>JBBMOI010000001.1:46822500-46910000 GCA_038088405.1 Porites divaricata
GATATCGCGTACAGTAAGTGAAAAAACTACTTAAAATTTCCCTTCAGTACATGAAATTCTTTTAAAATTCGCCTATAAATCACCACAAGTGCATTTGAAGTGTACTTTTGTCTAAAAACAGCAGAAGAATAAGCTCAGATTACTAAGTCAATAAAATTGACATGTCACCGGCTGTATTAACGGGGTGAAATTATAAGAGATTCTACTATTTGAGATTTTAAAACGTGGCTGTTGGCCGTATTAACGGATGACCACATTAACGGTGGTTTTTTATAAGGAAATGTATAGCCATTTTGCTGGGCTGAAAAAAAAACTGGCCATAATAACTAGGTGACTGTATTACCGAGGTGGCTGCAAGGCAGGGTTCCACTGTAATAACAGCAACTCTAGCTATGCAGTTGGGGGGACCAAGTTCGGCAGTATAAACCACTCAGCAATGGCACCCTTTTTTTATCATCTCAATGGGTATAGTACATGGCTAAAATAGGGTTTCAAACATCCCACAAAGTACAGCTTGGTGTAAGGTAAGGATCTAAGTGTCACATGTGCAGCACCTCCCAAAATTGTACACAACATCCTTATGACAATTTTCAACCCAAAAAGTCTATATGTTATGGGGATATGCAATAAGTATCTTATTTACCAGTAACGATTGGCATCACTCAGAAGAAGCATAAAAGATATCAGTCCATAGAGATAAGAATGGTTATTCCATCTACACTTCTCCAACAGAAAAATATACCAGTAAGTTATCATGAATGAGAAGCAGCTGAGACGAAACATGAATCCAAGAAAAATTCCGCAAGCTCCCAGGAACATTATCAGATAAACGACGTGCATCCAGTCTGCAGGCAGTGGCTGAATGAAATTGAACAATGGAAAATGGCAGGTATCATCACCAAAATGCTTATAAATGAACAGCAAACTGCGCTCTTGAGGAATGTCAAGAATCATAAGTAAACCTGCAGGATAAAAAAGTGACACTTTGTTGTAAGCTACACAATAAATTCTAATGTATATTAAGGAGGGTAGCAGTGTTAAGGTGAAGTAGATAATTTATTGTTACCTGTACTAAAGTTTTAATCCTACAGAGAAGATGAGTGATCACAGGGTTCTCCACAGATATTATAAAGAGGAAGGAGAAAAAAGTTATGTAGGCGACAATGCATATGGAAAAGTGCTTGTGGGCAGGGTTGGGTGTGGCAAGTTCATTGGAGGTGTCAGGTGGACTCCCAAGGGAAAAGTTTTATTTTATTGGCCCTGAAAAATGAATTTCAGAGCATATTTAGTAACCATGCAAGAAAATATACTTACCTATGAGAATGTCATCTTTAATTAACCATATTTGCTTTATCTTTTATTGTGTTTACTTACATCAAAAGAAGTGATGCAAAAGAAAGGTGACAGATTTATTATCCTCCTTACAAAAAATTACGGCTTTTGAGACAACTAGATGGTGATTTTCTAAATCTTTGCATTTGGGTGGAAGCTTACAGGAGGTTTGACAGTGTTAGTGATGATTATTATACAAGTCGTAATGTTTTATTACACAAGCAGAACTAGAGGGTCTTTATTCCACACTGAAAGGATGTAGAAGAGGTATTTTCAATGTGGACTGTGCAGAAAGCCACTTTTGGAAGAATTTAGATTTTGAAGATTTCTTGTTGTAAATCAAGGGCGGATTTAGGGATGGGGCCAGGGGGACCCTAGCCTCCCCTCCCATTTTGTCAGGGCATTTTTTTCTTTTGTAAACGTGTGTCAGATGGTACTTTGAGCTTGGTTACTTAAATATATTTTCCTTAATAAACATTGTTAATTAACATTGTCGGCCCTTGCTAGCATCATAAAGTTTTAATTACTTCTTTAACCACAACCACACCTGTGGTTTATTAAATATTTCAGCATTATGCGAATCCAGGCATTTGCTAAATTTAGGTGTCCAGAATGCACTAGATTGCATCTCAGAGAACTTCAATCTTAACAATTTTCATGGAGGAGCATTCGCCCAAAACTCCTTAGAAAAGTGCGCCGTTCACAGTCCTGATGGGCACTATCACACTCACATGGCCACTGTATACTATGTCTTTAGGCCCCCTCTATCACATAATCCTCGTCCACCCCTGTAAATATATATACAGTACAGAACAGTTTGTTGTTAATGTCTTTTCAAACACAAAGCATAAGTCTCCTATTTAAATCACACTTTTCCACAGCTGTTATCTGATTTTCGGAGTGAAGAGGATTATGCAGAGAGATGTGACCTGCTTCAATCTAACCTCAATCTCCACTCACTCCTAAAACACAAATTAATAGCAACTGGACTGTACATATGTCTGCATTTTAATAAACAATGTTTTACTTTGTTAAAATATGTTACTTGTTGTAACAAGCTTACCAAATAAGATTCTTACAACAGCAAGGTTTGATGGATCTGTTGGTGATGTCATGAACTGGAAGAACCTGTTCAACAGACTGGGCTGACTCTTCTCAACCTCTTCTGGTACAGTTTTCTTGTCCATTTTGTTATTTTCTCCTGGTGTTAACAGTCAGTTGTCTGCATTAAGAAAGGTTCCATAGTCAAAGTGCAATGAACCCCCCAAAATGTTTTTAGCGGAACAAAATCTTACAATATAGTCCTAGTGACCTGAGTGAAAAAATATTATTGTGACAGACAAACCTCCGTTTTTCTACAGCTGATTAAAGTTAGGTCTCTTCTGACCCATTAAAGAGCATTTGTGGGATCTAGGTACCTCATGCAATGTAGTGACATCATCAAAATAGACCATTATATAGAATATAATTAATGGAAAAGTGAAGAAGAGCTCCCCAAAAAACTGTTGGACCACAATGCATTATAGGGTGATTTCATAGTTAAACTTACCCAAGACATACAATTAAGCAATTTTAACTATATTAAACTAACAGAAAAAAGGAAACACAACTACAAAACAAATTTTTTTTTTCAGTGTCGGTTTACTGTCAGTCACGCAGTCAGTAAGCTTTTGGTATACTGTTGGCCAACTGTCGACCAGCAGAAAACCAACAGTCGGCCAACAGACTTTTAGGGGAGCTCTTCTTCACTTTTACCTAGTTAATACATTGTATTTCAGGAACAGACCCTGAAGAAGAATGTCTTGACAATGCAAAATTTTACCATGGTGAGGAAATATTTGAAAGACAAGTGTATATATGTACAATTGTTTTTTTTCACAACTTAAGAAATGACAAGAGACAGGAGCCAAAATGTGTCACATAATTGTTCCTAGGATTGGTACTGAGTATGTTGCCTAGTCCCTATACAGCGTCTTTCCAAGCCCTCTCAGTCAATGCATTTCGGTGACGTATCCGAGACGAATGGCCGGGAGACGTCTAGACAATCTCGGAGTGCGCATGCGTGAGCATTTTTGCATTTTTGAAAAGTTCCCACACTCAACTGAAAAAATCTATAAATAATTTCGCGAGCAAAGAAGATCGGCACTAACCTGGTTTCTTTTATCAAAGGACAAAAATATTCCTTTGAATCGGAAAGAATACTACTGTATAACGTGCAAGTAATTTCTCTTTTAGTTCATTTTCAAATGAATTATTAAAATGATATTTCTTTATTGATAAAAAGATTTGAAACAGTAGTTTGCTGACATTCTACCAAATTTAGAGACCAAATTCAACAGCCTGTCTGCGCAATTAGTTTGATAAGCTTCCAAATCCAAAAATTAAATTACATAGAATATTTCGAAGTGAAAAGATAAAGAGAAATTTATAGGAGCAAGCGAAAATAGAGAAACGAGATGGGGGATAGAAAAGTCTGAATTCCAAGCATTAAAATGTTGTCTGGTGATGTCACCTTCTGTTGTGAATATGGTAGGTATTTTTTAATTGGTTATTATCTTTTAAAATTAGAAAACCTTTTGTTATTGGCTCAACGCGCTAAGGAAATATATCTGAAGTTTAAAATACAATAATTTGGCAGGCTAAACAAGACTCATTATTGCTTGTGATAGTGTGCAACATGACTTTAATCTGGTAAGTGTTACACAAAGTTCTTGGAAGGATAACCAAATGGGTTTTGAATAAAAATATTTAAGAAACAATATCTATGCCTATTCTTTTGTGTTTGCTCATTCATAACAAAAGTATGATCATGAGGCTACAGAATCCAAGTTGCATTTAAATGGTTGATGCTTTTGCGGCTGTTTTTGGATAACACTCGACGTGCGATTTGGATTTAGTGTTTTTCAAAATCTAAAAAAGCAGCGCTTTCTTTGCTTTCTTGCCCTTACACCTTAGCGAACCTCTTAGGAAACAGAAGGTCGTGGTTTGTGATTGGTGGATTTTGTGTGTGTTTCTTTGTTTCAAGGTTCGTTGCTTTGTTTTTGAAAAAGCACCGTAAGTCTTACCTTAGCTCTCAGTTTTTTTGTCTTCTTTTCACTGAAACATGGCAAGTTTAGATTCCCAAGGTGAAATTGTTCCTATTGAACTTCCAAACCCAGAGGAAACACAGATACAGAAGGGTGAAAACGAACTGGTACGTTCCCACTCACCGGCAAAAATTTGAATTTGGAGCATGTTCAATATGAATTGTCGAGGATGCTGGGAATGGCAGAGGTTCCTTCCTCTTCCCAACTTATCTAGGAAGATCGAAGAAGACTCTGTTCACAGGGTAATGAAATTCAAGATGTTTTGTAGTTTGCTATAAATTTGCAATCAACTTAAGTCAGTAAGCAGCTTTTACCAAGAAAACAATTTTAAACCGTGTGTAAAAAACAGCCTTTAACTATCTTTAAGACTTGTTGTGGATGCAGCTTGGCTCAAAATATTCTGTACCTACATGTACAATAGTACTCAAGAGTCATTTCATGTTTGTTTGTTTGTATGTTTTTTAAGTGACATAAATGCTGTCTAATAAGTAAAAGAGTTGATCAGTTACAAGAGTCACCAATTTCCGATAAGAATTTAAGTAATCTTAATTTGCTTGAAATCTGAGCAAATGTTTCGTATAACTTTAGTTTTAGTAACTGAGCTTCGTTGAACCATCTTGTGTCCTCCAGTATACAATTCCTGTCCGCTTGATTTTATTGTAAGCGTGAAATAAACAAGTCCTAAACACACGTGTTAGTAAACGATATTCGTCGCTGCTTAATTGCTATTCAAAAAGGACACGTAAGGCTAATTACACTTTAACCAAGCTTATATAAAATTCAATATGCAATCAGATCATAGGTCATATTGTATCCTTATTAAAGAGTAGTCTAAGCATTAAAATTGATTTAGTATAGTCTTTAATTTGTAGAATAAGACTGGTACACGTACCTTCGGAATATTATCCACACGGCCTTCAACCAAACAATCAAGCAAATGGTCAAAGGGATTATACGCTAAGTGTCCCTAAGAACAGCTGCTTGCTTCTATTGTGATTGGTTGGCATTGACAAAAATTATTCTTGCAAATATTTCGATTGAACAGGTCCGCCATTTTATTTTTCTTCAAATCAAGAACGCTGACCTGAAATACAGAAGGCTCATTTACTTGTTGGGTAGTGGGATAGTGACGTCCTGTTTCCGGTTTCACGGAATGGAGGGGCTTATTTTCGGAATTTTACGGTTAAAACTGATTTTTCAGGTTACTGAGAGATAACACACCCAGATACAGCGCATAAGTTTTGGTGCACGTGCACTGTAACCGGTCGTCACCTTTTTCCATTGCTTAGGCTTTAACCTGCGTAGCTGCCGGCGGGAGGACTTTTCCGCGGGTGACAGGTGACGGGTTGCAGGTGGCGGGTGGCGGGTGACGGGTAGCGGGTGACGGGTGACAGGCGGCGGGTGACAGATAGTGGGTGACGGGTGACGGATGAAATCGACTTTTACAAATTGTCAGGAAAACAAATATAAAAAAAATAAAAAGTGGAAATCATTACAAAAAAAGAAAGTCCAGACAACAACAACAACAACAACAACAAATGCTTTATTTGCATGACCATAAATGAATTACAGTATTGCAAAAGCTATTAGTCTAAATTTAAGAACTAATGCAACAAAATAGTACGTGCAAAACATTACAAAACGTTACAGTTCTCATTCATTCATTCATTGATATCAATTTGGTTCTTAATTCAAAGCATTGCGAAATAAATGAAACTAATTGACAGTTAATCAAATAATCAGAAGAATTCATAAGAAGAGATATTAAAGTATCGTGTGAAAGTGATTTGAAGTCAGGTATTTTAGTTTCTAGTTTGGAGGAAAATGTGTCTTTGATCTGAGAATAAGCCTTACAATCTAGTAAGAAATGATTTTCATCTTCAATTTTGTTACCTGAACAAAAGTAACATATCCTTTCATCGCGAGGGATTTTTTCATATCTACCTGTTTCAATTCTAAGTTGATGACTACTTATTCTAAATCTAACCAATGCTTTTCTAGAAGGGTTTTTTCTTGTTAAAGCTAGGTACGGCGAGGGGCTATATTCGTCTTTGATTGTACAATAAAAACTGAGTTTTTGTGATTGTTGAAGGGTCTGATTCCAGTAAAAGACGTATTTATTTTTCATTATGCCGATATACCGATTAACTATTGAGTCCATCAATGAAATACAGGAAAAGTCATAGTTTAGATCATAGTACTCAATCATTTTCACGATATTAGAGTAAAAGCTAGTTTTTCCGTTATGGTGAAGGTCAATTGAAATTTGTAAGGCCTGTTTAACTATAGAATCTTCATCTTTCCCTATCAGATAGTCTAAGTAATTTAGAATCTTTTTATTTATATCAATGATCATGAGGAATTTACCGAGTTCAGCTCTACAAGCAATGTTGGATGCCTTGTTATGTACTTATAAATAACGTTTACAGAATTGCAAATGGGTTTTTTCAATTGCAGAGCTCTCCCAGGGCTTAAAATCTGATTTAACAAAAGCACCCCAAACTTCACTGTTGTAGGTTAGAATTGGTGAAATCATGGAGTCAAAAATTTTACACGCAGGTGATGGCTTAAGACCATTCAAATCCGTGTGCCGCCTTAGGCTGAAGAGCGTATGAAGAGCTTTTTGTCGGGGGTGTTCAAGAGAAAGTGTAAAATTTCCGGAAGATGTGATGCGAGTTCCTAAGTAAGTATAGTTTTGGACAACGTCGATTACTTCATTGCCTATGCGGAAGTAATGTTCACATTTTCGTGTACATCGTTGAAAAATCATTATTTTGGTTTTCTTAGGATTTATTCTAAGCATCCATGAGATGCAATATGAAGATAGTACGTTAAGGCAGTTTTGTAGACCAAGTTTGGATCGCGATAATATTTTCAAATCATCTGCGTAAAGAAGAGAGTTGAGTCTGGTGCCATTTGGTAACACGAAAGGGTCTGATAAAACATTGTCAAATAAGAAAGCTAGATCGTTAAGGTATAAGTTGAAGAGCAGAGGGCTTAAAATGCAGCCTTGCCGCACTCCTCTTGCGTATTGAAAAGATCGCGTTTTGTTATTTCCAATCCTGACAGAGCACGGAAGGCAATCTCTTGCAGTCTGTTATAAACACGGCTGAATTGCGTGGTTATTATTAGACATAAGGTTTGTCGTGATATGCAGGTATGTGTGGCAAACTTGTCAACAATCATAGAAATAATAAGCATCGAACAACCATTTGTGCGGGGAGATACATTTTTTTTCTGAATTGTGTAGTTCCAGAAAATATCCATACCCCCCACCCCCTCCCACTGAGGGCGGAAATTCCAAGGTGAGGGGGGTCCAAAAGGAGGTAACTTCCTAGGAGTTGCTTACAGAGGTTTTTTTCAGGTGGTCTGAGTAAGATTGCCATTAACACCTTACTCCGTACCCCTCCATAATCATAATAGACCTGTCACGTTGTCTCACATACAGTAAATGTAGTCTCTTTCTCGCAGTTATTTATCTTTCACACCCGTTATTGCAGAAGCTTATACCTAACTAAGAAGTCGGACGTCTTTTTAACCACACAGTAGGAAAGTGTAGAGATGCATGTACCAAAAAATTCGCTTCGAGTTCTGGATAAGGTTAGACACGGTGTGCCATGTGTCTTGCTTGACATAGCCCATTTTCATTTGACACATGGCGTGTAGCCTAGCGAAACGTCCCTTGCGGTGCGGAGCGAGGAGAGGTGACTGTTTTCACAGGCATGATTTCTCGGGTTATTTTCCATATTTGAGAAAATAAAATAGTCCCAGTAAAGTAGATAAGACAAAACAAGACAATACTTTTATTTGGAGTCACGTAGCTAGTACATAAACGTTGAAATTATTTCAAAATTACAATATACAGTTATATACCAGTTATCAATTACACTATAATAACCCGCCACCGTCACCCGTTGTGCCGTTGAGAGGAAGCAATAATTTTATACAGTCAAGTTAAAAACATATTTTTCAGATTTTCAACACTTACAATAATATCTTTTCGAGATTTTAGCCTCGGCTTTGTTCTTAAAATATTTTTAAGCAAATCTCACCCTCGATCGATATTTTTATAAACTATATTCTTATAGAAAAAAAACGAATTGTAGGCTAGTGAAATGTGAATACACGAGACGATTCGCAACGACAATTATTAGCACAACACAGCATCACAATATTGTTGCGACATTGCTTGTAATGCTTTCAACATTGTTCCAACTTGCGTCGCTGTGTTGGGCTAAAAATCGTCGTTGCGAATCGTCTTGTGTAACATCACCTATATCTTAGCAAAAAAAAAACAACAACTTTGCACGTGCAGCACACTTTTTGTACATTTATTTGCCGTTGATTTGCACGACAACAACATGAAACTTCCAGTCAACTTCCCAGTTACACCCTGTTTGCTTTTTTTCACTGCCGCTCATTTTCACCTTGGTGGTCGCTAGCATTTCGCATTTTCTCACCGCCGCTATAAAATTTTCATATTTTTTTTCCAAAGAAATTGGTCTCCTTTGTTTTTTTATCTCTCGCTCTAGCTCTTTCTCTGTTATCCACGCCAATGTATAGACAATGTAGATAAAAAAAACTGAACAACAAATCAGATATAGAAGGAAAGAAAGAAGCTGCATATCTATGATGACTGATTCTAAGAGGATTAGTGGACTGAGAGCCACTTATCAGTAAATAACAATACGTATCTTCAGATAACAGTTCCAGTCATCAATAGTTTAATGCATATGTTATCGGCTTACCCCGGGGATAGACGCCAGGGCCAACCAGAGGGATTGTAAATTGGGTGGAGCAAAGTTGAGGATTTCCCTCAGGGGGTCAAGTGCTTCTCAACGAAAAATTCCCCTGATATCCACCTCATATAACTGGGATTCAATTAACGGAGGGGTGTTTTTATGATATTTGTGGATGAAATTTTACCCATCCGTGTTAGGTTCGGAGAAGTAATATAATATCTTTACTGAACAAAAATCACTACAATGAAAGAACACCTGAAGACAGATTCACCGAGGTTAGGACAGACTGATAGTTTTTCCATAGCCTAATTAAGATGACCTGAAATAATCTACCTCGGGACAGATGCTCAAAAATTACAGTTACTCAAGACATTGTATTTGATTTGCGTATGAACTTTTTGATAAACTTTACGAGTCCCTAGCTCTACACTTGTAATAAGAATGATCAGTCGGATAGGTTTGAGAGATCTGAAAATATATCGACCAGGTTTTTTTTTTTTACAAGAAACGAACAAATAGATGCGTGATTGCCGTTTTTAGGAGTCAGTTAAGGTGATCGTATACAGATTGCCAAGTTCTGGTTAGCTTTTAAACCGCTTCGTTGATTTTGTGATTGTTGCGAGATTGAAGTAATTTTCGCGCGGACTAGAATGTCCTTGAGAGATTTTTCCTTCCTGTAGGAGACAATCGGTGGTATGTTTAACCTTAGGTTACTGTTGAGTGATGTCCCAGGGTTTTATGAGAATCTTTTAGATTCGCTGTAGCCGGATTGTAGGTGTTGTAGGAGGTAACAAACGGTAAAATCTCTTTTGATTTGTTTTGTTGCGAAGAGCCTCGTTTCTGTTGATGAACTTAACTTCAGTCTGTCTTTCTTGAACAAGCGTTAAAGGGTAGTCACTAGTCTCGTTCAAGGTCTCGTTTGCTTTGTTCAAAGTTTTCTCTGCTCTAACAGAGTTAGTTCTTAAAAGACGTAATGCTGCTTCTTCTTTTGTAAAACCCTTTTTGCCATTAATCCCCATGATATATCAGACCCGTGGTTACCGTCCGCGATTTTACAAAATTTGCAATTCCCAACCCTCTTCAATTTCCTTCGGACTTAAAACAATTTCGCGAATTTCACCTCCCCAGGGGCAGAGAATCCAATCTATCTCCCTGTATTCCCCGACATATTTCCCTGGTTATCCCGGGAATCTACCCCCGGGGCAAGCCGATGACATGTGCATAATTATCAACACATCTCTCCGGTTTATAGATCGATATATACCTTTAGAAATCGCGAGGGAACATGTTAAATTTAGACGACGAGAAGTCCAAAGACTACTGCAAGGCTGACACAACGTAATACATTTGAACAACAATATTTCGGCTGGCCAAACCAGCCTTCTTCAGGTTTAGATGTTACTAAATTTAGTAACATCTAAACCTGAAGAAGGCTGGTTTGGCCAGCCGAAATATTGTTGTTCAAATATATTACGTTGTGTCAGCCTTGCAGTAGTCTTTGGACTTCTCGTCGTCTATTTTTCAAGTTTGGCTGATTAGATCTCTTGTGAGATCCAACGTACAAGCAAGTAGGATCCTCGTTCACGGCTTTTGCAGTCTTTCAAGTTTTTATGTTAAATTTGTCGCACTAAGAACAGGCTCTTACTGGGACAGAGTACTATACATTCTTGAGGATCTGTTGTAAGTTCTGACCGCCGCTGCCGGCATAGCTTTTTCTCTCAGTGCGCAGAGAGTGGGATGGGGGACTATAGCCTCGCCGTAACATTTTAATTTTTTAATTGTTATTTATTTCTTTGCTCCCAATACGGTTAAAGGTTTGCTGTACAAACGGTTATGCGGTGATTTTACCAGCCATTAAATTAATGAAAATGAAATTCCACTCAGTTACCTACTTCAACAATAAAGCAGCCCGTTTCAAAATGATCCTGTGATGTGCTTTCTTTTATTTCAAAGGACCTAAGTTTTCAAAGGTCCCGGGACATCTTTTCCCGTATCCCGCTAGTAGGCTTACGCTTTCGATTTTGTCCCCCCTTCCCTACTCCCCCCCCCACCCTTAATTCTTAAATTCGCGGCTTCCCAGTCTAGCCAGTCCAGTAGGACCATCAGTAACGAGAAAGGTACGTTCTACTTGCAAGACAATTTTGACCGGAATGGAAAACATAACCTAAAATCAGGCCCAATTTTAGCAGCTTCCATACATTCTCTCTTTCGTGGTCGCCTTTCCCTCCAGAATTTTATTTAAAAAGCGAAACGAAAATACAGCCTGAACTTAGGTTATGGACTGAACATAATATTTCTTGTTTTACTGCGTGTATGCCATGGGGTTCTACCTGCAGTTCCAAAATGAAATTTGTCTTGTTATTTTTTAACAAAACATACAGAGCAGTACTTTCCGATATTCAGGTTTTGTGAAAGTTTTCTAAACATTAGTGAGTTTACTAAAAGTCATTGTGTCGATCCGGGGCATAAAACTTAACAATTAAAGGAGTTAAGAGACCTACCCAGGCTGTTCAAGAGGTTTCATTGAAATGGTTAAAGGTAAAGATTTACCCACAGACTGAAATTTAAGGGGCGGTGCTCGATTAATTTCCTTCCAAGGATCACATTAAGGATTGTCCACATACTCGAGTCTACAAACACCCCATATGTTTTTCATCACGTTAAAACACTAAGATCCTAAGATTCTGCTAAGCTGAGTGTTTTAAAATTGCTAGGCAGTGAGATGGTAGTGACCGCGATAACCACGATGGTAGTGACCACTTAATGACCGCGACCGCACTTAGCTAAAATATTCTGCTCAAGGAAAGCTTTCATCGGTTGATCGACTTTCCACACTAGTGAAAAAAAAAAAAAAGCTACATTGACCAAAATTGAGTGGCTATTACAGGGGTCAGTAAAAGGTTGCTCTTTGAATTTCAACCACAAGCTCAAAAAAACAAGCCACAAGATTAATAAAGGCCCAAGACCCATCAGTTATCACAAGAGGTGTTAGTCTAGTCTGTGGATTTTTAAAATTAAAATATATAGTAATAAAAGGACTAGTCTGCTACACAGCCGGGGAGGAACTTTGCGTGACGACGCTAAAAACGGCTTGTAGCAAACTATAAAAGGACTGGAGTCTGTGCTAAAATGTGGCAAAAGTTGAGAAAAATTCCAACACAGAAGCCGTCAACCCATTACAGACATTGCAAAGGCACGTGTTGAAAGTAGTTAGATAAGATTTCTGGGACGAGACATATGTTCGTTGACCTCAGATATAATCTTGTTATTTGTTTTCATTATATTGGCCTCTTTACACTAAAACGCGCGCGAAAATTGGCATTTTAAATATTTTTTACAGCTGTTAAAAATTTAAGCTGTATGCTGAGTGGAGAATTCCTAATTGGTGTTTTTAAAGACAGATTTGAAAACTAAAGCTTCCGTTAAAACCTTTGAAAGGCACATACATTAAGGTTTTCCTCAGGTAATTAAAAGATAGTTTTCATGCAAAGGAAATATTAGAAACATATCCAGGAGAAAAAAAACCGGTGAAATTTTTCTCGATCTTTAAGGCTTTGAGATAAAAAAGGGAGATAGTATGCTAAGTCAATTATTTTAAATTCACCCCAAAACAACTCGTGATCTCTGTTTTATTTCAAGAATTTTCTTATCTTAGTTAAGAAGATTTCTTTGCGTATGATACGCAAGAAACCTTCTTAATAAGTGATTTAGAGATCATTGTCTTGGTTTGAAGTGAAGTTCATTCAGAAAGGGAACAATTAATATCGCCGCTTTTGTTGACTCAATTGACCATTGCTTGGGACAGATATTCCAAGCAAACAACATCTGCAATTTCGGACTTGTTAAAACATATTTCACAGTATAAACAGGCAACATATCGTTACAACCCCTATAACCCCTTGTAACTTAAGTTGCAGTGAGGAATTCTAAGTGCAACGCAGACACATTGGTGCCCGACAAACTTAATCGGAATTCTAATTTGTTACTGGACGGAGGAAAACGTTACCTCGTTAATTCCAAAAAGCTGTAAGTGATCAGTAGCTAGCATTATTGTCACGGCTTTAAACCGCCCAGATCCCTTCTTAATTAAGTATGCATGAAATTTGAAGACAAAGAAAGAATCTTTATGGGGACAAGGCAAAGTACTCAGTCTGTACTCGATTTGGATGTTCTGCGAAATTACAAGTTTTGACAAGCCACTCTAAAGAGAATGAAAGCGGTCTACGTTTTTTTTTCTTGTCGTCTTGAGTCTGTGCCAAGGGTCAATCGAAATGGTCTTGTTCTCAACCATTTGAAACATCACCTTAGGATTACAGAGTAAGAGCGCTAGCACTTTCGATTAGACAAACATCAAGGTTTTTCAGCACCGAGATGCTGTCGTATTTAAATGTCCCATACTGGCAATGCACGTGCTCGCAAGTTAGAGGTTGACTTTTCACTCGCAAAGACAGAAACAAGAGAAAAAAACGAGTTTTTGTTCTACACATCACATTATAAACGACAGGGTTTTTCGTCTGAACTTTTTGCTACGGTTATTATTCAGTCATCGCGTCTAACAACTGAAGTGTAGTCACCTTGTTTCCGAAATACTCTTCACTTTGCAGCCGTCCATACGAGTTAAGCACAAGGAAAATAAGCTTGTTGACATAGAAAGAAGATCTTTATAAAAACATACGCTCCTGATCTGTGCTTAAGGTATTACCCGGTCTTTCGATCATAGTGCGGCTATGCTTGAAACACCAGATTATCACGGGTTGAGTTCTTTACTACATGTTTGTTGCGAGTGAAACAATAAAATCACTCCTCAACATTAAAATGAACAGGAATCTATGCAAGGGCTTCATGTAAAGAACTTTTTCCCCTTATCTAAATTCGCGCAATTTTGGAATTGTGTTCATCTATTACTAGATTTTTGAAGCATTCTTAATTCTTTAACAGACAGTTAACCTCTATATTATCCGGAGTCAAGATTGCAGGCCTTTCGCAATGCTAGCAATGTAGTAGCCATGTTTGAAGAATCGTTGACATTCCGATATGACCGGCAACAGGGTCCCACAGAGCGCTAATTTTCTTTAGCCGTTGTTTTACTGTTGTTTGTCCAGCCGTTTATCTGCTAAAAAAAACTTAACAACTTGCAGGTTTTGAACGCTCCAACAGCTAATTTTCCAACGGAATCACCATAATCCCGCCAACAGCAAACACCTTTCCATTCCTGTAGCTTGCAACCGTAAAATTGTCTTTATCTGAGTCTAATAAAGCTTGACTAAAAACCTCGATCCCGTAGTCTCTGATGGCCCCAACATACACCACGGACACAATTTTGCAAGGTAGTTTCGTGGCGTCTTTCATCACCTCGACACGTCGTTTCACCAGCTGACAAACATTTTTCGCCAAGCGGTCGCAAATCTCCCGCTTATATTCTATAACGTTCTCAAACTGTAGTTTGAGTGTCTCTTGAATGATGTCATGGATGACCAAGTTCTCTCTCTCCACAAGGCAAGTTACTGAAGAACATTTCCTAGAATTTGTGGGTGAACTATCTAGACTGCTGAAACTGTTCAGCGAGCCAGTACTCACAGTATTTTCGCGTGACCAAAGTTGTATTGGTGCTGAGAGAGTTGTAGGCGAGGGAGTCGTTCCATGATTGTAGGACGGTTGCGACGCACGCCGAATTTTCCCTTTTTCTTCCTTTTCTTTGGAGTTAAAGTGAAACGAAAATAAAGAAAGCTTCCTCGATCTTCTAGCAGGCCTGGGAGATGGAGCTGGTTTTGCTTCTTTTTCAGGCAATTTGAATGGAGCACTGTTGCAGTTTTTCTCTGGCTCGTTGTTCCGTGGCACCTCTTCGTGACCAGAGGTGAAACGAAATGGGTTTGAATTTTGTCGCTCGCGCGGAATCCATGAGCCGTTTGTATCATCCATGTTTAGCATACACGGTGTTGAATCTGTAATGAGAAAAAAACGCTACATGTCAGCCTTTTTTACTCTTCTAGAGATAATTAACAGACGACAGCACATAGATATGTTCAAAGTCTTGTGATTAGGTGCTGTATATATCATGACTTACCGCCGGCACTCTGAATGATAAGGTCTTAATTTACAGCGATTTATCGCTGCTGAAATCTTCTTAAGACGCTTCCGGCAACAAAGTATGGGTCAACGACCGACAATCCCTCAAATAAACCCGCAACGGTCTTTGGGTAAGAGACTCACGGAGGCTGTTAATCAGTTACAAATGAGGAAAAGTTACAAACCTGAAAATATACAAATCCTGAAAACATGTTCTGCCTGCACGCCTTCACAAGTTACACAAGAGTGCGCTGTTACAGAAATGTGACTAAATAGGTTTTCGTAACATTCTGGATTCCAGCTGTGAATTGAATTTCTTACTGAACAATCTCAATTGTTAACTTTCTTAAGACGCAAAATATTTGGTCGAACTACCGGTATTTTCTCGATATCTGTCTAGCAACCGAACTAAAATAGCCGCAATGCTACTTTGCGTGCTTGATATTTATAGATCTAAGTGCATACTTCCTCACGGTTCGATTGAAGGCAAGAAATAACAGCTGAACACTACTGTCACGATCTTTTCACTAGAAATAAATACATGCAGTGATTCATGTTTGTATTCACATGATAATTTGTTAACACAAAAGGTTCTAAACGCTTCATTTATGTGGGCAAGGAACTAAATCCAATGATAGTATGCGACAAAAAACGAATTGTTAATTAAAAACAAAGACTCACGTGAATCACTATTAATAAATAAGAGGAAGATTTATTCAATTGATATCTATACAAACCCAGCAAATCTACAAAACGTGAAAGCCGCATTAAGGTGTGGCTAAGACAGGATGTGGTTGATAAGCTCTTCCAACTCACAGCTTGAGTGCCGAGAAAGTGAGAAAGCAAATATTGAAAAATGATCAACATGATCGCTTACCTGAGTAATATTGAACCATATACAGAATACACCCAATGTCATTTTATAAGCTAGGAAATACTATACAGAAACTACTTCTTACTGACTCCACAAGGTGTATGTGACGTCTATCTGCCCGTAAACGAGGTACATGTAGCAGAGTACGTCACAATAAGATCAACCTCAAGAAACGAAGTGAGACAGGAGCCTATTGCGTACTATTGCCTGAGTACGGTTAAAAATTGACTGGACGACTGACCCCAAAAGGTGCAAAGCACTGTCCGCTGGATAGGCTAAAACGTACCTCCTGGATGGTTATTTATCTTTGGTGGATAGCGCTATCTATCTAGCGTTTGCGCAACCGGGGCGTCGACTCTAAAGCGCGTATGCCATTTACGGTCATCTACCACTCAGTTGTCTTAGTTACCACTCTACTTTGCGGGGTACAGCAATTGGTTACAGTTATTCTCTATGGCTACTATAAACAAGTTTACCGTCATTTCTATATTTTTTTGTCAGACCAAATAATTAAAAAATATTTCAGATGAACTGAAGCCACATTTTCACTGAAGCATTTTAGAATCTTGCCGGAGCGACTTACACAGAAATAAGTGCACATGATCGAACAGAAAAGCAGAGATTCCTTGCAGTATCCTTGAATTAATGGTTGTTCCTCTAATGGAGGTATTGTTGAAAATTATCAATAAGTACATTCAAGCTGTTTCAGAGGATCCAAGTACAGGTAGAACGTGGATTTACTGCCGAAACTTAAACCGATCACGGTTTTTTACTAGTTGTATGTTTTTGGGAAAGGCGCTTTTGGAAACCATATTTAGTCAGGTTTGCTTCCTCTAGTCCCGCCTTGAAGAATAAATCCAAATCTTTCTCTTGCAGTTTAAGAACAATTCTTTGCATCGGTAAACATGCTTTTATAACTCGAGCGTAATTCACTCAAAACCGTTGCCGGGAGACCTCTCCTGATACTGCCCTTTAGCTGTATGGCTCTAGTCAGGAGTTAAGCTTGTATTTCCGTGAATAAGACGTAAGACTTCAACGGTTACAGAAACACATTAAAAGAAAATGAAAAGAAAAGGATGAAAAGAAAGCATGAAAAGAAAGTTTTGCAAACACGTTGCGTGACTTTTGATTGCTCTGTATATTAAAAATTCCCTGCTAGCAGAGGTCTCTCACGAGGAGGCAAAAATGTCGTGAGAGACCTCTAGCAGGGAAAGTAAAAAATGCTCCTGGTGATTTTATGGCAAAAAAAAAACCAGGTAGAGTGAAGGACGGACAGTAGACAAATTCCCTTATTTACTGTAACTGAAACCTTTATTCATAAAGCGGACACCTCCATTATGAGCTGACGCCGACACCCAAAACTGAATGCATTAGATGGTCATTTCTACTGTTACAAACCTGCATGTGTTATTGATTTGTTTTAACATTGTCGAGTATTCAGGGAGGAAAGAAACTGGGAACTACAATGTTATGAAGCAGCCTTACCATGCACTGTGACTTAACAGCTTGTATCCTTCGTTAGTTATTTTATCATGTAAACAATTACAAGAAAATCAGCTACCTGTTTTCGCATTTCTTTCAATCAGTTTGCTTGTATAGAAGTCAGTTGTTTCACTCATTTGACTTCTTAAAAAGTAGCTTGATTAACAGGCCCACTCAAATAAAGAAATTTTAAATGAAATCGCATATCGCCAACTCTCTGGGAGTATTATTCCAAGTGTTTCCACCGTTCTTTCAATGCAGTGTTCTCTTGTGAGCGGACACCGAGCAATCTCCGAGCTCGAGGGTGTCCGCGAAATGTAAGCCTATGACAAACAGCATTAATCCAAAGAATTTTAGGAAAAACTCACTAACGGCCCAGTACGTGATAAGGGGTGGAACAACAGCCAATGAAGCAAATTGAATTACAACTCACACGACAGTCAGCCATTATAACTGATATTAATTAAAGAATCAAACTGACATATTGATGAGAAAATAGAAACGGTCAGATTATTGTCATTACTGCCTTAGCAGTGTATATACACATATGTTTTTGTCAACTGCCGGCGTTTCTTTGTTATTCACGTCACTACGATGTCTGGCATGTTTTGAGTTATACTGATTTTCAGTAGTGCATCCAGCTAAGGACATTTTAAAAACGCTTTCTTCTTACCGACTACCATTAACTTATCGTCCGAATCAATTTAATATCATACGATTCTCCGCAAAAAGAAGGCGGAATTACATAAAATAAAGCATGCTTTATATGCACATCTGGAAGTGGGGGGGGGGGGGGGGGGGGTGGTAGTGAGTGAACGTCTTGGGAGACAACTTTTTTTCACAGCCGAGAAATCCTACATTGGAGCTATGGCCGGAGAAAATTTGAAACAAACAAATGCCAACAGCAAAATGGCACACTTTTAAAAATGGACATTGTCGTGGTGATTTCAATGTTCTGGTTGCTGTAAAAATCTCCTGCAATTATTTTACTTCTCATCCCAGAATTAATTGCGTCTATTTTACCAGAGAAATGAGTGATCCTTTAAGGAGAGAATAAGAGAAAAGGAGACTTGAAATCCGGAGGCTCCGCGAGTTCAATCCCCGCCCTGGATTTGTTCTCCGTGAGTCCCGAATTTACCAACTGGCTGATTACCAGTTGTGTTTCTCACTACAATGTAGTTATTTATTGTCAATTATTTGTTTCGCGCCCTTATTTGTTGGCAACACTAGGTTAAGCAAAGAACTCGCTTTTTGTCCAGAATCATCAATGTAGGAAACGCTGTGGGAAACGCATTCAATTGGGTTGGGCTATATTTCAGTTCATATAACTTTATATTTGCAAAAAATTTCAATACTTTTTAATTCCTGGTGGCTATCATCTCTTAATTGTAAAGAATGAAAACATCAGCCTGACTTTTTTAAGAAGGTGTCTATTCCATCATTACCACGAATAATACAACATTTGTAAATAGATTCTGTTGATGAAAAAGTGTCATTTAGAGTTCTATAATGAGACTAAAAATAGATCGATGTACATTTAAATAGAGCAATAATTAACTCTCAATGCTTTATGCTACCTACAAATTCAGTTGGCCTACAGTGTTGTTAAACACTCTCAGGGCACGAGCATTCAGTTGGCGAGTGAAGGGAAAACTCAGCACTTAACATATCCGGCTAGGTTAAATTCTGACCACGATTATCATTTGATACATTTTACAGCTGAGCCAGGCTGTGCCGGTCAAGCTATGGATTCAATACAGCGTTGTTGTAATAACCGACGCAAAACCAAATAAAGAATCACTTCTAAAACTCGCAGCAGCGAAATTGTCTTTTTCATTTTCCCACAGAGTTTGAACTGATGCAAACAATCCTTCCTCTCTCACCGAACCAATGTAGGCTTGACACACCACTTTACATTGCGGTACATTATCCACTGCTTTCATAGAAGACACAAGAGTTTTTAGGATTCTGCAGATGCTTTTACAAACGCGATCACACGTTTCTCGCTTGTATTCCTTTATTGAGAGAATATGGGCGCGTAGAACGTGTTTAATAAGGTCATGAATTTTAACATCTTCTTCTTTAAACAAGGCTTGCTCTGGGAGGGGTTTGGTTTGAGATTCTTTTCGTATCGAGGATATGTCCTTATTTTTCTTTTCTTCATTTTCAATCGTGGTAGTGATTTGTTGGTTTGGAGGTAGTTGCGGGTCAGTGTTTCTTCTTTTCTTTTCCTTCTCAGATGGAGGTTTGTTGAACATTGTTAAAGAAAGTTTCCGTGTCTTTTTGCTGCTTTCGGCTTTTTCTACAGTAGGGTCTTGTTTGTTGGTGCTTACGCCGGATTGATTCCCGTTAAAAATTCCATGCAAAGATAACGGTGAGATTCTTCTTGTAATGCTCAGCTTTCGTCTCCTCTCTCCAGCTGGGGGTCTCGCTTCCTCAATTTCATCTGCATTTGTTCCGCTTCCACTAAAACTTGGCGCATTAAACGTAAACAGATCTGAAATTTTCCTGGCGGATTTTTTCATTGCTGTCTTTATGCCATCTTCTTCCTCAGCTTCACTGGAAGAATGATAGCTACTGGTGCTTCCTTCGGAAGGTCTCGTCTTTGAACCAGAAGTAAACGAAGACCCTCTCGACGTCTTCCGGTTAACTGTCGGAAGGTTCCCGGATTCACCCTCCTCAACTGTTTCTAGAGTCACTACCGAACTGCAGGTTGAAATTTCCGAGACAGCATCATCGTTATCTTCGTTAACAGTACTAGCAGATCTCATGTTTTCCATGAGCAAGTCTCGCAAAGAACTGTCCAGCTCAGGGGAGTCAACACTTGGAAGATTTCTTAAGTCCAGTTCCAATGGTTCCGACTCAAACCTGGGACCCGAATCAAAAGCTAACACAGGTGACATCTGCACGACGCTAAACGGTTGTATATCGTTTGTTTCTATTCGTATGATCGGCGAAACCTTCTCGGGCGCGATCTTAACAACCATTTGTTTATAGACGTTCATCTTGGACGCAGTTATCGCGAAATATCAGGTTCTAATGACCCAAACTCTTCATTATTGTCCTAGCTCAGATTCCTCCGTCTAAACATCAAATCAACGGTAATCAATGTGGACGTGTTTGCTTGTAGATGTGCATGCTACAAGGTTAAATGAATTGACGAGAATGCAAACTTATGCATTACCCGCTGGTCTTCGGCACCCCATATCACAGTGTGAGGTCAAAAAATTTTTCAGTAAAATTGTTCACGGGATCAGAGCAACAGCAAGATAAGAGGAGCAAAATTCGGCATTAACAGGCATTTCAAAAAGAAGACGTAGAATAATGGACTGTTATATCACAGGGGTGGCTTGGTTTGTACTTTAAAAACGAAAATGTTGCCCACGTTTTTATGTGTTTAACAGCAACAATTGTCTTTCCTACTGTGATAAGAATTACCCCAAGGCGTTTCAATTTATTAGCGCTATATTAGATAAAAGGTGGCGCGTATCATTGATCCATATTTTCTTATCTACGAAATCCAACGTCATCTCTCGTCCTTAATTTGTTTGTTTTGCAATTTTAAAGTCTTCAATTAAAGCAGTCCTCGAAAATAAAGTGGACACGCGATATGTTACGACGAGCAATCTTAATACCGTTAACCTTGAACAAATATTGTTTTGTTTAAATATCGCCTGAAGCACATGTTGGAAATACAAAAACATCATTGCGGCGCTTATCGGCATTTTGCGACATCGATCTTAATCATTTTTGCTTTGCCTGTACTCTTTGCGGATCTCAAACTGTCAAACTAAGACAAATCGCTTAATATCCTTTTGTTCAATGTTTACTTTCAATGACTCTGATTTATATGATAAAACGGCATAAAAAGATTATCAAAACCTTTTCTGAAATTACTAAGCCATTACAAACTCTATCCCTATGGACGTTCGAGGTCTTTTTAACTATTAATAGATTGTTGCAAACATTTAAATGAAAGCTCTTGAGAAGTTCCGTCCACCAATGCAGGGTCGTATTTCAGTATTTGACAAAATCGATCAAAATCGAGTATTGGATAATTCTTCAATTTTGATGTTTGTCGCTGTTGTGGTCGAAAGGGTTAATTGTATAGAACCTTACCCGCTAGTAGACATGGAACACCTGGCATTGTACTTCATACACGCTTGCAATACTAATCATTTTTCCAGAGATTGACCCGATTAAGGTGTCTTTTTTCCGCATTTCCGATCTTCATGTCCAACCAAAAAGTCGTTATAATTACCCCCATAAACACAATAACGTACTCTTGATTGCTTTCATGTTCATAAGATCAACTATAATTAGTTCCATTGACCCAAGAATCCTGTTGCAATGAACAGAAAAATGATTTGGTTATCATCTCGCATCATCGCATCACATCAACTTTAATTTCTATTAACATGTAACTCGGCAAAAATCTTGAATTAATTACTTCAGTGCTTCCAAAATTATGTATTTTAACACATTGAGAGTGGGGTGTCAAGGCCAAATAACAGGAAAGAAACAACGTACAAGGTCAAGGTGCCAAGTCACTGTTCACAGGCAAGAATGCAAGTGTACACGCAATTAAGTTTCCGCGCAAGCATTTTCTTGAGTGGCCAAATGCTGAATATTTTGTATTTGCCAGATATTCTAGTTTTGCACAATCCAGACTTGACCTGGTCCACTTATTCGTCTCCCAATTTGGTTGCAAGCAAAGACACACTACTGACACTAGCCTTGTGAAATTCAAGCTTGGATAGTCTCAAGATAAGCTCATTTTACCTACTGAAAGTAGGAAAATTTGGAAAAACAGAACAACAGCTCTCCTATGTGAGGATAGTTGGTGCCAGAAAAAGGGTGAACAGCCGGGGAGGGAAAAATCGGAAGAATCAATGTGGGTCTTTCTTAGTCTGTGCCAAGAGATCATAATATCATGAATATTAAAGGAGCTGTGTCACGAAATTCAGCCAAATTGGGAAATTACAAAATGCCCGTTAAATTACGAGAAATATGAAAATAACCACTTAAAACTTTAAAGGAAGGTTAAAATAACATAGCAGAAACAACAGATGCCCCGGATGGGCAAAACTGAAGAAGATTAAAACGGATTGAAATTAGGATTTTCGAAAACTGTTCAGCCCAACAGTTTTTCAAAGTTGATCCCTGCTTCTTGCAACTTAAAAAATAATGCTCAGGAGACAAATTTGTTTGTCTTGGATCATTTACCTGTATTTTCTTTGCTTACTTTAAGTTCCATAGTGATTGAGGGTGAGTAATTGGCAAAATTAAACAAAATGAACTGGACTGCCGTGACACAGCCCCTTTAAAATTAAACTTTGTACTGTAGGAAGAGTTGCATTAAAAAAGGGAAATTACACGGGGTTGGTGCTTCGGACAAGGTTTTTTTGGTTTAGTTTTTCCACTTCCTTTTGCAACTTTGACAACCAAGTTTTCACAAGATCATAAGTGAAGGAGTCATAAGTGGGATCAGAATGCTATTTTTACTAGATCATGATGTAGTATGCATCTCATTACAAAATATTATTCTGACTTTAGACCCCCATTGCTAGTGAAAACCAGCCTTAAGACCAGACCTAGAAGATGGTGGAAATCGAGCCTAGCATAAACTTGGCAGTAAAATCTGATACTAAGTATAGCTGACCTGACACTGAGGAAGGAGACAGAGAGTCTTAACTCTTAACAATCTGTTCACTTTCTTGCTAGGCTTTCCCTCTTTTCACATAATAATTATTATGCAAGGTTGTATTGGACTTCTTTTCGTTTCTTTTGTTGATGCCTATACCACACATACCATTTCCCAGTGCATGGTTCAATAAGTCTTGTCACCAGTGTATCTGCCAGATAGTAGTTTACCCCATAGATAGCACTACCCATCTTTTGAATAGCTGGGACCTGTAGTAAAATCAGCTACTTTAGTGTTATCAGCGCGAAAATCCTTCATTGCCTTTTCCAAGAGAAACCAAGAAAGGCAACTCATAGGTTTTTTTATTTGCCATGAAGAACTCTGCTTAATCAGTTAATATCTCATTTGCTATGAGTAAGGAGTGCAGTCTGCCAATTCTGATTCATTGACGTGAAAATCCTTCATTGCCTTCTCCAACAAAAATCATTGTCCAAGGAAACCAATATAAATCTCTCTTTGAGGGCCAACACTTCAAACATAACACAACACATTTTTTATTGCTTATAAGGACCTGTGCTTTATATCGATCTCATTTGCTATGTGTCAGGAGGACAGTCTGCCAATTCAGCTTCATTTACATCAAAATCCTTCATAGCCTTCTCCAGGAAAAACCAATGCCCAAGGAACCCGATATCAATCACCTTTTGAGGAAATGTCTTCCACCTGGGCTGAGTATAGTAGCAGTGTTTTTCATAAAGATCGCAGCCTGGCCCAAACTCTGATACCCAAACAAGCGAGAGCAGGCCCAAACTTTGAATTCTTAGTCTTTCCTGGTTACGAAATTTCAGCAAGTTTTGGACGTAACTGTCCGACGCTGGATTCCTTATTAGATGACTGATCTGTAACAGTTCATTTGAGGATTCCAACAGAGCGTCCTCATAGGAATTAACATCTGGGTTGTGCTCATAAATGTAACACAGACCACCAAAAGTGGCCAGCGACGTAAGAAATCGAAATGGTTTTTCTTTTGCCTGTAGGTAAAAGTCCTTGAACACAGCTTTGTAGTCAGTGAAAATATTAATGGCTGACCTTCCAAGCTTTCTTTGCTTCAAGCTTTCAAATTGAGGCAAAAACATGTTGTTTACCTGATTTACTTTTCCGAACGCGTTCCTCAAATTCCTCAGCCTGGCGGCCATTTTAGTTTTGGTGCCCAGAACGAGCCCAGAACGCATAATCGTAGAGGACAGCTGACCAGTAGCAGGCTCGTCTATAATTTTCACGTGGTTGGTGGCTGTGGTTGGTCCGATTGCACAACGCAACAAACTGTTGTTTTTGTTTACCACTTTTGGAGACTTCTGCGATTTGGAAATGGTAGGTTTCAGTCGATGGAACGATTCAGTATTTATTTGTTTATTTAGGTAGCCCTTTTTAGTGTGTCTATAGACTGATCGTTCAGCTGTGCACTGACTGTTTTTCAGTTTATAGTTTCAATTCTTTCCAGAACGAAGCCAGTGGTGTATATTTATATTTTTACTGCACATAGTTATGTGCGTATTATTTGTTTGTTTTCTATTGAAATCCAGTGGACAAAAGGAAACATGTACATG
The DNA here is from genome assembly GCA_038088405.1 of Porites divaricata. NCBI lineage: Eukaryota > Metazoa > Cnidaria > Anthozoa > Scleractinia > Poritidae > Porites > Porites divaricata. The sequence goes on from JBBMOI010000001.1 coordinate 46,847,334, forward strand.
TTCATTTTTTAACTTGTAAACACATCAAGTACGTGTACACTACAGTATGATTGAAACGAAATTCTTGTTTTTTTCCAGCCCAAGGAGGGGAAATCAAAAGTTCATTGTAAAAAAGTGGTTCATCCTAATTCTAGAAAAGCTGTGAAGCTGGCACGACAGGCTCACAGGGATGAAAAACTACAAAGGTGAAAAACCCTGCATTTTGTATGAGAGAGAGTATTAGTAAAATCCAACTAGTGGTCTATTATCAATGCTGCGTTCTGATTGGTTGAGCTACTATTAGGCTATATGTTGTAGCCTACTGGTAGCGAAAAGCGTTGTCTTGTTGGCGGCAAAACAGGATTTTTTAACTAGCTAAAGTTGTTTTGTCTTGATATGTTTGACCAACTAGTTGGATTTTACTAAAACAATTATTCCTCTCGTCCTCATGGCCTCTGACTCAATAGCCCATCAGGCCGAAGGCAGAATGGGCTATTGACTCAGAGGCCATGAGGACGAGAGGAATAATTGTTAATTAATGACCAAATAATGTCACTAGATTTAGGTAAAGAGATTCTATTTTATAGCAAAGAAAGTTGATAAATTAAGGGTAAAATTGTGACAAACAACATGGCCTTGAGACAGCGACATAAGACAGATGAATTGGTGACAGACACGACTAGGCCCTTATTGATTGTGCTAGCTTAAGTTTTGGCATAATTGAAAAAGCAAGCATAATTTTTGCACTTTTTCTAAAAGTAGCACTGCTACCATAATCGGCATATTTTTAGTTTTTTTAAGGGAACATTACCAGAGTCATGACTTGCTTGGTCTCTAAGACTGGTTGTTTTCAAGTTCTGTCCATAGTTCAGTTTATTGTCATTCATCTGGGGGAGGGGAAGAAGGTTACCACAATACTGCGTCATTTGTCGTCTAGGGGACTGGGCACAGCGGAAGTAAAGATTGCATCAGTCCCAGTTCCCACATTCACAGTCAACAAAATGGTGTCAAGCAATTTAGAAGGAGAACAGCTGCCTGATAGGCCAGAACCCACTCAAATTGCTAGAGATTGGAGCCTGAAGAAAACCAACTGCAAATACAAGACCAAAAAAATTCCCATTACATGATCACATCAATCAGTTTCTAGGTCAGCATCTAAGTGTTAGAGCCAACACAATATTTTGCACTACTTGCAGAGAAGTTGTTTCATCAAAGAAAAGCATTTTGTCATCCCATTGTGCTTCCAAAAAACACACCAGTGGGAAAGAAAAGATCAAGAAGTTGAAGTGGAGAGAACAAACCATTACCAAAGCACTTAGTCGAGAGAAGAGTCATCAACACAGCACGCTACCCCTAACTGAGCGAGCATACCAACAGGAGGTAGTGGAGGAGGTTTTGAAGTCAGGGATTCCCGTCGGAAAAATAGACAGGCTTCATCCTCTGTTAGAAAAAAATGGCTATCGACTTACCAGTAGCACCAATCTTGAGCAGTACATAGCCCTCATTTTCAAGCAGGAAGTTGCTAGGATAAAGAAAAAAGTATCTGTGCCAAGAGAGGTGGAGATGACAAGGGACGTATCGGTAATTTTTGATGGAATCACTAGACAATGTGAGGCAATTGCAGGGATCGTTCGCTTTATCAATGACAGATGGAACATAATGCAGGGCTTCATATGAATTGACATCTGCTCCAAGTCAGTAAATACAGAAGGGCTGGCAAGAGTTCTCAAGAAAACCCTGTGTCTTGAATTTGGAATAAGGGGAAAGTCATTGCTTGCAGCGACAAGGGATGGGGAAGTGTTAATGAAGCAGGGTTGAATTGAATGTCATTCATCTTTCCAGAAATGCTGAATGTTGTTTGCTCTTCCCACACACTTGACAATGTACAACTGTAGGCAACCATCTGGATATCTCTACTATTCTGGAGTTTGGAAACCTGTGGATCCGGCTCTTCAGTCATAGCCACAAAGCAAAGTTAGCATGGCAGACCCTGACCGTCGCAATCCAAAGTCATACAGTGAAACACGCTGGTGGTCAAAATGGGAGGTGTTCAAGCTGCTGTTAGAGCAGTTTGGAGATGTTGAGTAATTTTTACAAGAGGCTGAGGTTGATAGAATTGCTCAGCAGATTTGGAGCACCTTGTCAATCTCAAGCTTGAGCTGGCTGCCACCTTGATGTAAGAAAGCATTTTTTCAAGGCCTACCTATGACTTGGAAGGTGATGGCCCTGGCCTCTTTTGTTTTGGTGTTATGGGAGGTTGAAGGCTGTTACTGAGGCCTGCCAGGCTCCACATTTTCCTAATACATGTGCAGCTGCTGTTGCAATTGCCAATGAAGATACTACACAGGTCGACGTGGCTCTTGAACAGAGGGCCAAAGCATGTGTACAGCCAGCTATACAGTGGTTCTTTCAGAAGTTTAATCTGGAGCTTTTTGACACAGTCTTGGCCTTCAAAGCTGCAAGAGTCATGTGCCCAGTCACTGTCCAGTGGTTGAGACCTACCCTTGCTACAGTAGAAGCACTCAGGATATTCCCATTTCTCAACAGTGGTGCAGCCATCAATGTCCTGATCAGAGAGCTACCACAGTACGTCTCTGCCCAAAACGTGGTCATTCACGCAGAGTGACTTCCTTGTTGGTCCTCCGCTGTCAAGAAGATGCTCCTGGTTCAGCCATCTTCTGCTGCGTCAGGGAGAAATTTTAGCATACTCTCAACCTCGTTCAGTGACCAGCAGGAGAGTGCACTGTTTACTGTTTATTAATTATCACAAATTTTACAGAAAGCAATATCCACTGCCTGCAGTTAGCAGGTTAGCTAGTCGAGGCAAGCAGTGGTTACACATATGTAATATATATACAGATAGATCACAAAAAAAAGACTAGAGAAAAAGAGGAGTTAAATAAATACATATATACTTACAAGCAAGTGTGATGCTGCAATATAACAAGCGCTAAGCTACGTATATCAGAACATATTAAATGTGATACTAACATCGTACATTTTGAGACATTAAGTCACCACTTCTAGTCTGGAATGAAGTGCAGTAGTTAGTTGTGTTTTATAAGAGCAAGTGTGTAACTCAAGATAAAGAAAATATGTTGCTTTATTAGCAATAAATATATCATTTTGGTTTTTGGACTAGTTTTGTGTTTTCTATTTTTAAGCATACATTAAGAAAAAGTAGCATAATTTTCAAATATGAGCGTAATTTTGAGCATAATTTGGAAAAAATCAGGCACTGCTAGTAGCATAATATGTTACTTTTACTAGCACAATTGATAAGGGGCTAAACAAGACAAAGGTCAGAGGGTTATAACTGAGCCAATGACAGAGGTGAATGCATATACAGTAGTAAAATACTGACAGAGACATTGCTTCCTTCTCAATACAGAATGAAAAGTTTTTTGAAATGTATGGTGCCAGAAAATATCCAAACCCAACCCCCCACACCCCCACAGAAGACAGCTAAAAATTCCGAGGGGGTGGGTGGGTTCTAAGGCAGAAATTTCCAAGAGGAATGGGGGATTTTAGGAAGCTCCATTTCCAGAGGGTGAAGAAACACAAAAGAAATTGAAAGTAATGCATGACAGTTCTCAAGCACGAAATAATGCTTTTTTTAAAATGGAAATTTGAACTCCTGTCCATTGAGATAAAGTTAACGTAATAAGCGTTAATGATTCTGTTTCTGTTTTGAGTTTGCGAGCGCTGCAACCCCAAAAAGCCATCTATCTTTGGAGGCCATGTCAATATGGCAGACATGACAGGAGAAACTCGTCCCTAGACTCTCATGCCTTTCCAACGCAGGGAGGTCTCTTCACTTCTGTTTACCGTGTTCTTTCCTCCTTACTACTTTTGGATAAACACAAAAATCATGCGTGTGTATAATTTACCCAGGGACTGTGATCAATGTATCATCAAGCATGTAACTGGCACTGAAATCGCCCCAAGTTTACTTTTGTGTCAAAACTAATTTTAGTGGGAATGTGGCCTCTGTAAGCTCGTGCATGCATGTTATTTTTGGGGAATTTGTTGCGACAACCACGACGAGAACAACTAGGAAGTTAAGAATCATCAGTTTATTTACTGGACCAAATCTGTTTTTGCTTGTCTTAAAAATGCGCCCAAAAGCTTAATGCAAAAAAGGTATCTTTAAACAGGTATAATCGCTCTGAGAAAAATGACAGTTTATAACCATACGAGAGTTCCATGTTTGCTTGGTACTTGTGCACTTTCAGTTTTTTTCACTGTTAATAAGTAAATTTAGTCTGTACTTAATGTGCAAAATCTCTCGAAAAACGTAATTGTATGATTTGGTATTACATCTTGTTAAAAAAGGTGGCAATTTAAAGTTCCCACTGTTTCATTTCCTGCATTCATTCGTTGTCAGCATTATCGTCATCACTTACTTCACCAGTAACATTGAGTTTGCTTGAGCAGTCCATGCTTGGAAGAAGAAAAGGAAGAAGACTTTATTTTTTAAGGGTTGCTAAATAAAGAGCAGGTAATTACTGGGGGGAGGGCGGGTAATAAAAAAAACCCCTTGGAATAGGAATTCCGGAGTAGTGTGGGGATGCAAACCAAAATGTCTTTCGTTGGGGGGGGGGGGGGGGGGGGGGGGTCATGGATATTTTCTGGAACCACACAATTCAGACCAGGAACTTAAAGGGTCTGTCTCTTGCTGGACATCAACTTCTGAATTTCTTAACTGTACCCATTTGATTTATGTGAACTGTGTTTTATTGCTTTATAGAAAAAAGGCTGAGAGAAATTACCTTCTTCAAATCAAAGGTATTTGTCCCTCTGTAAAGTTTTTAGATTACTGTAACTTACTTAACAGACGCATTACCGCAGAGATAATACTTGTTATGTTCAAGGAAGGAGAATGCTTACTATTCTAGTCCCTCAGGTAGCGTTCTGGATGCCATGCGATTTCACGGTTGTTGCCATCTTGGACCGGCTGGCTCATTTTTTTGATCGCATGTGTTCAGTTTTTCTTGTCCGGGAACTGGTATCTATTTTGTGACACTCGTTCACAGATGAAACATTGGCGAGTTTGTGAATGTCTTTAGGGTCATAGTCAATGTTTGACCAGCTATTACTCACATGTACTTTGCTTAGAGGTTTGGCCAATTGTAAATGAAAAAATATAGGATGTTCTTGCATTTTAAAGGAAAAATGACAGTAATCCATTGTGAAAAAACGTGGGAGGATAACCAATAACACTAACAAAGACAGCTGCTGATATTCATATTGATAAAAGTGTTTGATTTTGATTTCTCAATCTCACAAGCCCATCAAGTTTTGCACCCCCTTATGACTACCACTCACTATCCCCCCCCATCAAACACACTCCCCTAATTTACAATTATTGTTAAACTAGATTATCTTGCTGTCTTTGTAGTGGGAGAAAAGTTTAGATGGTTTTATGAGAATGTAGAAGAGGAAAAGACACAATATTCTTGTTATGAAGTGTGTGAGCTTATTGAAAGGTGGGTAGTTTTTTATACATTTTTCTTGGAGTAGTGAAAAACAACAATAATAGATGTCAATTTTTTTTATTCAAAGGAAAAAATGAAAGACACCCTTGGGTAATAGTATTATGCTAAACAAGACTGGTGCCAATTTTTAAAATTATTGTAATTTGCCTTTTGTAAAATGATTAAGGAAAAAAGAGCGAAAAAGTTAACCCAGGGTAGTTTTATCAATAAAAGGTGGCTAGCAATGGTGTAAAGATGTGAACTTAAACCGGTGCCTTTTTGCACTTGATTTTCACCTTTCTGCTTATTAACATTGTTCCAAGTGCTTGCCTTCTTTGGCTCACTGTAACATATACAGCATCTCGACCAGACCATCTGAATGGGCTGTGGAGGGCTGGTTCACCTCAAATATACAGATTTTGGTTTTTATAGGGTAATTAAAATCCCTTGCACTTTCTTACTTGCTTGTATCACTGAGATGAGATCTGAATTGGCAAACACTGAATGCTGCAATCTTTCTAGAGTGTAAATAATCACCCGTTTGCTTGAGACACCGTTTGTAACTAGCAAGCCATTTTCTGGGTTACTTACAATTTACATGGGAAAAGTGTTTCTCTTTTTTCAGATATTTACACAGATTTGACCAAGAACTTGAGCAAATTAATGAACAGAACAGTATGAAGGGGAGGCAAGGCAGGGTTCATGCATCAAGGGAAGATGCACTGAAAATTATTATTGAACGTGAAAGAGAACTTTACAATGCTAATGGAATTGGTGAGCATGTGCAACGTTTTTAAATTTGTTAGTTTTTTAAATCTTTCATTAACTATTTATTTCAGTACATGTATTGAAATCCAAATTCTCCTCCCTTGACTTTACAGTATGCTTGTTATGGAAGACGAAATTAGGAATTATTAAAGCAAGTGTACCTATAATGTAAAAAATCAACTGAAGAAATTTATCTTGAATGATCCCACCTTTGATTTGACTAACCTCTGTAATAGACTCTCAGCCCAAAGGATTGTTTATAATTACTTTTCTTTGCAACAATCAGTTTTTGGTGGGCTTATTAAGATGCATATGGGGATTTTCGGAATGCATGGAAGATTTAGAAGATGTTTTGTTAATCAACTATCCTTAAATATAAAGTTAGGCACATGTATCAGAAACGTTACGTTAAGAAATCTTTCGAGGCTTCCAGCCTCAATGAATTAGCAACTGAACGCAGCACATTGGAAGCAAAAAAGAAAGTTTTGAACGCAAAGGTGGTCTTAAAAATGTTTTTTTTTTTCTCTTACAGAACTTCCAGATCTCACATCTTCTAAAACACTATGTCAGTTTAGGTAAGCCTATATATAGAGTTATGTGACGGCAGTTTGAGTTTCATACGAGGAACATTCGGTTTTGGCCGTAAGAGACGCAAACTTTACATCTTGGATTCCAGAGAGTGCATGCTTTTGAATCACGTCAAAACACTTCCGCTTCTCGGAGGCAAATTAGCTCTCAAAACCGCAGGGTTCAAGTACAATGATTTTGTCGTTACTTATCCCAGCTCTTATGAAGTTTTTGTGTTTTGTTGAACGATGTTTTTAGTGGGTAGTAGTCCTGTTAAAATTTTGTTTGTTTGTTTGTTTGTTGAGCTTGGTTTTCGTAGTAGTTGAAAAAGTTTTTTGTTTTTGTTGGTTTGCTTGCCCTTAAACAGTCATTTCCTCTGAAAACAACATTGCCTCCCTCAATAACACTTATACGACTTGTGAAGCTGAATACAGTGGGACCCCGTTAAAACAGACACTGACAGAACCACTGTAATTAGTTTCTGTAGTAATTAATCGGGCCATGTTATTTATGTCTCAGTAGTCTAAAATCATTAGTAGACGTTTCATTGGAACCAAATACCAAAGAAATAAAACAGGACATTAGCATCGTCAATATAAACATCTTTAACTTTTGAACTTACACAAAGCGGTCATTCAGATTCTGCAGATCAGGTCCGCGGAAACACTCAAAAGTCGATCATTTATACGTTACAGTACTTAATCAAGTACAGTACTCTGCATAACTCATTTTAGTGTTGCCAATATCGTCAGAAATTAACTTTATCTTTTCCCGTCTACTGTAACAATTTGACCATCGACATGCTGTCATGAAGATTTTTCGTTAAACGTCAGAAAAAGCAAACCTTAGTACAGCACACAGATGGCAAGGAAGTGTCCGTATTAGCAAGGCTAACTTTCCATAAGAGTCTGTTGATTGGACGATTAGAGAAAAGTGTCCTTTTTTCACATCAGCCGGTGTCCGTATTAAACGAGTTGAATTTAGAGAAAACCTTTCGTTATAATGAGGTGTCCGTATTAAGTGGGTGTCCTGTGCAGCCCACCGTGCCCACCTCTCTTGCAACGAAGAATTTAACTATTTTACTTTTTCTTTCAGAGACTGGGATTGCGATGTAGCCAGCCTCAAGCTGATGAAATTGCGAAAATTTAACTCATCTCTATTAAACAAAAAACAGGACTCACAGAGTATGAACACTGGCAACGACGATACGGATGAAAAAGAGATTATTAGTGAAAGAAAATAAAATGGCGTAGTTAATACTTATCACAACTCATGCTCACATTGATTCATTTTTTTTAAACTGGAAAACAATTTCGTACGTTTTCAACAAAAACCCCCTGTAAAATATTTTTGTGGGACTGGAGGTTCAAACCACGCTTTTGAATCAAGTCGAAATATATTTTTGTCTCTTTCCTACGGCCTTACGATTGTAACATCTCTCATATCTTTCCATTTCTTTCCGCACTTGTCTCTTTGAATTGGTCGCCGGGATCAACTTTAGTGCCATCGGGATCTTCTCCCCGAGTTGGAAAACATCAATGCATGACCTTTCAAATGAAACCTCTTTAGTAGTTCTTTTTGGATCGTACGTAGTTCAAACGTTTGAGGCAGTTACAGTAGTTAAAAATTTAAGCACCTGAAGTTAAGGATTTTTATTGAATTTTGATTAGAAAAACTGGAGGGTGTAATGCGTCATTTGACACTGGAAAAATTACGTTGTTCAACACAGCTAAATTATTTCCCCCAAACTATTTAGCCAGTGGTAAATATTTACCCCCACATATTTTCTCCAGAGCGTGGTTTTGGGGGCAAGAAAAAAAGCTGTTGGTAGGACTTCCTCATTGTCACCGTTGAAAGCCGGGTACCCGAATTTGGGCGGGTAACGTACAATCCTAAGATCTACGAGACGTTGACAAACTTTTTTTGATGGAACCCTGGATAGAACATGAAGAGGGCAAACCACGAAACTCAGTTCCAGAAAAATACCGTTCTTTTTTTTTAAGTGTCATCCTACCTTGATAGTAGTGAGAGCAATTAGCCTTTTAGTCTCTTATATCAACATATCTCCAATATTCAATGTTCTATAACATGGGAGTATGCGGTTTTATAACCCGAGAGCTTATTGTTGACCGGCAGCGTCTATTTGATAGAATCACCGCATTGCTCTTAGCAGCTCATGGGGTAAACTTGGGTAGTACCTCACTTGACATGGTACTCCTTGAATCCGGTTCCGACAACGCAATTACTTAATTTAAAGTTTTACATGAGCAATACTTCCTCGGTCACTTTACTGTTGCTGCTTTTATCTGAACAAATTGTGCGTGTGTCGCAAAACAACAAATCAAAGTAGCGTCCTTCTTCCAAACTTTCTTCCTCGTGGCTACATTTCCAAAACAACCTCTTTTTAATACACACACTTTGCAGTTGACTTCCGGCTCCCGAAATGTCCCTTCCGGCCAAACTGATAATCATCTCATCTAGGAAACTGCAAACTGTTTCTGCTCTATTTCCTCTATCTATTTCCTTTAGCGGGCCTCACGAAACATTTGCACGATGCATTTTCCAGATATAAGATGATTTTGTTATTGGAAACCTGCGGGTACTTTGAGCCTAGAGACTTCATCTCAGTTTCTCTCTCTTGCTTACATTGAAATGCGGCGGCGGATAAAAGGAATTTCTCGTATCTTGCTAATGGTTTTCTTTACCATGTACACAACTGTTGGTGCCCGCATCGGGGAAATAAATGTTTGATGATTTGCATGGCGCTAGCTACTAAAACCAAGTCAGAAAGACAATAGTTTTAACATGTGGTGCAGGTTACTTTTTTATTGGACACAATATTAGAAAGCAGGATCTGGTGCGACATTATAGAAGGACTTTTTCCGTTTGGCGTTCAACTCCAGTGCCGTGTGGCCAGAACGAAAGGTATATTAAGTTTATATTTTCATCACAATTTTTTGGTATTCTTCCTTTCACTAAAGGAATATTTTACCCGGAGATCAACCAACGGGAAACAACGTTGAAACTCGATCCATTTTTTAGAACTTGAATATCCATATGATCGACTTTAACTAGTAGCACCAGAGCACTAACTTGTTTACTACGCTAAGTTTACATTTCCACAGTAAGACGCACCGATTTCATCGTCACGAAGTTCAAGTTATTGTTAGGAAAAAAAAAATTGAATATACTGGGAAGTGAGAGTGAACGACCAAATCAACAACCCGTAAAAATGGCTCTTAAATCAAACCGCGCGCTAGGGAGCTGAAATAATGAAGACAACGCACGTAGGTGTGTCTCATAAAAAATATCCTTAATTCGTCCTCATCAGATAAAATGTTTGCTACTTAACTCTCTGACCAACCATCGGTAGCAAAATCAAGCCATTCTAGGGGGTTGTTCGCGCGACTCGCCCCCTAAGCGAAGGTTCCCTGAGTATAGGTTTACTGATTTTCTTTGTTGACTTCACAAACCATATTTTTATCCCCTCAATTAGTGGCCCTTTCGAATAATAGACTGTTCGTGTCACGTCTTTTTTGCCTACATTTCATAATTACCGCTAATGAACTGGCTCGGAGGCGCCGACAACACTAATGAACTGGCTCGGAGGCACCGACAACACTAATGAACTGGCTCGGAGGCACCGACAACACTAATGAACTGGCTCGGAGGCACCGACAACACTAATGAACTGGCTCGGAGGCACCGACAACACTAATGAACTGGCTCGGAGGCGCCGACAACTTCAAACCAGAAGCTTTACAAAAGGGACCACGGTTAACTCTCATTAATGAACACCCCTATAAAACGATTTCCTGGAGTTGGTATAGTGCGCTTTTATTTTTTTTTTGTTCATTAATGAGAGTTAACCGTGGTCCCTTTTTCGAGGTCTTTTTCCAAAATTGTTCTTTATACTTCGTTATATAGAGGTTCGTTACATCGAGGTTCCACTGTAATAATGTTTCAAATAACGAAACCTCGTTATACCGAACGCATTTTGCCAGTCCCTTGGCCCTTCCATATATCGAGGTTCCACTGTAGATTTCGGGTAACTTTTGTAACGTTTTTTTTTTTTCAATCTCTGTTGGTAAATCTAAATTTTTAAATTTAAATATTTGTAAAAAACAGTAGATGATTATTTTTGTTACCCACTGTGAAGAATCAAGCTCTCATGCAAAAGATGCAAAAGGGCTGAGTAATTATACTTTCTCGTCAAAGAGGAGGGTGGGGTGGGGTTAATTCATGGAGGTACACAGGGCTTCTGTCTTGGTCAACTTTAATTATCAAGTATACGTACAAACCTCATTCAAGTTTCACAAAAGCTTATGAGGTACCGTGCGATCAGGTGGTCCGTTCTTTTATCTGACAAAATAACACAAATGTTGACAGATACCTTTAAAATCGGGGGACGGCTGTCGGCGCTGAAGAAAATGTATCAGGCGTTCTTAATTTTCCCTTTCCACGTCCTCCGAGTTTCGCGCTATCCCCGAAAAAAGAACGCCTGATCGCAGGTTACTTATGAGGGGATACCAAGGTAGGCTAACTAACCTTGAATAATCTGAAATTAAAAAGAAGCCTCAGTAACTGAAACATGAGAGACGCAAACCCTTAATTAAACAGGTAGATCATTCGCTACAAGCATCTGTGTTTTTCTTTAAAACCCAGACGCATAACATAAATATGATAACTATACCAAGTGAAATACAATAAAAAACCTGTATCAACCGACCGTTTCAGAAATAACATAATTGCTAAGTGGTTATCTCACTCTGCGTATCACTTTACACACGTAAATCTAACAATGATCTTCCTTGAAAAAATAATCGCTTGCTTATAAAGTTGTTGTGGACCTGAATGCGCTAACGTCTACTCATAAGTGACAGTAAAATCACGATTAAAGTGTAAACATTACTGAAAAAACCCTGTTTAATTGACTAAGCAAAGACGAGCCAGGCCAGTGAATATCAACCCAAGTTGGAAAAAGGTAAAAAAAATGTTTGTTTTGTTACACTGATTAATCAAATTAGTTTGGAGCAAAACCACATTTTCCCCTAGTAATTGAATAAAGTTGCTTTTACAACAAAGCTCGTCCCCAGTGAAAAGCGCCCTGAGGACGAGGTTGTCTTACAACCTTTACGCTATCCTTCTTCATTAATTTTCAACTTATGTTTGTTTTTGTGCTATAGGCGATATGATGAGGTTTTTGGCGGTTTTTGTGACCATGTTGGTTGTTTGCTGGTCAGATGCAATGCCATTTAACGGTAAGACCAATTATATGCATCATTTAATCATTATAACTAATAAATAAACCTTAATTTTATTTGCAAAACAGCGATACAGTCGATGCTAAAATATCTGACTCAGACAATAACCTACTCTACAACGTTGAATTTCTAATCACACCCCATATAAACTGAAAATGGCAATGAAATTCGCATAGTCCAATCAAAGCCCACTCTCTTTCCTTAATCTTCTCTTTTTGGGTTCAGAATTCAAAGTGAACAAAGAAAGAAAAAATGTTGACCTGTTTATACTGTACTAACATTAATGATCTAATACTGTGCCAACATTAATCTTAATCAGACTGCCGTGATCATTACGAGTTTTGTGGACAGTGGGCGAAAGGTCAATACTGCGAACTGAAAGATTACAAAGATTATATGCACCTTGTATGTCCATACTCTTGCGGCCTCTGTGACGGTAAAAAAACTTTTATACCTTTACATAATACTTGCTAACATCGTTGATGCTAAGCCGTCATATTTCTAATAGCCTGCTTGCACTCCACTAAATTTCTCTTTAAAAACCTCTCGGGCTACTTTTCCCGCGTTTGCAAAACAAGGCAATTAAACCAGATGGTACTAGGGAGAGACAAAGAAAGAGGGATCTCGGGCGCCTGTGTAATTTATAACAAACCCTGGGGCGGATCCAGAAAATTCAGAAAGGCGTGGCCAAGACACTTGTCAGTTATGTAGATACTTTTTACTTTACTGAGAATTCTTTTAAAAAAAAGGAAAATATAACAGAGAAAGGAAGGAAGCTGTCTCTCGACTCCACCCCTAAATCTGCCTATGAAACTTTCCGTCACCCCAGCAAGGAAATTGCCGATTGACCAATTTACAGCTGCTCACTTATTTATTAAAATTCTCCACGGTCAATGAACCCTGGCCAGTGACGGGGGATGAAACAAGACTCGTGTCCCAAATGATATGTATCAACCCCTTTATTACCCAACTAGCCCATAATAGGTTGGAAGAGAGAGGGAATCTTAGGGCTTAGTTGTCCACATCACCGGCGTCTACGTCTCCTACTCTGGGCCTTTACGAACTGAAAGAATAAAAACAGTGAAAGAGCTGCCTAATATTAAGCACTTCTCGTTAAAAGATGAACAGAAACAAACCGTTATGGACCTTAATTCTTAAATGAAGGACCAAAAAATAATCTTGAATACAAAATTTGGAAAAAAGCGTTCTAGAGAAGTCGAATTGAGTTTACGTATCACGTTGTCGCCATAAATGATCATGATTGAACCTCGCGCGCCACCCCCTCTTTTGAGCCCAATCCCTCTCGTCCCTATTTCGTTCCCGTGAGCATACGGCAAGAGGGATTATTCGATTGAGAGAAATTCGCATGGAGAGAAACAGGTTGCAAGCAGTCTATGCTTCTAAGACAAAATGGACTAAATATAACTATTTCATTACTAACAAAAACTGGCAATATCACTGAGTAGCGAATCCTCAATAACAGATTTGTATTAATTAGTGTATTGTAGCATTCCGAGAACCCATCCATGCTATCACTAGTTAAAGTCACTCTCTGTGTGTAAAAGGTTACATTTGTGTGAACACACCATAATTGTTATTTCTAGACTCCAAAGACTAAAGAGCTATAAAAGAAGCCTTCTGCTACAGCATAACAGTACTATGAACATACATATACTACTACTCAATACTCCCATGTATGGAGACATTAAACGTCGCGAACGACAAGTTAGAACCATTTCGTATACAGCTTTGAATGCCATAAATTTATTATGACAGAACTTTCCCAATGAGCATGATCAATTGTATCTTACTTGCAGACATCGTAGGTGACCTGAGCGCTTCCGGGGAAGCAACTTCCGGTGCAGGTTACCCAGGAGGAAGTCAAGACAGCGCACACCGAGTAATACCAGAAGTTGAAAAAGATTTTAGGGGCATCAAAGAGAACGAATACAGTTCTGAGCAGTCCGGTGAGGGAAGAGATCGTAAAGATGAAAACGAGATTCTGTCGGGATCAGGTGAAAAACAGGACGACCCTCTTTTTCGTGGAACGGCAACCAAAAAAGCAGAGTCTCGATTTCATGGAGAGGCCGAACAGCAAGACGAGTCAGGTGATCAGCAGGAGTCTATTTCCAGTTCCGGTATTAATCCTACTGGCGCTAATTTTTGGGCTGTTGTTAGAATTGAACCTGAGTCAGTCAACGGAGGAAGCGAACGAGAGCATGAACTAAATCGTAGATCTGATACATTCATTCCTCAGGAGGCGACAGAAGGCAGTGCGTCCGGTATGGACACTTCCGGTGAGATTCCAAGTCCGAAAAACCAGATTCCAGGTGAAAGTTTCTCAGGCCAGGATGTCACTTCTGGAGAAAATAATGTCAATCAAAAAGATCAAGTTGCGACCACAAGTTCTTCCAGGGAGAATGCTGTTTCTGGCGAAGACGACGCACCGTTCGAGAGTTCCTCCACTGAATCAGAATTAGACTCTGGTTGCTCGTCCGGTGATGGATGTTATGAATCCGATGGTGTTCAGGAAGAACAGGGCGGGCAAAGTAATTCACGATCAGTCATCGCTAAAGCTGAGGTAAATACAATTGCTTCTGGAAGTGCTAGTAATTCTGGTGATTCGCCAGATAATGTCTCGCTTCATCCACATTTCGATGTTCTAGCTGGTCTTTATGATGATCAAATGCCCACTTCCGGAGGCGCTCCGTTGAGTTCCGGTTCCGGAAGTGAACTTGGTAATGTTTTGCACAATATCGAAGACGCCATTTTCGAGAAAGGTGTACCTTTAGAGATAAGCCGAGATGCTGCTTCCGGTTCTGGACTTCCAAGTGTTTCACATGCTAAGAATCAGAATGACTTTGCGACATCTGGTTCAGGGTCTGGTGCCGTCGAAAAGGAGGAAAATCAAGAGGTATTTGTAACTCCGCAAAACCACACTGAGAAGATCAGTCTTATGGAAAATATGATGAAGGCAGGAAAGCTGCAAGCGTTTGGGATCTCTCACATGGCTAATGTTGGGGGTACAAGCAGGAACGAAGTACCTAGCCTTGAGTCAGCAGTGCAGTCAGATTTAGGTAAGCGGAGTACGCTCTACGCGACCAATAGGAGCAAAGACAATGAACCAATCAGAATTTAAAGAAACAAAGTCACGTGGGACAAGGGCGGGAAAAATGAGTCACAGCTTTGCATTAACTAGTAATAGTTGAGGGACGAAATACTAACTCCCCTAAAAACGCCTGCGTGGGAGGCTAGCTTTTTTGTGGACTGAGTTTTATTCCCCCAAAGAGAGAGAAAGAGTGTCTGGCAAATTGTTTCCAGTCAAAGATTTGTGAACTTCTGTCTGGCAAACTCTCCAAGTGTTTATATATACACAGTTATACGCACCTTATAACTTCATCTGCGCTTAACGAGTGTCTTTTGATCCATAACTTTCAAAACAGCTGCTCCACAGAATGTCACTGATAACACGTAATGCAAATTTGTATTGAAGTATTACTGTACAATAAATGTCACAAAATCTACCTAAGCGGTCTCTTCGGGATTTCCTGTTTTACGCCATCCTAACCATCTCTTACTTGCGGGCACGATTAATAGAAACGTCATCATTACCCAACGATTCCATGCGGCCCCTGTTCAAGCAAATCGAGATTTTTTTTTCTGGCATACTGACTCTATATTTCAACACTGTAAGTACTTTCCTTAATATACCCGCGAGCTACTAAAGTGCCTCCTGCGGGGGTCTCGCGTTTTACTCGATGGACTACAGAGACTGCTCGTAGTCTAAGAAAACCGTCAACCGCTCAATTCTAATAGTCTGAATCGTGAATTGGTTAGGAGAATTCTAATGGGAGCATATTTGCAATTAGGAATTTAGTTCTGGGAAGTCCTCTGCGACGAAAAAAAAAAAAAAAGAAGAACTTTTGAAGCCTTCGGACTGACAAGTAGGAAAGAGGAGCGGATCTGTCACTGAAATCTATTAAAGATCGATTTCATTTATATTACAGTAATAATGTTGGCACAGTATATTTGATTGATGTTGGCCTCTAGAGACTCGAAAAGACTCTCCAGCCCTCGATTTGTGCTCTAGCTCCTTGCTCTATTTGGAGCGACCGACTAATTCATTTATTTTCGTATACAACGTTTATGATCCACAGGAAAAGGACAGAAAGTATCAATTATCTTAAATCAAGATTTCCACGATGGATATGCAAATGAGAATTCGGCGGCTTATGAAATTCTCGCCAACAGTGTCAAAAAAGAGGTAAGATGCCAAGAGCGACAAGGTAGATCGCTAAGAAATTAATCACTCAGTAAAATTATGCACAGTTATCACTGAAGTCAATATTTTCAACCGTTTATTGTGCAAGCTTTCAATAGTAAGCTTCTTTAACTGTAGTTCAAAGTAGCGTTTTATTTGTTAAAATCTTCAGGCATAACGTAAATTCTTTATTAATCTCCCCTTTCTCTCTAATAAATCCCCCAGAGGAAGAATGTTTATTAACCACCCCCCTCTCCCCTTTATTACTAAGTGATAAAGTGTTTTTTAAAATCCCGATCACGACCGCAACACAACATGTGGACTGATCCGATATATGATTTATTCAAGTGCTGGATGGTCGGATTTGTTTGATCTTCGGCTACATTGCCTCCACTTTCATGCGGTGCTTGAACTTTTCCACTTCGCTTTCTAGCTTTTATCGAGAATTGGTGCCATCATCTTTGCATTCACACCAAAGGTGAAACATGTTTAAAAGCTGTTTAGTTAAACATAGTTTAAATTTGTTTTCTTCAGAGAAGCAGCTTACTATACTTTTATTGATTGCAAATTTTGTGCAAACGTGTTCAAGTTTATTTGAACTCTGTGTGAAAGCCTGCGTTCCAGTTTCGGTTACTGTTTTTCATTTTGTTAAACCAACAATTGTAGTTCATTTTAAAAACATATTTAGTTGGTGTGAATGGGGTAAGTTAAATAGCTCCTCTCCCCCCATAACGTGCTTGAAATAAATCAGCCTCCTCGGGGGCTTAATAATAGAGGATTTAGGCCGTATTTACTGAACAGTCAGGTGAGAACGGGAATCACCGATGCCATAGCTCACGGCTTTAACGAACGATTTGTGATGCCTGTAGCTAACCTTTGAACTTATTTGGCAGGTTGAAAAAGTTCTAGGAAGTAATGCAGTGGTTTCTGAAATTTCCTTTTCGTAAGTATCACTTCGACGTCGATGACAACAGGGGCGCCCACCGACTTTTTTCTGTAAAATAACTGTTCGGAGGAACATAAAGCCAATATTGCCTAGAACTTTCTGAAGCTTGTGAAAAGCTAAAACTTTCTGGATAGCCGTTCTATTCGTCTAAAATATTCGGACATTTTTTAATAGCTTAACTAGGCGATTTTCGGAGGTTGTGTTAGTCACATTTTAATACCGATTTTAATTGCGATTGTTGTAAAAAAAAAAGGCCTCCTAAACTTTCGGAGCAAAGGCAAAACGTCCCCTAAAATTTTCTAATGCAAGGCTACTTCATTTCCTCGAACTTTCGACCGGACCCATAAGGGTCGCTAACACTTTCGGATGAGACGAAAAAGCCACCTAAAACTTTCGTGGCGACCAAAGTTCGCCCAAGACATCCGAACAGACAAATAGTTTTTAGGGCAACTCCAAATTAACCAAACAGGCTTCTAAAGCACAGAGAAAACTATTTGGCGTGTTTGGAAACATTCATTTGGGTGCCCCTGTGATAACGAATGTTGTAGCCTGCGAATACAGCCGTTTCTCCTGGCTCCTCGCTGTTTGGGACGTCCCGCCAGGGGAGGAGAAACGGCTCAGTATTTGCAGGCTACTTGTGTTGGAACTTTAGTCAGGCAGCCTGCCTGCATGCATGCCAGCTTGAATAACAGTGACTGGTACCAGGAGCCTATCAAATGGTCTCCTGCTGGTACTGAATTCAAAGTAAAAATGCAACATTTTATTCTCCTCTTTATCAACAGGGAAATCCGAGAACCAAGACAATCACCAAGCTTTTCCAAGGTTATGACGACATTTAAACTTCTTGGTAACACCAAAAAACTGGAAAAGGCAGTTATGAAGGGAACAATAAACAATTTGGTCGTGGACAAGAAATTTTTTCACGCAAGTTGAAAAGTTGGCAACTTAATCTACCATGCTTTACAAAGTTTTGTACGGATCAGATGAGAGAACAGCGATAATAAGCATTTTTTATTTTCCATGTTTTATATAATTAAACACAGTGGGCTGAAATTTTAAAACAGGAATAATCGGAATTGACTGTCGACGCTTGATGGAAAGTTATCGTGAGTTGTTTTGGTACGGTAAAATAAACAGTGGAATTCTACGCTGTGCGATTCATAATAGGTAAAAACAAAATCGTACCCAGCCTGTTTTTTAAGCCAATCAGAGGTAAATAAAATTAATAAATCGCGAAACCATCGTATCCGTCTTTTTCTTTTTTCTTTGCCAAGCTCACTTTACAACAGCAATATTTTATTGTTTCGATGCATTCTGACCCTTTCACTGGATATGTCTGTTGTGAGTGCCAAAAAGGTGTTTGCCTTTAAGCTTAATTTTTTGCTGCATGGATTACTTCGTAAAACATTTGAAGCTCGAAGATGTTTTGTGCATGAACTGGAGAGATTTTATTGAGACGTAGTCGGAATATTATCCCTGAGAAGTAAGGGAGATAACGTAATTTTACGTTAAAGACTGGAAACATCTGTAACTATTTGATGTCAGCTCTAATATCTTATATAATTTTATATTTGAAAATAAAGTTATTAGCTAAAGGGACATTTGCCTTTTAATAGTCGTTCTCGACATTGAAGTTCATGATCACTGATCGTCAGTAAATAACCCTCTCATGCTAAGAGAGACCCATTTAAAATCGAATAAATGAGCATACCGTAAAACTCCGAAAATAAGCCCCGGGCCTTATATTTTTCAAAGGGCCTTTTGGAGGGGCTTATATACGGAGGGAAATTTGTGTTTCAAAATCGGCTATGATTACATTTGGAGGGAAATTTGCATCTCAAAATCGATTGGGCTAGCTTATAGTTGTAAGGAAATTTATTTCAGTAATCTACCGAAAGGTTTTACTGAAACTCGCTCTGAGGACGTAGACCTTTCTAAAACGAAGCCATGCAATTACTTTAATTTGTCTATATGGACCGAGAAAATCCAAGCCAAGAGTGAACGGTGAACTACACAAACAGTAATAGTTATTTGGCAAATACACGTATTGTATTACATTGTATTTGAGGGCAATTTCCAAGTACAAGCCCCCGCGGATGAAGGGGCTTATTTTCGGAATTTCACGGTAGTCTTCATCTGGGGTCTGCCATTCAATTACTCGTTCTTTCTACAGCCTCGTCCCAACGTGAAATTAGTAATAGCCTGTGAACTTAACTAGCCTACGTAGCTGGCGGGATTCATTTGCCTAGGGTACTTTACCTGCGAACAGGCTCCCAAGTGGAGCTGGGCGAAAAAGAAATTCGGCGAGCAAAGTGAGCCGAGCGTAGCCTGGGCTCGCGCAAGGTTACAAAGGAAAAGCTGGTAACGAGACGTAACGAGGTTGGTCTCAGTTATTTTTTAACCCTGTGTGTTCCTCGAATTGTCCGGTCGCGTGACGGAAAAGGGAACCACACTTGAGGGCAAAAGTCGACCACCTTCCATCCATATAACCTAAGAAAAAATCTGGAGCAGGAAACCAGTGGTGGCGTAGTGAAATGTCGAAACATGTGACACTTTTTGATATTTCTTACTGAATATTACCTCAACAGATATTGGAGTACAACTGTCACCCATCCCTGACGGTTTTTCCGTTACTGCGCTTTTCACAAACATGCGAACTCTAAAGTTCAAAAGCCGCCTTATTGCCAGTCCGACCACCAATCATGAACTTTGCGAACCATTTATCCACACCAGTTTTCCTCGTCTTGACTCGCTCGGTACCAGGTACACAAAAACCTTAGACACGTGATCAAAACAGGAGCTATGGCGGCAGAGAATCGGTGACCGAAGTTATGTAGGTCATCATTTTGTCGGCCCTGATTATTTGTAAGGCAAAATGCACTTTTCAGTTCCTGATACTGTTGAGCTTACCGACAAGAGTGGATCAAAGTATCTGGTAAGTATTCGGCTCGCTAGCGATAAAAATTCACTTGATGCACGATTTTAAAATTATTGATCCTGCTTGTTACCAAATAATTTGCTTCTACACATTGTTATGCTTTTTCTATCCAAGGGATCTCAAGCTTAGTTTTCCCAACAGCCAAAACAAATTAATTCCTATTAAGTTTGGTTCTTACACAAAAGGCGGCATTATCAACAGAAGGCAGGGCCTTCTCAGTTTCCTTAAATGTCGTACGTAATTAACATAAGCTTTTAGTATCACCATATTGACCGTACAGAAGTTTTTTAAAAAAAACTTTAAGTTAAGTTAAGTTAAGAACTCACAATAGTACTTTGAAGTACTACTGAGTAGCCTTTGTTTTTTGTCATTATGGAATGATTACTGTGTTTCTGTTAATTACAGCTGTATGACGACGATGTTATTAATAGTAGTACGTTTTCAATCTGAACTGTTGTTCAAAGTTTGCGTAAGTGCACAAGCTGGTATAAGTTTAGCTCGTAATTGTACTCGTATATTTCCATAGCACAATCCTTTCCTGGATCACACAGCTACTTTTGTGGGTTTTTCAGATTTCAAGGTCTGGACTTGATTTAAACAAAGAAATGTGCATGTTGTTTATTTGTATTTTCTTCAAGGTTATTTTCTAATTCTTTGTTCGGCGTGACTCCACATCAAGTACTTTTTCCCTCATGTTGTTCAAAGTTGAACAGTCACCCTGCTCCGGCTCCCTGTTAGGTGGTGGTGGACATTGGGGATTTAGGTGTTGTGGCGATGGTCATTTATTTGTACAATATTATTGGATGAAGTTGTTTCAGTGGCAAGCAGATCAATTGAAGGCATCAGCAAATAATTGATCTTCGAGACAAATCACCTTATTTTGCAATAACCGACACAAAAGGGACAGAACCAAGTGTCCGCTTTACAGAGGTGTCCGTATTATAGAGGTAGGGAATGTATGATTTTTGGCATTTCTGGGACCAAATGAACTGTCCGTAATAGAAAAGTGTCCGTAAGGAGAGGTCAGACTGTATTGATTTATCATCGGACCACCAAGTTTCTTCTCTTCATGAATATCTTTGGAATGCCATTATTGATCTCCCATTTTAACGGAAGAGCGATCACAAGATGGAGAAAAGTGTGGTTTCATTTACGTTCAAGCAGAATATTATTTGCAGCCAAACACAGTTGCATGAGCATGAGCAGACGTTTATTTGTAGGCAGTTCTTTGTAGGTCAGCCAATGAAAAAATTTGCATTGAATGATAAAATCCCTTCTTGAGGTATTGTGGCGGTCTCAATCTGTACAGTGTGCGATGTTTCTACTTTTAAACCTTTGGTGTTCAAAAAAGTGAAGTTCTTTGCAGTGTTACAGTTTCCTGTTTGCCCTTGGCTTGTCAGAACCAAATTTAGCTTTGTATCCGTCCTTGTTTATTGTTACTACTACTCTAATTTTAACTGCTTGTCCCCATAGAATGTTGCATCCTTGACTGGGCAGCAGAAACTGTCTCAGTCAATTGCTAATTTTCCAACTTCTGTTTAATAGTGACATGTCAAAAACATCCTGTTTGTCCCTTCCCTACTGCCTTCTTGGTCTTCCTCTTTCTCTTTCCCCCTCTATCTTTCTAATCAATTGGTATGAACTAAACAAAATCATTGGAATATTGAGGGGGACATCATGGGGGTTTACAGTATTGTGGTATTGAGCTTTTTTTCGAGTGGTATTTCGGTAATTTTGATTTTAATGTGTGGAATTGCTGTATCATCTTGCCCTGCAATGTGTGGTTTTTCATCGTTTTGGTTAACGGTATTCTGTAAAAGAAGATCTTTCACAGTATTGCGGTACCATTCATATGCACTCTCCTGTCTAACGTTAGCCTGTTCCAGGCTCCAAGGTGGTGGTGGAAAGTTGTTCAGTAAAAAGAAATGCGAAAAACACCTGGGGGCTGGGGAGAGACAGGGCAGTGGAGCCTGTACACATTTTTTTAATGGCCTGCTCTGGTATATCAGCTCCTGATATACCTTCTGATTGGTCAATTGTGACAGTTAACATTATCACCTAGTAGTGTGGTCATCAGTTTGTCATCACCAAGATGGCCAATGCGAATCGCGCGTGTGATCTTCATGAATCCGCGTTGTCTTGTGCTTTGGACAAGTGTCTGCGACTTGGCTCGCGATGAAGATGTTTTCACTATTATGCCCACTGGTTTTGGCAAAAGTTTAATCTTTCAGCTGTTCCCACGCTTGGCTAAAGCTGCTCTAACCTAAGACAACTCTACGATAATAGTCGTTTCGCCGCTGATATCCACAATGCGAGACCAAGTGGAACAACTGAAAAAGCTTGGATTTTCAGCCGCAGCTATTTGGCATCAGTGAAGAGAGAGAAGAGGACGGGAAGAAAGTGAGAGAAGGAAAGTGTGAAATTGTTTTCGGTAATCCAGAGTCCTGGTTGATCACAAAGTGGCAATAACAAAACAGTCCAAAGACTGTTAAGCTTATTTCACTATTACCAAGGGAGAAACTACGCGCTCCAGTCAAAAGACTCACACTATTTTCAGAGAAACACTATTAAGCTGGAGTTTACTGAGTCACAATGCAATTCTCCTTAGTTGATGTAGCTTAAGTTTAAGCTGTACTTCATTCTTATAATTCTGGATTTGTAAATCACTATCTGTGATAATTTAACATTCTGCAAAGAAAACTAACAAGCTGGGCCCAGCATGATACAACATTGCAGAAAAACATTACATTAATTCACGGACTAAAGAGAATCACTTGGAAACCCCTGGACTGAAGCAGCTAATGTCATCCCAGTCATTTGTAATGTATCAATGGCCAGTTTCCAATCCTCTATCAGTCTAAGTAGAGATGTTTCTCAGCTATGTTTCTTCCTGTACTCTTTCATTTTGGAGTACAGAGCCTTTTGTTACAGTGGCATATCACCTGGTGACTTAATAACTGTCAACTGGTCAGTATAAAACACGGACTGCGGACTGCGGACCACGGACTGCGGACTGGGTATAAAACACGGACTAGGTATAAAATGCAGACTACGGACTGAGTATAAAACACGGACTAGGTATAAAACGCGAACTACGAACTATGTATATAAAAACAGCTTTAGAAAGGTAAAACTGAGAGAAACGGAAAGCGGGCTTGCATAAAACAGTAGTTCGACCAGTAGTTCCAGCTCCTTGCCTCACACAAAAACATTCCGTAAGGTGGTCACACAGTCTATATTGTCCTCATGTGGAGAAGGAAGCAAACTGCATGGACAAGGAATGTTACGCCGCTACTCAAGGCAACTGAAATTAAACTCTGAATTTTATCAAAAGAAGGAGTTGGAAGAGAACCAATCAGAGAAGCACCGAATAAAAGGAATAGTATTGGTGTTAGCCGAGTCAGAGTAAAATTCTTAAAGATGCCTCTATTCCGTTTCAAATAAAGCCTTGGGAACATGAGGAAATGAAGAACTCAGACGAGAAGGTCAATATAGGGGCATTCAGCGAAGTAAAAAAGCAGTATTTAGGGGGGAGGGATTACTCACCTGATGTGAATAATAACCAAAATGAAGCATCCAACCCAACGTGATATTCTACGTGATATTCTACACGACATGATTTAAACCCTCCTCCTGACCCCTGGAAGGGGGTAATCCTAGGAATTTTTCGGTGGGTTGTGCCCCCTGGTTCTCTAAATCCTTACCGTATTTCAGAATAAAAGTGTCATTTTCCACACCCGTTTTCAGACCTGATCTCTTAAAATCCATAACCATTTACAGGCCTGGCCTAATTTAGCCTGTTCCAGGCTCTCAGATAAAGAGGAGACTACCTGGTTTCCTCCCGTTTTATTTTGGCGCTTTCTCAATTCATCGGAGCCAACTATCTCGGAGCCTGGAACAGCCTAGGCCTGATTAGGCAGAAACTAGTATGTCATCGTTATATATTATAGATTAGAGCACAACAGTAGATCATTATCTTTTGAGTGCAAACAAACAATTCTTCAAATGCATTTCAAATTCGCATACTTCTATTTTGTTTTTATTCATCTAGAAGTGAAAACGATAAATACATTCGTACATGTACACTCCCATAGGTTCCTTGAAAACCATACCCGATTCCAAACGAAAATGGACAAAGTGTCTTCAGACCACCAAAACGGCCCATAAACCATACCCTTTGGGACGGCAAATACGTATACAGCTGATATAAGAGAGTACCCCGCCCCCTGGGTCCTGACCGCTTTCATGACTATGACCATGTCTAAAATGGGTGTAGAAAATAGCATTTTTGTCAGGCTCTTGATTCAGAGAACCTCCACCAAGAATTACTATCTTATACTCAGTCCGCAGCCTGCAGTGCGCGTTTTATACCTAGTCCATGTTTTATACCCAGTCTGCAGTCCGTAGTCCACAGTCCACAGTCTGCAGTCCGTGTTTTATACTGACTGTCTTGTCAACTGCTGTAAACGCAGGTGTCCATTCACCCATTTTCCATGAAATTGGCCATTCACTCTTCTCTATTACTATACATTGTAAAGGTTGGTCAGCAATATTGCTGTTCCCTTAGCCACATTCTTAAGAAGATTTGGTGAGATCCAGGAATTTCTTTGAGTTGATCTTTTCAAGTGCCTGCTGCACTTCAACCACTGTTACACGTTGTAGTAATTTAAAATCAATATTGTTTTCTTTGTAAACTTCTCATATGCTCCTAATTGACTATCATGTTCACTGTGAGTTTCCTCAGTCAGACCACTGACATGATCTTCAATATTTAATGCCGCGTTGGTAAAGTAATTGACCAGCATTTCTGCCAGTTCATTTTGATCCTTTTCTACATTGTTCTCGTCAGTTTTTAGGTGCATTGCTGTAGATCTCTTCATTGCCTTTGTTGCTGATAAAAGGTTTGAAAGTGTCGTAGAACTTATCTGCGCTAGGTTCTTCTGTCTCCTTCTTTAACCCATTCGCTCCTGGAGATTTTGCCGAAAAACGCGTTTTGAAGCTAGTTGAGTGGTTTTCTGGTCACTGTCATGCTTTAAAGAGCTAAAACTTACCACAACCTGTTTACTGGTCGTACACTTCACAGCCTTCTGATCCAGATGCAAAATATCAGCTTGCGAAGTTCGGGCATGCGTTGGGTTTAAAAGTGACACGGCAATCTTGACTTTTACTTTTCCATTTCTCTCCTCCCGTCTTTTTTCGCTTTTCTTGCTCATTTTTTTTTTCTCTTGCTGGGCATTTAGTAGGCTTAATTTTGATAGGAAGAGTTTTTAGGAAAGCTTTTAGGATCTTAGGGTTAGGTGAAAGGAAAGGTAGGTGGGTAATGGAACAAGATTTTCATGGAGATTTACAGGTCAACCTTGCATGGTTTTTTGTTGTTTTCTCCAGTGTCCTTGACTGAATTGTGCTCATTCTGGTATTGTTTGAAAGATCTCTTCACTCTGCACAAGTTAGCGCACAAAGTTGGCCTTGACCGTTAAAACTGATGACGTCACGAGGGTTAGAAAGGTCGTGGTTCCGCATGGGCAGTTACGGGTGGTTCAGGGGCGAATGGGTTAAAGAACACATTAAATGCGAAAAACACAAGAGGAACACAGCTGTTTCTGATCCAACTCACCTACACTTCTGACTAAAGAGCAAGTCAGATAGCTAGCATCTGTGGTTGTTTCACAGAATTTTTTAAAAAGAAACCAACCTCAACCACTTGGTGAACTAGTATGCACAATGTACTGATCACTGTTTGGTACTTAATAAAGAGGCATTTATAAAATTTACTTTGCAGTCAAAAACTATGAATGACAGATGATATATTTAAGTAGTTTTTCACTTTAACAGTATTTGAGCATTCAGCTTTAATTTGCTCAAGTTGGTTGAGCCATGAGTGTTTGCAATCCTTTTGTAAGTGTTTACTTTAAAACACGAATTATGTGTTAGTGATTTCAGTTGTTTATCCAGCAATATAGGACGTTTGTTTTGACCTCAGCATTTTAATGTGTGATAAATTTCTCTTCTACCGCAGGCCTATAATGTTTACATCAATGGCTCATATCATTGTGGTGTTAGATTCTCTGATTTGTATCAGTTTAGTGAGCAGGTAGGTACAGCCTGATGACATCGTTTTTGTCATTGATTAATTAGCCATTGTGATCAATTAACAAATTGACTGCCTGTGGCTTGTCAGTGGATCCACAACACTTTGACAATGTCATGACTAAATTTTATCATCATTAAAAAACTGGTGGCAATTTGTTTTTGACAAGAACAAAAGCTAAAAATGAAGAAAACACAACAAAATTTATGACTTTTTTAAACTAGCTAAATGTTATTGTCAATCTGTTTTCTTGCTTGATGATTGGCTACTGAAGACAAGTAATGTAACAGAGTTTCCTTAATGCTAAAAACGTGATACAGATATGTAGGTTGAGTCATGCCACTGCCTTGCATAAATTACGAATTAAAAACATTGAAGTTCTGCATGACCGCATCTTGCATAAATAAAAATTTTGTGTCTGTCCTCTTATTGATCATAAGAATTAGCCATCAGCGCACAAGAAATAATTCAGTTTTTGTAAAAAGCATTATTGATACTATAACTATTGTTCTACAGCTGTAAAAAGTAACGAGACAATGTTCTGAGGTTTCAGAGACATCATGAGGCCATCATCAAGGAATAGAAATAAAAATGCGAGTTTAAAAGGTGTTAAAGTACCTTAAATTTGCATGAATGTAAACAGCCAAACAAAGACCTTAGCACGGATTGAATCCATTTGCATGTTCAAAGGCAGTCTTAATTGTTCGATGTAAAGCATTTCATTAACGAGGCAGTCAAATTTGTTCTCGCCTTTTTTTCAACACTCTAAAGCAGCTGAGAAGGTCCTGAAGGATGGCACCCATGTGGTCTTTAACTGTTTTCATTCACACAAATTTAGAGTACTTTAACTCCTTTTGTTCTAGCATTTTTATTTCTATTCCTTGATCATGGAGTCATGATGTCGCCAAAAATGTCAGAACATGGTCATGTTACTTTTTACATGTTTAAAACTATTGTTATTATTATTATTATTTTATTATTATTATAAGATTATTAGATCATCTTATTAATATTATTGTAGTTTACTGTAATAATAACAGGAATAAGTAATAATAAAAAAAATGTTTGTATTAAGCCCACTTAACTGTCCAGCACCATAAAAAATATTTATTGTTTATTATTTTTATTGAGCATTGTTTATGTTGTAATTCATTTATTTTGACCTACCAGGTACATGGCATAATATTGCAAACTTCAAAACTAGTTTAATTTTTATTTATATTGTGTAAACCAGTTTTTATTTTATCAAAGCACTGTCATCATGCACTTCAGTGAGACTGGAATAATGGGAATAATTGGGAATAATTCTTGTAGGTATATTGATTGGGGTTATATTTATTAGCACCCACTTTACTGATTGGGGTTAAGCCTCACTTTAGACCTTTACGTTTTTAACAGTAATTTTATTACATCTTTTCTACTCTGGGTTGAAGGGTTGAACCATTGGCTATTGTGAGTTCAAGTTTATGGTAGCATAAACTGATGTTAATAAACCTGAGAATTAGGCCCTATGAAAGCGCACTTATTGACATACTAGCAACAATCATGTCTCTGTTCTTATGTCACACAATGCACAACATTTGGATAAGCCTTTGTACTAAGCAAGGGTAGATACTAGTTCAAAGTACAAGAAAGAACAATGAACAGTACCTAGTTGTTGAATTACAATGTATCCTTCTCTTTGGCAAAGTCCACTGTAACTTAGCATGAGATATCTACTAGACTCCACAAAGGTTCCATTCATATTATCACATGCTCATCATGCACATGTTCTCCTCTTTTTGCCATACACTGTCCTTTCCCAGTCAGTTCTCTTAGGGCTTCAGTTCATTCACAACAGTGCTTTTTTCCCTCCCACCCTCCCTTTGCTCTGACTGGAACCTTTGTTTAGCCCCTTCGATTATTCCTTAGTTACACTACATATTTAACACAACCAGAACGTATTCCAAGCAGATCATTATTTTATTTCTGTACACCTAATGGTCTCTTTAGATTAATCATTTATACTATGGTATTATACTGGACTAGGTCTCATCCCTTCATTAGGTTCCGGGGATGTGGAACTACAGTCTCATTTCCCAATAAAAGGAGTGGCAGGGAAGTGCAACCCCTGGCTGCACTTTACCCCACAGTAAGGCTTAGCCCTTGGAGACAGGTCCGGAAAAATATCCACTCCAGGGTGTGGACCCCCAGTCCCACCTGATCTGTACTCCACCCAGGAGGGCCACCCCTCCTGGTTCCCCCTAGTTCCTAGTGACTGGGGGATATGGGCCTCACCCCCGGAGACTGATCAGGACTCCTGTCCAGGGTGGCTACCCCCAGTACCACTCGATCTTGTTTTCCCCCAGGAGGGCTCCTCTCCTGGTCCCCTTACCCCTAGATTTAAGCGCTTCCCTGCCACCAGAAGTTTGCCATTATGTTTTGTGTGTTCTCTGTGTGGTACCCGGCATAATTATAGCCTTTTTTGCAAAAACACTGCCAATGGGAAGAGTTTATTAATGATTATTAAAGTTTTATTATTACACTGCAAAACCAGCAAGAATAGTGTATTCAAATGTTGATTAATTAATCAATGCCTAAACTTGTTCCATAGCTGCGTAAAGCATTTGGCCCTAGAATCACAGCCAAGTTTCCTCCAAGAAAGTTGCTTTCTTTAACCCCTGTACAAGTCGAAGAAAGACGAGATCAGCTGGAAAAATACTTACAAGCAATTTGTCAGGATCATGTGATTACCTTGAGTTCTTTATTTACAGGATTTTTTCTTAACGCTCAAAAGGTTTGTTTCAAGTTTAGTATGAATATGCTTGAGCAAAAGGGGTGGGGAGTTGGCAATATCATGTGATATGTCTGCAGATTATTTCTTCAACTCACCCCTAGCCAATACCCAGATTTTTGCAGCTTGATAATCTGATGAAAAAAAAAACAAGAACAAAACCTGCTTACAGGGCTTTCCAAGATGTTTAGACTTAAGTTGGGATTCTGATGAGACATTTTAACAGATTTTGTGGATGATTCAGCCCGTGATTGTTTTCTGAACTTTAGGTTTACATAAACTTTAGTAACTTTACTCTGAATTAAAAGCTGTTTCAGTTGAGAGATTGATGAAATTAAAGACCTAAACATTGTTTCACTTCAATACAAAATGTCTGCATAGCACAATATTATTGATCTAGAACCTTGGCTATACTCTAGAGGGTAATATATCCATGAGAAATCGACTTTCCTGAGAATGCCTAATTTAAAGATTCTTGTTGTTTTGGTTGTTTTCTTCAAGGAATCTTTAAAGGCATCCTCAGAGAGTGTCCAGCTTGATATTTATTTGATGAATGGCCAAAAGGTGGCATTGAATATTCAGTCTACTGACAGAACGGATGATGTGCTAGAGGTGAGAGGGTTTGTTGATGAACTGCCTCATAATTACTGTATCTTGTTATTCTCTTAACTCTCTCCTACTACTTTTTGAAATTTATTTTGATTAGTCCAGCAGTCACATCAGTCAGTGATTCTATCAGTCAGATCAATCAGCAAGTCATAATATAGGTTACCAGCTAATCATTCATCTATGCAGTCAGTTGTGAGTCATTCCACCAGTCCGGCACTCCTGAAACAAAACAATTGTGTGTAAATTGCCATCATTTATTTATTTGGTCAGCTAGTTAGCCTGTCAGTCAAGTCAGCAACTGATCACTTCATACTACATGTATTAAGTAAATTTGTCTCTCAGGGGACCAGTCAAGTTGGTCCGTCAGGCCAATTAAGCCATACAAGTTAATCAGTAAAACATAGTCATTTGGTCAGCTGGTCAGTCAGTCAGTTAGTCAGTCAGTCAGCTGTACAGGTTAGTCAGACAAGTCATTTGGCCAGATGGTCCATGATTCTTGTCAATCAGTCAGTCAGCCAGCCAGCCAGCTGCAGTCAGATCAGTCTGTTGATCAAGTCTGCCACTCAAGTACCATAAATCCTCTATTAAGCCCCCCCTCTAAAATAAGCCCCCCCTCCTTTTCAGAGGAAGAAAGTTAATAAGCCCCCCTCTCTATTAGTATAGTGTAGTATCCAGTAACCACAAGTCTGTCCTTGAGAAACCTTGCTTCTGTTGATGCATTTCGCTAAATGAAATAAGCCCTCATGCCTCTCTTTTAAGCCCCCCCCCCCCCCTCAAAAGTGCTTAAACAGATCTTCAATTCAGCCAGTCAGGTAATTTACATCATTGTTTGTAGCCTGTCAGTTGGTCAGGTCAGCTAGTGTTGTCAGTCTGTCCATCAGTCAGTCAGTCACTCAACCATGCAAGTGAGTGAGTGAGTGAGTGAGTCAGTCAGTCACTCAGGTCACTCAGCCATACAATTGGGTCAGTCAGTCAGTCAGTCAGTCAGTCTTATGACCAGCAGATGAGAGAGCAAATTTCATATAATGTGACCTGTTCTAAAATTTGGAACCTTTTTCTTTTCTCCAAAAATTTTATCGCCAAAAATTTTGAAGTTAGAAAAATTTGCTCTCGTGAGACCCAGGCCTAACGGGGAGGTAGTTAAGCCAGTCAGTCTGTCACTCAGTCAGTCACAAGTCATTGATTTTTTGTTGAGTTAGAAAATAAATCTGTTAGACTGTTCTTAGCCATCCTATGGGGAGAGCAGTTGAATAGTCATGCAATTAGTCAAGCTACAATGTACATGTAGTCTGTTGAACCAGTCAGTTATTTTATAACCATGAAATCAAGTCACACAAGTCAGATAATATTAAGTATTGTGAGTCATGTCAGAGGATCACTGTATTGATCAGTCAATCAAGTTGGTAAAGGAGATCCTTTGAGTCTGTCAATTTCAGTATAATAATTATGAATAACAGGGCTGCATGTCACAAGCCCCATTGCTGGCTGGTAATTTCCTATGGCTGTTATGAGGATGACATGTAGCTAATTTCACAGGAAATAAATTAAAGGAAATAGAACCAAAACAATTTCCTTGCTGTTCAATTCCCTACCTACTATGCAAAAAACCAGCAACTGGAAATCTTAGTGACAGCCCTACATGTACAGTGTTCTCCTTATCAGGCGGTATTAACCGCCTGCAGGTTTACTGAAATTTAGGAAGAAGTTTTAAAAAATACGCAAGTGAGTTGTGATCCGATCTGATTCTCGCAAGTAAATGAGTGAATATATGGAAAAGTAGTAAAGAATACACAGCTTTTCTTTTTATGGGCCACGCATTTTGGAAAGAGCGCATTGGAGACAGAGTAAAATTATTGGAATCAAGCATTTTAAATTGTTGTCTAAAGAAAACAACAGCCAATTTGCTTAATATATAGGGAATGACGTTTCAGAAAACGTACCTCCAAAATTTTGCAGTAAGGGCCGAGCCGTGTCCCTCACTCTACTATCCCCCCTCCCCCCAGGAAAGTGCGCCTCTGGCACATATCCTGTGCCTTACCAGCCATGAATCATCCCTTATCTGCTGAGCTAAAATTTAGGGAGAACACTGCATGTAAATAATCAGTCAACTAACTTGATGATTGTTTACTAAATTATGTACTTGCTTGAATCAACCAGTCTTTCATTGTTACTTTGTCACTAAGACAATTTTCTGTGACTTTTTCTCAGGCACTGATGACAGAAATTGATCTTAATGAAGAACTTGTTTATTACTTTGGTCTTTTTCTAATGAAAAGAGCAGATGATGGTGACGCTACAAGTGAGTAAATTTACATGTACTTGGCTTTTTCACTCTCTGAAGTGATCTGTGGAGGGCTTTATGTGATCTTATCGAGTCACCTTTTTTGTTCTTTTAGTTGTGAGAAAATGTCAAGAGTTTGAAGCACCCTATTTGACACTGAAGCAACAGACAGGAACTTGTCGTGTAGCTGTCAGGAAAACGTAGGTCTAAACTAATACTAAATCACAGATTAAAAAAAAAATACAAAATAATGCCCTCAGTTAAAACCAACTTTGTTATTCATAACTGTCAAAAATTAATATTTTCTTGTTTACTACATGTATTTAAAAGCCACTTGTACAGTGCTAGAGGTCACCTGAACTTCTACTATCACAATCACACTATTTTTATATATGAGTATGAGCGTACAGGGCAGCCACGGTTTGCTGAGCTCTGTCTTTTTCGTTTCATTTCTTCTCTCCGGTTGCTGTAATGATGGATTCTTTTGCTGATCTAGCTGCCAGGGGTCCATCCTTGACAGTTGTACTCGTTTCGGAATTGCCGTCTTCTTCAGAAAATCAGATATTTTTTGTGGGACCGATTCTTTCTTGGACAAAATTTAATGCAGTTGGAGATGCAAATTTTGTGGACCAGAATGCGTACAATAGAACCGATTTTGCTAATGAGTTCTCATTGTTGTTGCCAACCTGGAACACCATGGCCAACAACAGTAGGACTGTCACAAAATTAATAATAATGGAACCCTCTGTGCTAACAAGGACTTATTGTCATCTTTTGGGGTTTGAATTTCAAGATCAAACGCCATAAAAGACCGTGTGGGTATTATTCAAATTCAACAGCAACATTCCATTGGTAATTCCTTGTTGGCGACTTGGTATTTAAGCTTAATCCAGGTCCTGAGAACAATGATAATTTATCTAAGCTCTGTTTGCATGGTATTCGGAAAACACCTCCCGTCTATGCAATCAAGAAACTCGTCCAACCTCATTGTCGTGAATTGCTTGCCTTTGGTCAGGAATTTCAAACACCATTGTCATTCTGCTTAATGAACCCTTGATCTGTGAGAAATAAATCAGCTGACATTTTCGACTTCGTTTGTGAATATAAAATAGATTTGCTTGCAATCACAGAGACTTGGCTAAATGCAAATGATGATGCAGTAAGAAATGAGTTGTGCCCTACAAATTAATTATTGTAATTTGCACTGATCTCATCGGTGGTGGAATAGCTCTTCTTTTTTTTGATCAAGACTCACTTCATGTGAAAAAGTGCTGGGGCCCGTTTCTCTAAAGCCCCGATAATTAACGGGCCCATTAAGCTGTTGTTGTTTACATGGAAGATGGAGGTTTCAAAAGTTTTGCAACTAACATGATAAAACTATCAGTTAGTGAAACAAAATAGAGTAGTTTGCTAGCCAGGACCGGTGCTTTTATTCTTTATATTTTGATTTGAATATTTAATTTCGGGCCCGAAAAGTTACCGGGACTTTCAAGAAACGGGCCCTGTTGTGAAAGAATCTTTTGAGTTTTCTGAGTTGATTGTTCAGCAGCCATCCTCCCACAATCTCCTCTCTGAGGGCCATGACTTTATCAGTGTTTTATACTGTCAAGTGTCACCCTCGAAAAATAAAGTTGATTATTATTATTATTATTTTCTCTGCGTTATCAAACTGTATCAACCACTTTCTTCCAATGTGCAGAGGGTGCCCATCAGCACATTCTTCTTGGAGCTCACTGATTATTTTAGAGTCTATAGTATTGTGCCAGGAACAGCTTCTGATATCTGGGGATTTTAACATTCATTTGGATAATGCAGTGGATACTGACGCCATAAAACTGATCGATTTACTGGAGTCGCATGGACTTCAACAGCATGTTACAAGTCCCACTCATAAACATGACCACACCCTTGACTTGATCATTACACGTCAATCTGATCAGTTACTAGGGATTTCACTGTGTATTAGCTGGTATATTTCTGACCATGCAACTGTCCTTTGTTCTATCTGCTGTGATAAGCCACCACTTCCTGTGTGGAAAGTTTCCTACCGAAAATTGCAATCAGTCAACTTAGTCTCCTTGAATGATCATGAGGACTTGGCTACTTCTGAGTTGTCCCAGAATCCATCTGATGATTTACAGGATCTTGTTTTATCTTATAACAATACCCTCATGGCTGCTTTGGACAGGCACGTGCCGTTAATGACAAGAACAATCGTTCAGAGACCTCGTGTTCCATAGTTCAGTCACGAGATCAGGGAAGCAAAGTGTCAAGGAAGGAAGGCTGAAAAGAGGTGGAGGAAATCTCGATTGGAGTCCAATCTTGCTGCTTTTAAAGCAAAACGTAATTTTACTTCCCGTCTTATGAACAAGGCTTGGAGAAAGTTTTACAGTAACTTTATATAGACGAAAATTGCGGTGGTCAAAAGAAACTATTCCGTGCAAATCAGTGCTTATTTAACAGCACAATGGATGATAGTCTCCCACCTAATCTGGACAGTAGAGCTTTCTCTTATGACTTGGGGAAACACTTTGTTTGATGGCATAACTGTTGGACACTCTGTCATTGCTTCACAATCTCCCGTTCGGAATCTGGGTGTGTGATTAGATTATAACCTATCAATGGGTGATCACATAATGAAAACAAGCTCTGCAGCATTCCTATTATTTGTACAATATCAGGGGATAAGGAAATATCTTAGCAAAGAATGTACTGAAACTCTGATATATGCCTTTATTTCTAGCCGCCTTGACTATTGTAATACCGGTAGCCTCTTATATGGCTTACCAGCGTATCAGATTCAAAAACTGCAAAGAGTCCAGAACTCTGCTGCACGTCTAGCCTGCGTGCAGACGATAACTAAACTCTGATTAGTTCGTCTGCGAAGCAGCGCAGAGATCCTCATTCTGGACCCCCAACGGACTCAACAAATTACCGGAAGTGCATTTCGAATTTCCCTTCAACCAGATTGACGATCACGACAAACAAAACAAAGGCCTTTTTCGGCACTGTTTCGCAGACGGAGTTAACCAGAGTTTAATTTCGTCTGTGTGCAGGCTACTGCACATCTTGTATTCGAAGAAAGTAAATTTTGTCATATTACACCATTGCTGAGAGCCCTTAGCCCTGGTTACCTGTAGCATATTGAATTACTTTTAAAATTTTATTGTTAACTTTTAAACCTGCTCCGACTTACATTTCTGAACTTGTATCTCTGAAAGAGACAGGGAGTAGGTACTATCTGAGATCAAATGACGGCAAACTTCTTAAACATTCCATCATGCAAGTCTCTCTCCGCATTTGCTGCCCCTAAATTATAGAACAATCTTCCCCCTTTTATTAAATATATCTTCAGTTAATGCTTTCAAGAAGGCTCTTAAAACTCATTTATTTCAGAAGGTGTTTCCCAGCTAATTTATTATTTTTATTCTTTTTTAAAGAAGGATTTGTAAATAAGATTTTTAAGAATAATTAGTCATTGTTCTTAGAATTTTAGACTTATTTTTTTAACAAATTATTAGGAGCGATCTGTAAATAAGACTTTAAGGATTAATTAGTCATTGTTTTTCGAATTTATTTATTTATTTATTAACAACTGCGTCACTTAGTGGAGGTGGGTGCCCGGGATGTCCAGGGGCTTCCACCTTTGGCACAGCCAGCCCCTAGACAGAGTTACGCCCCCATGGCCAGCAAACCCGCGTCCTCCAGCCATGAGACCCCACGCCAAGCTGAAGGGACCTCCGAGCAGAAAACCAAGCTCGGAGAGAAGGGGCTCATGGCTGGGAGAAGCCTGAGCCCCAATACGCCAAACCTAGAGGCACCCACCTATGTTGAGCAGGAAGAAACATACACAGGCTAAACACCACACAAGTGCCAAACATACAACACCAACGCCCCATAAATGCCACAAAAGTTGTAAAGCTTGTGGACCGCTTCACCGCTAAGCTTGTGAACCACTTCACCGCTAAGCTCATGGACTGCTTCACCGCTAGGCTCGTGGACCACTGCACTGCTAAGTTCGTGCACCGCTTCATTGCTAAGCTCAAGGGCAGCGTCACTGCTAAGCTCGTGGTCTGCTTCACTGCTAAGCTCATGGACCGCTTCACCGCTAAGCTGGAGGACTGCTTCACCGCTAAGTTCGAAGACTGCTTCACCGCTAAGCTTGTGGATCGCTTGACCGCTATTGAGCTTGTGGCCTGCTTAACTGCTAAGCTCGTGAACCACTCAACCCGCTAAGCTTGTGGACCGCTTGATCGCTAAGTTT
The DNA here is from genome assembly GCA_038088405.1 of Porites divaricata. Taxonomy (NCBI): domain Eukaryota; kingdom Metazoa; phylum Cnidaria; class Anthozoa; order Scleractinia; family Poritidae; genus Porites; species Porites divaricata. The sequence goes on from JBBMOI010000001.1 coordinate 46,883,549, forward strand.
GCTTGACTGCTAGTCAAGTGAACGCAAAACAGTCGATCCGTCTCGAGAAAACACTGCAGCAAAGCTGTTGTTGAACTTTCAAACCATGACATAGCAGACGAAACACCCAAGCAAAAAAACCATGGCCAAACGCAGAGACGAACGTCCTGCCAAGATTGTCACCCCAAATTACGAAGAAACAACGATTGCACAAAAAAACCAAGTGTAGCCGAAGACAACAAAGAAAGAAAAACAGTTTGAACGAACAGCAAAAGACAGTAAGAATCAGATGGTAAAAGAATGATCCAAAGGCTAAACGAAGAGAATGGCCGCCAGGAAAACACTGTACTGAGCACATGGAGCTGATGCGAGCAAGGTTGACCGTGCTTGAGCCAAACGACTGACCGCTGACCATGCCCGCACTCCTTGTTAACTGTGTTAAATAAATATTTAACTTCATTTATTTAATTGGAATATGTACTAGGATTTTATAATTTTGATGAGTCAATGTAATGTGCAGATGAAAAATTAATGTCTGTCCCTGGATTGATTTTTGCACAATACAAATCAATATTATATATCATTAATAAATATTATATATAGAATTGGGTTACTAAATGAAAACACACATGATTCACTGCAACTCTGAGTTTGTGCATAAGCACGAAACTCAGAGTTGCAGTTAATCATGTGTGTTTTCATTTAGTAACCCAATTCTATACACCGCTCTACACAATTGTGTATTGAGCACTCTTTGGCAGTGTTTACCACAACTTCTCACGATTAAATATTATATATATTTTTATTTTCCTAGTATATAACATTGTGCAGTTTTTGTTTGGGTGATTTTGTAGATCAGTGTTCATTGATATTATTTTCAGTGCAGCTAATTTACTCTTTTAAAACTAACATTACTTTGGTTTGAAAGATCAAGTTTCAGTATGACAATACACTTTAGCTCAATTTCCAGAGAATAAGTTGTCTTTTGAGCCATTAAAATGGTGATGTGGTTTACATCTAACAAAAAATTCCTGCTTAGAGTAGCTGACATGTTGAAGATACCGGTAGATATTTCAGTTGCTTTTCATGTTACTGATTTTTCTACTTTTCAGCCTGTGGGATGCAAGGATTGAGGATAAGATAGTTCAAGACCGAATAGGAATGAATCTTTTGTATGTCCAGGTAAACTTAACAGATTTTATCACTGTGGTGAAGTGGGATGCATATGGTCTACAAGTTTTTAAATCTCTACTGAGACTGAATAAGACCTGAAGTTCATGTATGAACAAGTGAAATGGCTTCTAATATAGCAATATGCTTGGGTAATATTTCACAGCTAGTTGCATATTCAGTAAGGAATCTTGTAATAATTATTAAAATAAAGTTAATTAAAATTTGATGATGTGTTCAAAAGAACAAAATTTTAAATACTAAAAGGCTGCTTAATGTTGTTTTGTAAGTCAGTTCTGTGTGACTCCCTCACTGGCTGGAACCCTAAATTCAAAAGAAATAATTGTTCAGAGGCTTAAAAATAATCTACTCTGAAATTTTACAATTTCTGCATAGATGTGGTCAGATGTAATTTAAGCTAAGTTAAATGTAAAACAATGCTGACCAACGGCCTCCCCTGTCATAGGCATGTGGAGTGGTCAGGGGTCTACAGGGGTCACATGGTTTTACAGCTCTGCTGTTGAGGTCAACTCATTCGAGATCTTGTGAGTTTTGCCTCTTTTGATTGAGTTCGGTGATTTGACTCCCTGCTCTCCCTCCCACTCTGTTGCAAGTATGAGGTAACAGTATCATTGTTGTTAGAGCTGTCTGCCTACAAGAGTGTCCATAAGAAAAGCTTTCACTGTATTTAATAATAATATTTAAGTTTTTGTGTTGTGCAGGCTGTCAGTGACCTGGACAAAGGATGGTCATTCGGCCCAAAGGAAGCCCATAGCAAACTTGCACAACTCAAACAGAAAGGTGCCAAACTTGAGGTAAGCTGTTTTGTTTATGATTTCTAATATTTAAAGGATAGCATAATTTAATTTAACTCTTTAATCAAGTTGACGTAAGTTAACACCTGTCCTCTGAATAGTGGCACCTGCTAGTCCCTGCTGGCTTCTTTTGTCTTTTATGGTCTTTCACAGAACTCAATATATACTGGTTATATTGGATTTTAAAGGTTGTAGCTTTTGTTTTCTTACAATGTTTCTCAGCCTTTAACAATACTCTTCAGTTCAGTAAATACAAAAAAATTGAGCGATTGAGCAGAAACTAGTGTTGCGAATTGACTGAGATTTCATCAATAATAATTATTATTGCATCACTTAAAGATTTTGATCGATGATTGATTAAGTAATCAAGGATTGGCACATCACAAGTAGTTGTGTATATTATGTTATGGTTCAGATTTATCCTTTGTTTAATGTATATTTTGCTTTGTCATGTCCTCATTATATATCATGCATTTATATTTACTTAATATTAATACCAATTCAATCAAGGATAATTTTGACCTGCAACATTTACACCAGTATAGGCATGAAACTGTAAGGTGTTATAACCATTACTGATGGTTTGTTTAATAAAATCGTATTGTCAAATTGAAGAGGTTTTGTCTTACTGATAGCACATCCAGGAGATCAAAAAGTAATCTCTGTTTCTTCATGTATATGTTACAGGTCAAAATTAATTTCAGGTTAAAATGTTTTTTAACCTAGGTTGATTCTCAATTTCCTTTGTCTCCTAGCCCAGATAATTCATGAATTTAATTGAATTTAATTCTGTGGTCTATTTTATGATTTGTATCACAGTTCTTACAATTAGCCAGATCACTGAAATTCTATGGATACATGCAGTTCAAGCCCTGTACAACAAATTACCCTGAGGAAGACACAAGAGTTATTGTTGGCATTGGGGACAGGGAACTTAATTTTAGACTTCAAACTCCAGATGTAAGTTCTTGGATCCTCCTTAAACACCCAGTAATATTTTCACAACTACCAGATGTATATCCTTCAGGGGTTTGCTCCACCTAGGCTATTGTTTTTTAAGCCTAGCTGCACCACCAAATTTAAATCTGAAACGGATTCTGGTAGTGTTAAAATAGAACATGGTGCAAAGTTAATGGCCTTTTTTAATCAGATTAACTGCCTTTTCATGCTTTTGGGATAGTAATGTACTGAAAGGCTCAAATTATGTTCTATAAACCATGACCAGCAAACATAATAAAATCTGGTTTTGGTTTTTCTTTTGTTAAAAGCACAAAGTACAAGAAGGGAGCTTCAAGGTCACCAGAATGAGGTGTTGGAGAATAACAGCAACAGTGAGTTGTTCAATTTGTTGATTTAATTAATTTGTTGATGTATTGTGGGTGTATATTGTACCAGTCAGGAATCTCAGGGGGTTGAGGTGTACAGTGGGGCTGGGTTATCAGATTTCCATGTACCACATGCAAGAACATCTTAAATTTGTATAGTTGAAATCCATGGTCCCCTACAAAATCCCCTGTATACTGTATACCTAAACACCATGACTAAACCTGACTTAACCTTTTTACAGTGTGCAAGAGTTGCTTTGATCTTTCTTAGAGGAACACACCTTCCTCTTTCCCACATTTCTAGGAAATATCAACTTGAAATTGACTGTGGAGCAGGTTAGCCTGTCTAGTCAATACTGAAAATGAGATGATGTGTTAGGACCATTTTGGTTGGTTGTAGTGAGTTATGTTTATTTTGTGTGATTATAGAGCAACATCAATGAGAATGGGGAAAAAGAGGAACATTTGGAGCTTGCATTTGAATACCTTCTAAGAAAAGATCAGATGCAATGGATAACAATCTACAGTGACCAGGTAAAAGAGATAATTATATGTACACAGTAACTCCAACGTCTTTTGAGGGAGAGAGAGCTTTTTTTCTTGGTTGGGTCAATAGACCACCTTTAGTTAGTTTATTTATTTCACTGCTGACAGAAAAAACAAAACAAAACAAAAGACAAGAATACAGAAAATACACAGAAGCAATGTGGTGAGGGAGCCCAAAAAGGAACCATGCATAAAGCATCTTCTTTCAAAGGTGAAGTTTATCATTGTTCCCTCAACAGCTTGTACATGTGCCGACTACCAAGAGCCTCCTCTATCAATCCCCTTCCCCACATTAACCAACTGCCTCGCTTAAGTGGAAGGTGGGTGCCTGGGATACCCAGGGGCTTCCACTGTGGCCAGCCAGCCCCTAGATAGAAAAACTGCCCCCATGGCTGGCAAATCCCCGCAACCCAGCCATGAGCCCCCATTCCAGGCACCCGTCACACTGATGAAACAGTGGAAGGAAGAAAAAAGGGGATGGGAGGGGGGGGGAAGACGCTGAATGACCGCTCCACAAAAACCACTGTACAAATGCTCGAACTCACAGATCCTAGCTGTATACAAAGCTACACAAACCATGTGAGCCTGCACTTATGGGATTGACCGCTGGATCCATGCTAAGCCCGTGGGCTACTTGACTGCTACACTTGTGGACCGCATGACCGCTTGACTTGTGGACTGCATGACTGCTTAACTTGTGAACTGCTAAACTTGAGAACCGCTTAACCGCTAAGCTTGAGAACCGCTAGACCGCTAAACTTGAGAACCGCTTGACCGCTAAACTTGAGAACCGCTTGACCGCTAAACTTGTGAACCACTTGACCGCTAAGCTCGTGGTGGTTAACTTAGTTAAATTGCATTTAACCAAATTATAAAGGTGGTAGCAGTAAAACACAGAATCTGGAATCGGGAAACAGAAATGGAGTCACCTAAATGGAAATGGAAACGGAAACAGAAACGGAATACGGAATCAAATAGAGCAATTTTCGTATGACCTTGAAAAATGGTTTCGGTAAGTGTTCGTTATTTGTTTTATCAGCAAATGGATGAAAAGATTAAAACATGGACTCTTTGTTTTCCCACAAAAGAAAACCCTAATATGAAGAAGGCATTGTTTGATTGGCCAATCGTGTGGCAGTATGACGTCAAAGCGAAGTATCGGTTGATTTCTAGAAAGTTCTCGGGCATGAAGTTTTTTCACCCGAGTGTTTGATTAACCAACCAAAAGCCACGTGCATTTGTATCCATTCGATAAACCAATCAAATCGTGTTTGGTTCTTGTTTCTGTTTTGTTTGCGTGTTTTCATTTCAAGGTCATACGAAAATCGCTCTATCAGTGATAGAAAATTAAAAAACTTCACGTTGCATAATTTAATACAATCCAAAGAGAATTTGTTTTAGTTTTCTTGGCAGTTTCCTTAAATATATTCTCGTTATTGTTTCTTGATATGGTTTGCCGTAGTGTGGGTTATTGCACTGCAAGGCCAATGAAAGTAATTTTACGAGTTTAAATTTTAGTTCCTGAGTTTATGGGTTGAATAATACAGTTAAATATTACCTTTGTAGCTAAATGTCAAGAATAGTAGTAGTTGGCCTCAGACCACACCACGTGATTGTCCCCAAACTGAATACTCGATACATGACTGACCCTTGATGTGACCACAGTTCCGGTGTTTTAGCAATAAGTTCAACTTTTTCGCCATGCTGAATACTGATGGAATACTGGTGTACCGGTAATCGAGTTTACGTTGATGTCCTTATTTTTGTTGAAGAGGCTTATTAAACGTGGCACATTATTTTGATGTAATCAGCTGTGGAATCAAGCAAATGCATGCACAATAGGACAACTGCACGATGACGTCATTTCACTACAACTACCAGAATCCTTGAGTGTGTTGTTTTCTTGTGCAAATTAAGGCTATTGTTCTTTTATCCTCAGCGGAATTGGCAAATTTAAATAACAAAGCAAAAACGAAATGAATTCTGGTAGTTGTAGTCAAATATCGTCATCGTGCAATTGTCCTATTCTCTCTTCTCTTTGGACTCCACAGTGCCATGGTTCTCTTGAGTAAGTTGTCTTGATAAATAAAACTGAACAGTGTGGAAGACCACCTAGAAAAGACATTCAGGAAAAACTTGATGGCGACGCCTTTCAGTTGTATAAATGACTTCTCTGTCGATTTAAATGAAGTCTGTCTCCTTTTTCTTAAGGAACTATATTTTGTCAGTGACGTTTTTCTCCTCGCTGCTGTCCCATGGGAATTTGCATTCATTGCCAGATCTAGAAGTGGTATCAAGAGTTAGTCTTTTCACCGGAATCGACTCCTCTAGTGATACAGCAGTCTCCTCTACTCAGCTAATTTATTTATTTATGTCTTTTTTTATCTGTTTATTTATTTTATTGTCATTGCTAAATATTTTTTTCAAATCGATTGGTTGGAACCTTCTTTCACGGATTCTGTAGTCCGTTTCCATTTCCGTTTCTGTTTCTGTGATTCAGTGATTCCGTGATGGCACTGAATGGCAACAGCAATGAAAATGACAAAATTGGGCTGTACCACACCAAGTCTACTTTCTGCATGTTCACACTTGGCCGTTTGTCTTTTATTTACTATTTAAATAGGCAATCCTTATGAGCCTTTGTCTTCAAAGCATAGTGGATGAGATCCTTCGAATCAAGAAAGGGAAACCAGTCAAAAGGGTAAGCAACGTAACTGAAAGTTCTTCCCTTGCAATACACAAATAAATAAAATGTACCTGTATAATTTTTTGTGTTAATTAGGTGATTGATTAAGTGTAGCATTGGCACCAAGGCCCCCTCCCCTACTGCATAGAAGGGTGACCCTTCCAGCCGTGTCAACTGTAGTGGGCGTTTATATGAGAACAAAGTTGACCCCTTTGCCCGAGTCAACAGCTCTTGCGCATACTATGATTGTCTGGCCTTGACTGAGTTGACCCTGTTAGGTGAGCCAAAGTGTTTATGGAGAATAGTTGACCTGGCTAGAAGGGAGACCATACCATCACAAAACGGTTACCCGGGTATTGGGGTCAACCTTCTAACTCAGCTAACTTTTTGCTGTTTCTCATGTAAATGGTTTAATTGCTAAGGCCAGCTATCCAATATGGTTTTGGAGACTGGACAAACGCTTTTCAGCTTTCCAGTGTATGAAAAGTTGGCTTGCCCACGGTAGCTCAGGTAGACAGCTGACCCTTCTAACATGGAAAACTTTTCTTCATATAAACTGGGCCTAACCAGATGGTGGGTAGCAAGGATACAATATAGGAAGTTTTCTGATGTTTTGCCAGTTTCTAGTGATCATGGTCAGTTAAATTAATTGGGATTGAATTATTGAAATTTAAAAAAAATTTTTTCAGCCCAAAGATCGCTCAAAAGCTAAAAATGCAGCTGCTCGAGATTTTCAGCGTAATAATTCCATCTCATCAGAGGCATCAGCTGAGGTAGGTCTACAGGCTAACTGATTTTAAGATATAATAATTATTGTTGTTTGTTTACATTGCCTATACAACCTAAAACTACTAAAAATTATCTAAGATGAATTCAATAATAATTATCCTTAAGATATTACATACATGTAAGTCAAAGTAAAGATGTGCAAAATTCCCTACAGGCATAATGCTTGAAAAGATCAATGTTGAAACTGTTGTTGTTGTCGTTGTTTAACTTATTCCATGATGCCATATTGCTTGAAAGAAAAATTATCTCAGTCTGCAGAGTTACTTCAAGGTTCTCCTAATTAAATGCCTGTCTTCTGTCTGTTTTTGTGACTTTGTATATTAAAATGCTTGTAACCAACATAGGTTAAAGGTAATTCACAGCAAGGCCGTATAGAATTTTCTGTCAGCCATACCATCTTGTAAATTATAGGTACCGGTAATTTGAGTTGATTATGAGCACAAGCTAAGCATATGCAGACCCTCATCACCTTCCAAATTTTGTTATTACATGTAAATTATTTGAACTAAGTAAGTTTCATTTACATGTAGTAGTCAGCCAATTAAAAATGTTAAGCAAAATCATTGATTTCCTTTTGGTTTCATTAGGGTGATACAGATCAAGAGAGCAAAGCGGTGAACGGTAAAAATAATAACTCTACCTCTCCATCAACAAGTCCACCAACTTCTCCAGGAAGAAAAGCTGCTTTCAGACAGCTATCAATGGTAATGTGAATCTCATTTCGTTTTCTGTTTTCCGAAACAAAGTGCCTGACTTGTTAGGAGAGCGAAGTTTCTTCTTTATCAGGCATGGTGTCAGTGTTCTATTTTTTTTTTTATCATGAAGAGAAATAGAGACGTCTCACCTTGCAGCATTTCTAACTCAAAGTTGGGGTTCCAAGTCATACATTGAAGGCCACTTGTGGCATTGTTTTATTTCACATTCCTCTTAAGTTGCTGTTAATGATTTGTGTTTATTCCCTTTGAAGAATGTTTCACTGGGTTATAAACTAAGTTAATAAACTCTTCCCATTGGCAGTGGTTTTGCAAAAAGGCTATATGCCGGGTACCACACAGAAAACACACAAAAGGTAATGGCAAAATTCTGGTGGCAGGGAAGTGCTTAAATCTAGGGGTAAGGGGACCAGGAGAGAAGCCCTCCTGGGGGGAGACAAGATCGAGTGGTACTGGGGGTAGCCACCCTGGACAGGAGTCCTGATCAGTCTCTGGGGGTGAGGCCCATATCCCCCAGTCACTAGGAACTAGGGGGAACCAGGAGGGGTGGTCCTCCTGGGTGGAGTACAGATCAGGTGGGACCGGGGGTCCACACCCTGGAGTGGATATTTTTCCAGACCTGTCTCCAAGGGCTAAGCCTTACTGTGGGGTAAAGTGCAGCCAGGGGTTGCACTTCCCTGCCACTCCTTTTATTGGGAAATGAGACTGTAGTTCCACATCCCCAGAACCTAATGAGGGGATGAGACCTAGTCCAGTATAATACCATAGTATAAATGATTAATCTAAAGAGACATAATTATAGGTGTACAGAAATAAAATAATGATCTGCTTGGAATACGTTCTGGTTGAGATAAATATGTAGGGTAAGTAAGGAATAATCGAAGGGGCTGAACAAAGGTTCCAGTCAGAGCAAAGGGAGGGTGGGAGGGAAAAAACGCTGTTGTGAATGAACCGAAGCCCTAAGAGAACTGACCGGGAAAGGACAGTGTACAGCAAAAAGAGGAGCACATGTGCATGATGAGCATGTGAAGACCCGTTTACACGTTAAAAGAGAAGGAACGGCTCGGTTAGAAACAAGTACCAGTTCCAGACGAAATCTCCTGTTTACATGTACAAATTCTGTAATGTGCCCGACCGAAAAAGGCACGGTACTTGAGAGCCCCTTGGAACAGGTACTAGACTGTTTACACGTTGTTTTCTTCGAGACCGGTAACGATAGAGCCCGCGATAATTAAATAAAACTGCTTTGATTCGTTGTTCATATGTGCTTACACATACGTGCGTATCTCCGACAATCATGGATGCAGGTTTACAAGCACTTTTCTGGTTTGTTCTAAAGAAGAGAACACGAAATTCACATTTGACAGCGCGTGCGTTTCTTCAAATTAAGATTTGCTTCTGAGATAATGCACCACTTTAGCAAAAAAACAAGGCTTACGGTTCTCCTATTAACTGCCCTTCTATTGCACTTCACATTTCAAAAGGCTGCTTCGCCTCATCATGGGTATTGTGATGCGTTTTTTTTCGGTTTTTTTTGGCGTTTTTTCTTTTTTTTCAGAAAAAATGTAACAGAGCCGCACTGAAAAAAGGACGAGCATTTACACGTTGAAAAGAAAAGAAAAATGTGGGTACGGAACCGTTTTTTATCGGTTCTGTTCCGAAAGGGGTCCATAGCCGCCTATGGACCTTTTTAGGAACGGAACAGATAAAACAGGAACGGGTCAAGTACCGTTTACACGTCAAATTTTGTCAGAGCCGTTCGTCTTTTTATCTGAGCCGTTCCAATTTTTTCGGTCATGTAAACGGGCCTTGATATGAATGGAACCTTTGTGGAGTCTAGTAGATATCTCATGCTAAGTTACAGTGGACTTTGCCAAAGAAGAAGGATACATTGTAATTGAACAACTAGTTACTGTTCATTGGTCTTTCTTGTACTTTGAACTAGTATCTACCCTTACTTAGTACAAAGGCTTATCCAAATGTTACACGTTGTGTGGCATAAGAACAGAGACATGATTGTTGCTAGTATGTCAATAAGTGTGCTTTCATAGGGCCTAAATCTCAGGTTTATTAACATCAGTTTATGCCACCATAAACTTGAACTAATAATTCATTATAATATTTTTATTAAGCATAATCTGCCCTGTTTGCTTGCAGTTTTGGTAGGATAGGAGGCAGTGTGGCCAAGGAGTTAGAGCCCTGGCATCGGTTGTTCAAAGGTTGGATAGCGCTGTGCACCGGATAAATCTCTATCCAGTAGATAGTGGAATTAGTTTCCCCAATACTTATCCGCTGAATAGTGACTTTATATCCGGTGGATAGCCCTATCCAATGTTCTGGACTTGGCCCGAGTTTAAGCCCCACCCTGACCGCTAGCTGGATTTGTTGTCGGTATTCCCATGTTCAAATCCTAGACCATGCTTGTAAATAGCCAACTGGTTTGCTTCTGGGTAGTTGGGATTGTTAACCCCATTATGTGTGACTTAAATTATTGGTTTCAAGGATTTGCTTGGCCCTACTAGCAGCTGAGTGCTATAAATACTACTGAGGGTAAATAATGGAAATTTAATAACAGAATAAGAGTAATTAGTATAATTACATTGATGAATATCGAAAATAGAGCACTGTGACTGGCTAGGAGCTTCGCTTTATCCCGCTATAATCACCGCGCGGTGATTATAGCATTGAAGGCTAGCAGTTTTCAAAATGGCAGCCAGATTTTTTGATGTTTTGGGGTCGGAAATTGATCAATAATTTTATTTTCTCTAATAATAATCAATGTAATTATACTAAAACAATTAGTCGCCTCAGGCAACGTGAATATTGGCGAATAGTCACCTCGACTTCGTCTCGGTGACTATTCGCCGATATTCACGTCGCCTTCGGCGACTAATTGTTAAATACAGCTCCTGTTTATTGTGAATTATAATAATTATTTATTTTAAAATATTTCGTGACAGGGTAAAACTCAGGTATCCAAGCAGAAGCTGCCTCCAGCCAGTAATGATTCAGCCATGACAACAAATGAAGTGTTTGAAGGGATTGGAGATGATGATCTCTAAACTGAATAATAATAATTTTAATACTTCCCTGATAGATACTGTGTATGCTTTGCTAAAAAGGGAGGGCTGAAAAATTATTAATAATAAAATTTTAGAATTTTTGGATGTTTTAGCTTTCTCAAAAATAAGTCTGTTTCTATTAAAATGAGTGGGGACTGGGTAAAAGGCCTATAAAGTGACCAGATTTGATTGGGTTTCTGTGCTCTTCTTCTTTGCTTGACAGACTAAGAAAAAAGAGAGACTGCTCATAGACTAGTTGAAAAGTGAATCCAGTTACCACTTGTAAAAGGAACAAAGCTTAATTCAGATTGTAAAATTTGAGTGTGCTTGGGAAAAAGTCAATTGTTGGCTTTCAAAAAAATGAGCATGGTATTGATTTGAGGTACCTCTGTCCTTGCAATCCAACAAAGCTCTCATATAACAGATTTTCAAATAATTATGTACTGTGTCTTAACATTCAAGCCAAATGTACTGCATCCTCAGAGACCCAGGGGCTAGCTGTCAGTCGGGCCAGGAGAAGACAAGAAACAGTAGTTTTCAAGCACGCGGGCGGAAGAACATCTGAGTACAGACTCTTACTGGACCATTTCCAAATGGTTTAAGCCAATGCTGGCTCCTGATTGGGCACAAAAAATGCTTTGTATTATTGCGCCCAATCTGCAGCAAACAGCATCTCCTGAATTCTTTTTGTGAGTTTGTACATGACGGCTATTGTCTCAATCACGGCTTGTCTGGCTCATGCACCAAAGAAATGCATGCAGTCAGAAAACTTTCAGTTTGATATAAGCTCCCCATTTCAAAATACTGTCTACCCAAAAACTAAAACATGGAAACATATGTAAGGGTATTTTAAAGACGCTTTTCAAAAAAATACAAGCTTGAGCTTACAACAGGTATTCAAGCTTGCATCAATAACATCTTCGTAAATATTAGGGAGTTTAAGATACCACGACGCTGGATGGCCATGAAAGCGTCTCTTGAAAAGTGAATTTGTATTTTTTCAATCTTTATCGTGATTATTCCAACTCGCTTAGTTTGTCGAATACAAGCGAACTCTGATCTTCTGGAGCTGAATTTCTATCAACCGTATCAGAGTTCAGTAAGGGAAAGAAAAGTTTGTCATTGCTTGTATATGTGTTATCCAAAAAATGTGGAAATAAGCATTTTCACATGGTAGCTGTGCAGTCATGGCAAAGAAATGTAAAGAAAATGTGATGCATGTGCAAAGTTGTTGTTTTGCCTTGTCTAGCTTTTGTTTATCTGTTCTTGTTGTTGTTACTGTTTGGGCATCTTAAACTTCGTATTATTCATGATTACTTGTGATTGGTCAGAAACAGAATTTTCTTGGTGCAAGGAATAAGTAGAAAATGAAAAGTTTCCCTTGCACTCACAACCTTGGTGAACTATGAACTGGACAAGTATGGTGAGACAAAAGCCGTTGCTTACGAACTCACGAAAAGAACTGAGGGGATGCGGTTTGCCGATTGAGCACAATAATACAAAGCATTTTTTGTGCCCAATCAGGAGCCAGCAGTTGCTTTACCATTTGGAAATGGTCCAGTGAGAGTCAGTACCCAGGGCCCACCCTTGCTTGAAAACTTTTGTCACGCCTTTTCTCCTGGCTCGACTGACTGCCCCTGGGTCTCCGAGGATGAATACACTGATAGTTAGTGAATGTACTTACATTCAAATGCTCTCAGTGAAGTGCTTAGGTTTCGCAATTCTCACGATTTTTAGGCATTCCTACCCAGTCCCTAGTTCATTATTTGCAAAAAAGGCTTTTATAACTTAATAATCTCTCTTGGACAATGAGCCACAAAATTATTTTGTCACCTGCCACTCATAAGATGAGCAGTGTTCACAGTGTATGGAGTATAGCCTTTTGTCTTGCCTCAAATGCTGATTGACATTCTTGCTTTACATTATCCAGTTTGCTTTTAAACCTTGTTTTCTTTTAAAATAGTAGATGTGATATAAAATAGTCAAAAGAGGATCCTTATTTTTGGATGGTAAACAAGAAAAAATTATTTATCTACGATTTTAGTGGTTACTATTAATCATATTAATTTTAGGGTTGATTGTTCTTTGGCTCTTTGTGAGAGTAAACAAGCTAAGACAATACAACCATAAAAACTACTCTATAACGAATTTTTTAGTATTAATTTTTGTTACATAAATCTCACGAGAAATGTTTGGATATTAGTTTATAATGATCAGGAGTGTTTTATCATGCTTAAAATACAACTGAAGGTTTAGAACCTTCTGTAGTAGATCAGTTGATTCATTAAAATAACCCTTACTTTCTGATTTGGATGGTTTTTTAAATATTATTTTACTGACCAAATTGGAGCTAAAACCTCAGCTGTGCTTTATCAGATCTTCAAGATTAATTTCCTTTGTATTTTTTTTAAATCGTGAATTATGAGGTTTTAAGTTTTTTTTAAAAATGTTGTCATTTGGTCATCATGTCCTCCGTGTGACTGTTGAATGGTGATCGATATAACTGGATCAAGACTTAGTGATAATAAGGGGAGGTATAAAAAGGGGTTCAAATCAGACATCCTTTAGTGCAGCTCTAGCCGAGATTTCAATATTGATTTAAACATTAATAATTCTTTAAAATGGCAACAATTGTGCATTGGTGATGTGAATGGTTAATAAACAAATTTTTTTTTTTAAATCACCTGTGTGTTGTTTGCTTACAAAGTCATTTATGGAAAGAGACATTATTTTGTCAGTGTAATGATTGTCCTATGTAAATTTGTACTTTTTAATAAAGTATAAAGTTACCTACCGGGTATATGCATGACTGGATAAGGTAACATTGATTTGGGGGGAATGATGCATTTCAAGCTGGGGAGGCCTAAGCAACTATAGTCTTGCTCCGGTGCACACATTTGAAGAGTGTTGTAATAATGACATTACTATCAATTCAGTACCCTACACACAGGAGGCCAACAAAAGTGAGCCAAGTTAAATAAAATGTAACATCAGTTGAAATTGTTGACATTTTCGTGTTTAAAATACAGTAGGGTTTTCAATAAGAGCCGGCAGCCAGTGAAATTCGCTGAATGTTTCATGTGAACTCGTCCCCTACTTTTCTTTGGAAATTATCCCAGTTTTTACAATAACATGAGAAACATTCACAAGTCAACGTATCCAAGTGATTGTAATTAAGAAAAAAAGAAACAGAAGCAACTGTGTGTAAGTGATTTCAAACAGATACAACCAATGGTTCATAGCTGTTGGCAAGAAGAAAATTGAAAAAAAAAATGAGTATTCATGTGCTGTGCTGTCCCCTTTTAAATTTAATGATGTCTGTGTTCTGTTCAAACACTCTTATTTTTGCTCTAGAATGCTGAGGTCCACATTTCAAAATTTTTCAGGGAGGGGGGGGAGGCACAGGCCACCAACCCCCCTAGAAACTCATGCTGTTGGCACAAGTTTTTTCCTTCACCGCCTACTCCAAATCTTAAAACCCTGATACAGAGTTTGACCAGGGCCAGGTTTACACTAAAGGGAATTATACTGGATTCTTGATGAGTCAAGAACATTACTGGTAGTAAATTTGTTTTGCCGTTGTCGTACATGCTGATGCATTTAGCCTAAAAAGTCCTACTGGTACTTTGGTTGTATGTCTGGAGATTTTGAATCTGGAATATGTCTAGAGTGAATACTTTGTTTGCAAATGAATTTTCTCGTATTAACCAAAGCAAATAAACACTAAATAGCCTGCACCACAGACAAAAATTAACTCTGCAAAACAGCATAGAAGTTCGTGTTCTGGGCCCCCACCTGTGTACCAGGATTTGATAAAGTGCCTTGAATGGCCTGTTAAAAAAGCCATTGTTGGTTTGCCAATCAGGATGAAAGGAAATTGGAAATGCACTTCTGTTGATTCGTTGAGTCCACTGGGGCCCCAGAGCAAGGATCTGGACGCTGCTTTGCAGACGTTACTAACCAGGGTTAAATTATGTCTGCGATCTTGGCTAATAAACACCCGCGAAAGAAGGAGAGGTCATAGATTTGAATAAAATGGGCCAGGGGACTGCTTTGATATTAAAATACAAGTAGCAAAAGTAAGTAGTGAAAAGGAATTAAAAGAAGAGAAACTGAAATCCAGCCAGGTTAAAGAAATTTTAAAATAAATTATCATGACAAGGTAGCTGGCCTTAACAAAACCAAAATGGAAAGTGGCATGTTTTTCTAAAGATTTTAAAACCCAATTGCACATGGCCAAGGCTTGCCAATTTTTGCCTTTTGTTTGACATGAAGCTATTTTTCAGAGCACCTATTTATCAAGTGGGTTAAACATCATAGGCTAGTTTCCTTTTTGTCTGCACAAAGCAATACCCATTGGTATGGTTGTAGTGGCAATTTTCTATGACAAAAATAACACAAAGAGCAACAAAGCCTCAAGATGGTGCTTGAGATCAATCATGCTAAGCCCCCTTTTCAAGGCATTTATTTATTTTTATTGAAGAATTTCACTTTAATACTAAGGAAAGCTGCCAATAATAAAAATCCATCCTAAATTTGCTTGTGTATTTTATAGAGCACTTCGATCCATAATGAAGGTCTCAACATGGAGTAATTTCCAAGAGTGTTTGAAAAATATTATGAACACTACAAAACAAAATTTGAAAGACGTCTTGTTGTGAACAAGCTGTGGAACAGGACATAGAAATTTGGCACCCAAGTTAACAAACAAGCAAGGTGCACTGTCTTATAGTTCCTCCTTCTTAGGTGTTTCATCTTCGTCCATATCTACATCTGACAAATCAATATCCTCTTCTACTGGCATCTCTCCATCTTTTCCATCCCATGGTTCTGTGTCGTCAATACTGGGTAAAGCTGCACCCTTGACAGGGGAGGTGGAGCCACGCCCAACCGAAACAGTCCTTAGGAACTCATCAACACCATTATTGTCAAAGGGACCCTTTAAGGTAGCATACTTCATTTTGCGCACATTAACAGCTGCCATAGCAGGATAACCAAATCCTCCCATACCCAAAGCATCCTCAAGCTTTGGCTGTGCCCCAGCTTCAGCCCAAATCCAACCCCACTGCTTCTTCTTATATTTCTCGCCCATCGATTTCATAATTTTCAGATACTGGTTTCTTCCAGATGCCCCAGTGTCCAGAATGTGTGGTAAAACAGCAACAATGCAGACGGGTTTGCCCTCACAGTTTTCTTTCAGTACCTGACTCTTAACAATTTGTAAAACCTCTGGTGGCTCAATGGATTCTGCGACCTTATCCAGAGCAAACTGGATAATATCTGAGGCAGATCTTGGTCCTTCATAGTCTTCAACACTATGTGCATTCTTAACTCCTGCGTTAAACACTTTAATGGTCGGGTAGCCTTGAATTTGATATCTGCCAGCTGAGACAGTATGAACAGTAGCATCAAGAGCAGCAACTTTCACTTTGCCTTTAAGTTCTGTAGCTACTTTGGCCCATTCTGGGGCCAGCCTTTGGCAGTGACCACACCTGGGATAAACAAGAAGACAAATGCTTTTATCAGCTTAAGCTTGAAGTTTAACAGCAATCATGAAAATAATTATTTTTATAATGATGATAAAAACGATTGCTAAAGAAAAACTGCTGCACTGAGCAGTAGCCTGCATAGCTGGCAGTTTTATTATCATTATTTTTTGTTAAGTGAAGAAATGAGCAGCAAAGATGCAAAATCACCAGCTGTGCAGGCTAATCTTTGGCTCTTTTTTTGAGCATCCAGCAGCAGAAGGTTTTCCTTAGACTGCAAAACAGTCGGTTTTTTTCTCAAAATCAGTAAGAAAATCGGTAAAGCGTGGCGTAAGAGTCTTACACGCGCACTGTTTTGCACTCTAGGTTTTCCTGGATACAGGATCCAACTTGCTTGAAGGTTAGGATAATTCAGGATTTTAGAGACAAAGAGGAGCACGACTGATTTGGGGTTGTGCATAATGAATGGCATACCAGGTTTAATAGTGATTTTGCCAAGCAGGATTCAGCAAATGTTTTAGAGGACTGACATTCCTGTAAGGAAACTACAGTAAGCTGCGTTCGCTTATAATTAATGTTGAAAATTCCACTTATCCTGACTTAACAAAAGTTGCTCATATTGTTTTTCCTTGACCTTGCCAAGTGCCTTTTTGAACACAGCACTTGTTTGATTTCATTATCTTACTTCTTTACTTACGGCAGGTTTTAAAAGGAATATTCGGGATTGTGATTAGCGGATAAAAACCAATGGGATTGCAGGACTGAGGACACCTATGGGTATCCCTTTACTTTTTACTCTTAACTATTGAAAAACACTGAACTCCTAACAAGCTCAATTTGAAACACTCTAAAACACTTACCATGGTGCAAAGAATTCAACTAGAACCAAGTCCTTTGTGTTCAGAACTTCTTCTTCAAAGTTGCTGTCTGTCAGCTCAATAACATCCTCTTTGTCTCCAGCTTTTCCACTGCCCTGTGAAAAACATTCACACACTTATTTTAAAGTACTGACAGGTACCTGCAATTTGCAACAAGGCTTAAATTCAAAAATGGCAAAAGGGTGTCCACTCTCACCATGCTTCAGTCAAAACATGAAAAGGTGTTAAAAAAGGGTTTTGTAACATTTCACAAAAAGCTGAAGACAGATGACAGTTACTGTCACAGGACAAACAATAATTAATAAACAAAGCTTTAAAACTCTACCTGCTTTCCACCTCCACTGGAACCAGATCGACGTCCTCCTCCTGACAACCTGTCTTTCACCATGGATTTGACAGCACTGAGACCAGAATCACAGATGGCCTGTGCAGTTCTAGCACCTTAGGGTACACACAAGATACAAACTGTTACAATAATATTAATAGCATTTACCAGTTACAACCCCACTAAACTACTACCCACCATGACCATGACCACTGTGACTGTCTCCAATATTGCCAACACTAATCACCAATACTTGTTAAGATTAAGGTCATTCCCTGGTTTTGCACTGCACATCTCTTACTGTGCATAACAAGATGGCCGCCGTAAACAAGAGCATGTGAAGTAACATTATTAAAATGAAGTTGACTGAAGAGAAACGCTATTGGAATTTTTGCTTGCAGTTGTTTCTTGCTGAGGTGAGACTCAATGTGTTGGGAAGGTGCATAATGTAAGCAGTACGCGTGTTGCTGAGTTCGACTTCCCCACAGAGAACCTCGATAGTGGATGTTTAACTTGTGTTTACTCACTTTGATTTTCAAAGAACGCATTCTTTATTACATTGTGTCCTAAATGTGATATTCTGAAAAAACGGATTTTTTAATACTTTCTTCCCCCTATGACATACATTTAATTTTGAAACTTGCTCCAGTCCTCTCTAAAAAATCCGAGAAAATGCATTTGGCGCACACTTTCTACAGCTCTACTAGACTACGAGTAGTCCCCCATTTTTCCTCAGGGATAGTAGAGCGAGCAAAACTCGAGCGTGTGTGAAAATCACCCCACGCGAGAAAAGGCGAGACGCGGCAGGGAAAGAGATCAGTGAGGGACTACAGACAAAGCCCAAGCTTTTGACCCTTCACGGCCGACTGGTTTTGGAGTGTGAAGTTCGTATCCCCTTCCAAATCAATTAAGCACATCCAATGGTATTCCTTCCCTCATTGAGCTGTCATTGCTCTTGTCATCGGTGAGCAAGTGTGATTTTTGTCCCTTATTTCAAACTGAGAGGTCGTGACAGGAATATTAATTTTCTGCGGTTATTGTTTATGGCACAATTTGCCCTCTGATGCAAGAGCACTTTCTTTGCATTGACCTCTTTTGAAAAGTAAAGCTCTTCAATGCGGCTAAATAAGGGTTTTGGGTTGTTATAATTTCTCCGGCGATTGCCTTCTGGATCTGAATAATTTTAAGCTATTTTCTTTTTGGAAGTGAATGTGACGGTTTGCTGCAATGTTTTGTCACGCTGCGCCCAGCTCATTAGCATTTTAGCAGGACAGATAGTGATATCCAAATCTTGAAGAATGGATTGCAGCTTAAACTAAAACTACATCAACTATGGAGAATTGCGATGTGACTCAGTCATGACTACTCATGAATTTTAAGTGCCGCTTGTTTTTCTGGAGATAATGTGAGTCTTTGGACTGGAGTGCGTAGTTCCTCCCTTGGTGATAACTTTTGAATAAGCTTAACAGCCTTGCAACTGTTCTGTTATTCCCACTTTGTGATCAGGCAAGACCATGGTTTCGGTTCTCCATGCGAACTACATCAGCTGCCTGGTTGGCTTTCTTCTTAGTTGCTTCTACAAGAGCAACTTATTTGTTCTGTAATTGTGATTATGTCGAGTGTTGATAGTGGCTGGCGCGTTTTTGACAGATGTTGACAGATTTCCATTGAAGAGCCAATCAGAGTTTTACATTGTGAGAGCAATGCATTAGTTCAAAAGCTTGGGCTTTGTCTGTAGTCCCTCATTTTTCTCGCGTGGTGTGATTTTCACGCGCGCTCACGTTTCTCTCGCTCTACTATCCCTGAGGAAAAATGGGGGACTACTCGTAGTCTACAGCTCTACCGCAAAAACGAGTACGGTGACCTCCATTTTTTATTTCATGATTTTAATAAGGACAGTGTTTCCTTTCGATGAGAAAAAAATTGGCACAAATCTATGTTCAGTTTTTTGGCAATTTTACTAAATTGTATGGATTGAGCTATCATGGGTCGTAAAGCGCATGTCTAATTTAGTTCTACTTTGGAGCCTAAAGTAAAAAAAAGGGCATTAAAAGGCATTTTTCTGGTATGTAAGTGGATAAACAATACATTTAAGTCAAATTCTGTGTGATACCACATGCATCATAAAAAAAATCTCTCCTTTTTGTCTAGTTTTGGGCTGCGCGCGGTGTTTGCCACAGGATCCTAAATAACCATATTTGTCAGCATTGTGACGTCAAAATGAGCACGGTGACCCCCACTTTTTATTACTTTTTTATCATCTTCTTGACTTGTTACATCAGTGTACCAAGTTTCATCTACAATCTATGTTACGTTCTTTTACTAGGGAATAACCTTAAATAACCCTACAACTGAGAACACATACCATTATAGTCATCTGGCTTGTTCTTGTTGGCTCCAAAAATCTAAAATAGACAATTTTAAAAATATTTATTTCCATTTAGTAGGAAAAGGATTACATGTGAATGTTTTATTACTAAGGGCATTTTCCAAAGGACAGAGCTGGCCAGCCAGACCAGTCATTTTGAAAAGAAATAGTAGTCTTTTCTTGAAATGTAAACTAAAACCCATCAATGCCATACACACTGTCTAAGAATGAACCCATCTAGCCATAAAGTCCAGGTTGATACTGTAATTCTAGTTACAACTGGAATGGTGTGGCCAGCGACTTTTAGCAAAGTAGGTGCCCTGAGTCACACAAGACTGACATAATTTCAAGTATGATGTGAAACAGTCATGTGTAAATCTTGCAGTCATCATAAAAAAGTGTCTACAACAAACAACATGTACAATGGAATAAGACTTTTTTGGACTATAAACATTAAACACATGTACAGATACCTTTATTGTGGGGAATCCACGGATCCCATATGGGGCACCTATTTGTTGATTCATTTGATTATCCATGTCTACTGCTCCAACTTTGACAACACCCTAACAAGGAAACAAAGTGACATTAGTAACTGTACAGGTTGTAGCATAACACCAAAAGTATACGTGATAGTCTCCACAGCCTATTAAAAGATGGGTTCTGGGGTTAATTGCCTGCCGCATCCAGGTAACCTTTTTGCTTGCAGCACTCCTTTCCCTCTGGATGTGCTTTAAGTCCTTAAAAAACAAGGTTTATAGTAATATTTTGTTGGAATTTGCATTTTGCATGAAACTTGCGTGGATTACTTAAGGATGTTGAAACTCGAGTTGGCTATATATATAATAGATGGCGTCTGCAGTAACCAAGCAACAAAGCCACCAGTGAACGAATCCAAACTTGTCCTATAGTTGCAACCTTTGTAGACTAGAGGTCAAGAAATGTTTTGGGTGATGAGTTTCAAAGGCAAAAGTTTTTCAGTCACAGTGTCTGGCAGTTGCCACTCAAAGGGTTGTCAAGGTTACATTCCATTTTTTCTTACGGCTCCCACCGATTTTTCAGCCACCTTCCCCATACTCATCTATAGTCAATGAGCTTAAGTTTTACTTTCTTCTTTCCACCAAAACTTGACATGTCAAGAAATGGGAACAGAAATACAACTTTGAGCATTGTTTGAAAGTTGAAAATAATGGTTAAAACAAATAATTTTGACGGTTTTCAGAACTGCTTGCTTTACTCAGCTCGATTAGCTTTTTAGTTATTCTGAGTAAATGTTACCTTTTTTTGTATTAATATATTATATTGTAAATTAAGTTAACTTTTATTTGGTAATAAAGCTTATGTTGTTGTTGTTAACTGCACCTTTAGAGCTGATGCTGCTTTAATCCATTCAGGAGCTAATGCCTTACAATGTCCACACCTTCAGAAACAAAGACACAAATTGAATACAATTTGCTTAATAAATTTATGGTTGTTTGATTTATGCACAGCTAACCCAACCATTCCCTCTGTTAGTTCTAAACCTAAATTGATGATCTACGATAAGGACAGGGGGAAGGGGGGGAATGGTTAAGCTTCAGGGATTGAGTTTTGTGAGATATTTTGAGCACGCAAATTTTGCAACTTCCTGTTATTTCAGTTATTGCCAAGTGTAATTACTCTTTTGGTTCCTTTTCCTTGGCTTATAACATTCATTAAGGACCAAGTAGCTTCTTTCGAAATAAAGCAAATTGAAGGGAGTATACCGGGTTTTGTTTTGTTCATGCACTGTGCTGTGATCCAGGATTGTGCACAGGCAGTTGACAGTTTGAGTATTTAACGCGAGTTGTGAGTAAAGCAATAATTCTATATTAAATCCTTTGTTTACTGATTGAAATAGCTTTTTATGCATGAATTAAAGCAAAGAGGTAGTAATGTCACTGGATGGAATTAGTGGCTCTTTGATTCAGATGTCTCTTGCAGACATTTCAACTCCTTTATTAATAATTAAGTACCCATGCCTGGATTCCACTAGGTCCCCAGGAGATGTTTTTCCAGCGAAGGCATTTGTAAAACAACAGATCTTTCTGTGTTCCCTTATGACCTGGTTCTAATATGCTGTCGATCTAACTGCAACATAGCTACCACCTGGGATACTGTACCAACACATTTTAGTACATTGACAGCATGCAACAAGAAACATTGCAGCTTTGGCCACTTGTTAGCCTGCGAAAACAGCCATTTCTCCTCGCTCCTTGTGGAAGAATGCCTGCAACTCAGTAACAGAAATTCCATACTGATGAAGTAGATCAATGTTTACATAATAAATCCAGTAGTCATGGGTTTCCAAATGTAAATTTTGTCCAATTTTACATTTCTCCTAGTAGATTCTGGTAAAGAGTTGGGTTCATCTGTGAAGGAGTTCCAGCAAAACTCAAATGCTTCTTCTAGAGAGGAATATATTCCACAAATATTGACTGTTTTGTTATAAATTCATCGCGTTCAAATTTGACCTTCGTAGCCTCTTGTCTTTTGTCTGTCATTCGTAAACAATAGCTAAAACAATGTAACTAGTCTGTCGTCCAATCAGCGTTTATGACCGGATTCTGGACAGATTTTACTTCATCAGTATGGAATTTCTGTTGCTGAGTTGCAGACATTCCTGCTAGTGAAACATCCCTGGCGGCGAGGAGCGAGGAGAAATGGATGTTTTCGCAGGCTAGCCACTGGTATGCTTGTGAAGTTGAGCTTAAGCCAAGTATTGCAGCTTGTTCCTGGTGACTTCAGTTAGCTCATAATGCATCAGTCAATTCCACCTGCGCCCAGCCCAGCCCCCCCCTCCCCCCGGGCAACCGCGGGGCATTTGCCAGCCTTGTCAGTCCTGGGGGAGGGGCTTTAGCTAATTTAGCGCGACCTGGGGGCCGGGCATTGGCCAACCCCGGGGGCACCCCCGGGCTTTTGACACGTACATGGTTAACTTTAAAACGTGGTTGACATGGAGAATTTTCGAGATAAAGATCAGCAGTTTGTGGCGGATTGGTTTGTCCAGCAAGGGCTAGAAAAACTTGTCGACGTTTTTAAAGGTATGTTTTCTTAATTTCAATATGTAATGTAATCTAAAAAGCCATATCTTCAGAGCAAATAGAGAGAGCATGAATGAATTGTGGCGTTTTTCGCAACAGGCCGCATTTGATTCATTCTATATGGTAATTAATAAAATTCCGGCTTTGGGAAATATTAAAGGCTTGCAAATCTGAAATCAAGGACTACAATATGTATAATTAAAAATGTCTGTGTTAGAAAATATTAACGCGTTTTACATCAGGCCACAATTTTAGTAGTGTTTTGGTGCCTGAATGGTTTTTTATCATCGGTTTGCAACTGCTGCCAACTCATTCAACTCATTTTGCGACCTTCGAATTTCAGAAAACGTGAATTTGGCCTCAAAACACGCTTCATTTCTTTGCTAGAACAACTTTGCGATCTATTGCAGTGTACGAAAATGAAAACTGACATTAAAACAATCCCGGGGGCGGAGCATTCACCCTCTACTTTCGTCCCCACCGCCGGGCATTTGACAGCTTAAGTGCTCCCGGCCCCGGGAATTTGCCATCCATGAGAAAAAAAGGCTAATTCCCGGGGGTTAGCCCGGGGGGGCCAGGGCGCAGGTGGAATTGACTGATGCATAACAGAAAGGTATCCCAGGGGGAACTCTCACAGGTTTATTGGTGTCATATAAGAACCTGGCTTAAGTAAAAGCAACTCTGGGAAAATGTTTACACGTTTAAAAAACTTATAGTAAACAGTTGATCCCTTTGCATGTTCAACATGATCAACTTAATTAATTGGGCAAAATTATATTAAGAAAGGTATTTTATTACATTTCATTTTGCATCGCTGGTATGAGTTGCTTAAACCTATTTTACATGAAAAAATTTCGCATAGAACTAAGCTGATAACCTTGGCTTTTTTTCATCCCACTTTAGCTGCGGTAGGCAGTTGCTTAGCTTAGCTAGACCGGAATCTTGCAACGTGTCGAGGCATTATTACATTGTCACAAAATCTTGCATCAACTAAAACCACAGATGTATAATTTTAACTTACCAAGGGGCAAAGAATTCTACAAGCCATACTGAATCACTATCCATGACCATAGGTTTAAAATTATTTGCCGTCAGCTCTACGACATCGGTATGAGGTCCGTAAAGGGCTCTACTCAAAGTCACGAAACACAATAACAAAACACCTGAAAAACGCAATGACATGAAGCTACAGAATGCAATTAAACTTAACACGTTGATAAATTAAGGTATAAGCTTACCGATTATTGTTTTCATTTTAGGAAAAACGTAAAATTTTGTCCAAAACACTTCCATAAACTATGAAAAACAAAATTCTGACGTGGGAAGTTGAAGGACTTTCTTTTTTGTGAAGCTTCAAAGAGGCCGGCCTCTCGTGGCTCGCTCTGATTGGTCAATTTGGTGTTTAAATTAAGACGACTTACCGCTGGTCGTATGACAACGGGCTTATAAATAAAAAGGTTTCTTTTGTACCTGGCAGAAAAAAAGCCTTCAGAAAAACAGTGAAGAGTCTTTGCAAAAATACTGCAACAGGATTTTCCCTCTAGAGTTCTTGTAAAAAGAAGTGATTCAAGGTATGATTGATAAGTTTGGTTCATTTTCACAACAAACTTTTAAATACGAAGATGAGAAAGATCATTTCCAATTTGTTGTCCCTCAAATCCATATTTCCTTTTTTTAGTTGTTTCTGAACAGTATATTATAATCATATGTGCATATCAAAATTTTGAACTCACAACTAATGTAGATCTTATGGAAATGCAAATCTCTCTATGGTTCATTGAAGAGGATTAAATTCTATAAATGATGATATGCCTAGTCGTGCATAGAAAAGTAAGAGATCATTGTGATAATTACAATTTAAAACAATTATTGTTATCATCTTATCAGGGTATTTTAAATTTAACTTTATTGTTTTGTGAGAGATTTATTTAAAGGGTACTATCACAAGAATTCTCAAAAGTTCAGGATTTAAGATAATGTTCACTCCATGAAGAATAAGAGAAAGACATAAATAATTGTTAGCAAACCATCATTGATCACTTGTTTTGTAAGCTTTTTTTTCCTGGATAAAACTGTCAAAATTGAAAATGGTAGATATGTTTAAGTTTTAGTCCAACTTTTTCCCACCTATCCTTATCAGAGAAGACCATTTTGAATGCCTGTTACTAAACTGTTGGTAATACCAGGCGAAAAATAAGGGGATTCCTATTGATTCCAACAATTCCATTTGATTTTCAATGTTTTAAATGCCTCCTTTGCAGATATCTTAGGTTGGTTGGTTTTCAAGTTGGTTTTTATGACATTATTTATTTCCCAGGGTGGCTTTTATATTTGCAGCATACAGGCAAAGCCATTGCATTTATAATTACCTTATTGGGAAATGTTTTCAAGCTTAAAAACAACCAAAAAATTCCAAATGGCAAATGCTTCAGCTATATGCACTTACAAGATAAGTTTTAGTAAAGGGGGGGGGGGGGGGGGAATGATTGCATGACGAACCACTAAGAATGTCTGCGGGGGAGGCTAGGGGTTTGGTCACATTATCAATATCTTTATTACCAGCACTTCAATTTTTTCTTTTTATCAGACTCTTATACAAGTAACACAGAAATATTTCAGGCTGGTCTTATTTTTAGGCCTAGAAGAAAAATGCTCAACATATCCAATAGCTCCAGTTTTGCAAAACCGAAACATTTTTGAGTGATTTTTTATCTGTGGGTGTGGCTAGTTGTTGATTGATATAATCCAGCTGGGTTATTAATGAAAAGGCTTCTTGTAGTAATTTTTGTGTTTGCCTTAGGTTTTCACAAGATATTTCTTTGCTTGCATCTGGTATAATTTCGACTTGAAAAGTAAATGATCCACGTGCAAATATATAATTCAGTATGATTATAATTCATCAACGTTATCCTATGAACTGTATTTATTCAATTGCTGCTCGATTTAAAAAGAACAGCTATATTTTACTGGAAGAGCAAAATAACGAAGTAATGTTTTTTCTAAGTTCAAAAGTACAATTCAAAATGGCTGATCATGCGAAAGAACAGGAGATTTTAGATTTTAGATTTTTGTACCGTGAAAGCATGGGACCCAAAGACGTTTTATCCCATGAGGCTTTTGGACATTTGATTGGTTACCAAATCTCTCTCGCCGAATACTTGCTGAGCTTGCAAGGTATTGTGGTTTAATATTGGACAAATCCTCGTGGATATGTGAGTCATGTTTCTATTGATTTGCAGTCGAGAGAA
>JBBMOI010000001.1:46915000-47035000 GCA_038088405.1 Porites divaricata
TCTACTTAGGGGGTGTTTACATGAGAAAACTCGCACCGGTGCGAGTTTCATACCGACATGACTTTTTGATTTCGTATCGCGTTTACATGATGACTGGGTTATTTCACATCTCGTTATTTGAAGGTACACTTCATGTTGATAAAATGGATGTATGATTCAAAATTGCGAACATTACGCATGCACTACCCATTCCAGTCTACTGGCAGACCGATTTCACACTGAAACGGGTGATCGTTTCGTGTTTACATGATACTGTTGCGAAATTTTGTACCGGAATGAAATTCTCGCCCCGGTACAAGAACCGGGGTGAACGCGTGCTGGGGTGACTCGCGCCAGCATGAAATTTGTGGTGGTATGATGTAGACAAATATAGGGCCATGAGAGGGAACCGGAGTGAACTTGCTCCGGGGCGAATGTCGCCCCGGTGTCATGTAAACACCCCCTCATAGTTCTCACTTTTACGGTTATTTGTTTCTTTTGTTAAGTAGCTACAGCTGATTGTAATGAATAAATGAAGCCAGTAATTTTTTAAACTTACAGTGTAATTAAGAAAAGAATAATTAATAATAATTTTTTCGGGCTAGTAAAAATGACTTTCGGGCTAGTAGATGTTGGGATATCCGTTCGAAAAGAAATTGTTGACTGTTCGAGCAACTGAATCTATCTGTTCAAAGGTAAATTTTAGCCGAATTTCCATCCCAAAACCATTTCGTCGTAGCCATGATGCATCGAACGATCTGTTATTGTCAAGGTCACTTACGTTACGAAGTTTGTTTACAAACACATCATGAATAGTTATGGATCTCTGCTCCTTTGTAGCCATCTTCGCTTTCATATTACCAATCGATTGTAGACAGTATCAACATACGTTTTATTCAATACTTAAGTTTTTTTCAGCAAGTTTCCTGAAAATAATATTTTTTATCTTTTATGCTTTTATAGTTTATGAGCAGCTGAACAAAACTTTCATATTCCTTGCATGTAGAGAACAGAAAACATGAAAAAAAGATTTTTTTAATTGGTTGCATTTCTTCGTCACTTAACTGTTTCTCTATCACAAAGAAGTTACGAGTCTTTTCCAGCATGTCAAACTTTGCGTGACAATTTTCTTATTGATGAAATCAGTGACGCGCAATTTTACCACAAACTCAAATATGCAAATTTGGGAGAACGACGTTTGATACTCACACTGTGTTATTGTGCGACAAGGTCCTGATCTCTTTGTTTTTACTTCAAGTGTTGCTTTCTTCTTGACACAGTGAAAGAAAAGTACAGTTTTATTTCCCACGCAACCTTGCATTTCATTTGCATGTGGCCAAGAACTTTTTCAAGAATTTCTTCGTGACCTGACCGGAGCTAGCCTGTTCCAGGCATTCAGATAGTAGAGTGCGGCGGTCGGTGGGGAGTGAGTTAAATTGTACACCGGGGAAAACCGATAGGGGGGGGAATGAGGGGGGGCTAGAGCAAGGGAATGCCTGTAAACATTCTTACCAAGGGGTTGTTCCAGTATACCCTCTTATTGGTTGATTATGACACCTTATGTTAACACTCGAGCACTGGTGACATTGATTGATGGGGGGAGAGAGTCATCTGTTGTTAAATCACACAGACTTTGAAGCTACTATATACAATGCAATAAAGCATTTCCTGTATTTGGAATCTTTACATGAAGAACAGAAAATTTGCTTGAATCTTGTTTGCCGAGGCCAGGATGTTTTCGTGATTTTTCCAACGGGCTCTGGGAGACCTTAATTTTCAACTCTTTTCACGAATATTAAACATAATCAAAGGAAAAGTTGGTGAGTCAATATCCACAATCATCACTGTTGCGCCTCTCATAGCCATAATGAAAGCAAGCGCAAGTGATTTGGTATAACAGCAGCAACAGCCATAGGTTGCAGGGGCGGGGGGGGGGGGGGGGGGGGATAGGAGGAAGCCATGGACGAAGACACAGCGATGTGAAGGGAAGGTGTGTGCATGTGAGATCATGTGTGAAAGCCCAGAAATGCAAAAAAATCTTATTTGAAAGGTTATTTAGCCACAATAAAAAGATTAATGCTTTAACAGAGGTCAAAGAAAGTCAGTACTTAACTGCATCTGGAATCAAATCCTTTCAGAAACAAACCGCAGGAAATAATTGCCCAGTATGCATGACTGACTGTCTTAATGTTAGACTCAGAGTGGCAGAAATTAGATTTGCTTAATTAAAAGAAGAAAAACCTCTGATGTTGTTTATTGAAAGCTAAGTCAAAGGTCACGTTTCACACTTTCACAACCTTATGGGTTGTGTCTAGCCTGTCAACACTTCGTTTCACAATTCAGTCAAAACTGTAGTTCAAGTTACAGTTACGTGCTTGGTGGTCATTTAAGGGCGGAAAGAGCTCTGTAAGGGAAGGTTTACAGGTGTTCCCTCCCCCTTTCCCCCTTTAGTCTCCCTCCCCTTTTTTTCTTCGTGAATTTTTCACCTGCGCTCTACTATCTGAATGGCTGGAACAGGCCAAGGAAATCACTCATCTGTGGTAGAATTCAACAGAAAATACATGAAACTCACAAAATTTGGCATCCTAGTGAACACAACTACTTCTTTTTTCACTGCAATAAGAGATAGCAATATTTCCAGGGGGTGTGTGAAAATTTTGGAATTTGGGAGGGGAGGGGGGGTAAATTTTGGGGGCTGATTTTGGAAAATCCAGAGGGGAGGGGGGTCATATGGCAAAGCCCTTCCGTGGGGGTGGTATGGATATTTTTTAAGACCACACAATAATAAATAAATAAGTGGTGAACAGAACATAACCCCGCTCACTGTACTGACTCACTGAGCACTAATTTTAAGTAAACTACTCCCAAGTCTGACAGACGAGAAAGTGAAATTTTCCTGGAAAATGAAATGCTTTATCCCATTGATACTGTTGTAAAATGTATGCTGTGTGGAGCTCTAAACATTGTACTCTGAGATCATGTAAACATCAACTGTGTGAAGATGTTAAAAACAGATAACAAGCAGCCATGGAAGATGTAATACTTTCACGCAATTTTGATATCTTCTTAAATGGACAACAAATTCAACATGAATATGTGCAAACTGAATTAACTGTCTGTTGCATAAGTTTCTACTAAACTTGCACATTTTTCCTGTGCTGAAAAAAAACTGTACCGAGCCGTATCTTGGTCTGCTACATAGAAGCTATATATATTTATACTGATAAAAATCATCGTTCAATTTTTTGAGAGTAAAATCCCTGAAAGAGTTCTCCTCACTGGAGTAATATCAATATGCAAAGGGTTTTCAAAGGCTTCAGTGCACAAGGTGTAAAGCTAAGATGTGCAGGCAGCCTGTTTCTCGTTACAATTTTTACGTTTTGGGTACTGTAAATCCTCCCCCTCTCAAATAAGCCCCCCTCTCTAATAAGCCCCCCCTTTTCAGAGGAGGAAAGTTAATAACCCCCCCTCTCTATTAAGCTCCCCCCTCCCCCTCCCCCAATCCTCATTCTTCACAAAAAAAATTAACGTGGACTGATCAGTTATGATTTATTCAGGCTGAAAGTTCATATTGTTTTTGGTCTTCGGTGGCAGGACCTCCAACTTCATATGCTTAACTTTCTCAATTTTGCGCTCTAGCTCTCTGTGGAGAATTGCCACCATTTTCTTGTCGTTAGACAAAGCAGTGTACGGCCCGGGAACCACAAGTCCTTCCTCGAGAAACCTTGCTCCTGTCGGTGAAGAGGAGTTTTCCAGAGATTTTCGTTTGTAAGTTGTGTTCGACAAATCAATACAAGTAACCATTCTCATAAAAATTACCGAAGAATATGAGGCCGAAAGCGCAGTTTTGAAGAATAAGAATTTTGTTTTTGTTACTCTTAGGCTCCCACAAGTGAATTAAATACTTTTGACAGTGACTTTAATTGTACAATGCGTAAGTCTACTCTGTCCCGTACCACGGTATTTTTGCTACAGGTGATGTGTTTCGCTAAATTAAATAAGCCCCCCCTCAAAAGTGAGGATTTATGGTATTTACGTTACGACATATAACTCTCGTTTTGTTTTCCCAACGAAAAAGTAGCTTAACCAGCTGACAACAAAACTTCTCTCCAAGAAAGCAAGACTCAACGCTACTAGGGTTGTGCTTGTTATTTAATTTAGAAAGTCACTTTAACTTTGAGTCTGTGGCTGAAATTCTATGGTTTGACCATTCAAATGTAACCTCCTCATCAGTTTTTGCAGCATTTTGTTGTTGAATTTTGGGTTTAACCTCTTTTGGGAGTGAAAGGGTGAAAGAAGTCCTGCTTGAAGCACTTTTTTGTCAAAACTGATATTGGAGTCTCTAGTTGTATATGTACAACAGTATCTTGTGGTGCAGTTGTTTTCTTAATTTTAATGTAAAACAGGAAGTTTAATTGCATTTTACACATAGTTGTTTGTCATAGCCAGTAAAGTTTTACGACACTAAACCAGTGCCAGGATCTCAAAAACTGCTATCAAGCAGTGAAATAGTGAACATGTGAAAAATGACGGGAAGAGAGAAGGAAAGAGCCTGTAAGCAACTTTTCTAAATACCTCAATCTGCCCACTACCCTGCCCACTTGCTGAAAAAACTTTTCTTCTGTCAAAATGTCAAAACGTCAAGTGATGTGGTGTAGGAGTGTTTCACATGCTTGACATGTTTGTTAGAGTCTACGCATGTGAAGCCAAATAATTGATGAGCATTGAAGTAAACTGTCACAACTGACCAATTACATGTACAGGGTATACCAGGAGCTGGTGTACTCATAATTTATTATGAGGAATTGAAGACAGCCTTTGTCAATCCACTTTCCCAAATAACTTGGAGCCTGGAACAGGCTAAATAATACTGGGGAGGTACTTACTAACTTACTTTGTATTCAGGACTGAATAATATTATTTTTGTTTATTGTTGTTGTTCTTAATTTTTTATTTCGTTGATGCTAACACACTTCTCTGCTTTTTCTTATCATGCATAATTTATAAACAATCACAATGAACATGTTTGTTACGTGTAGACTGTGCTTTGTACATGTTACTGCACAAATTTTGCTGCCAAGGTGGCTATTTGTTGTACAGGTTTTTGCCACATCAAGCATTTTTTGGGACCTTTGTTAATTTCACAAACTGTGTTGTAGAAAAGCAACACAAACTCTACGAGCTCTTTGTCAGAGGTTATTTTGTCAATAAATTTTTAGAAGGTAAAATTTTCAGTCCATTAACAGAATGATGTTTACATTCTTGTGTTATGTCAAAGATCTGGCCCTCACAACTTTAAGATTGTTAGGTAAAAATATTATAGGTGTAATTTTGATAGTGGTTTTCACTTTTATGGCACCTTTTAGAAAACTCCATTAAGGCTGGTTTTATGGAAAATCCCAAGTTTTCTTTATCATTTTAAGAATATTGAAGGGAACAAGGGGATGTATCATAACAAAGCATTGCTCACTAGCTTTCATTTGTGTGATTGCACACACTTACGTGTAGATTACTTAAAACTTAGAACCACCTTGTTTGTCTTGTTTAATTATTTTTATCCAAGCAAAAATTCTTTAACTGCTGCAGTTAGCTTCCACTTGCAAAAAATATGAAAACCAAAGAAGATATAGCATTAGTTAGGTGAAATATTTTGTACTTAACTAAACTCAGATATTGTTTGGATTTGACTGGGCTTTTTTTATTTCCAAGTATTGACTTAGTATGTATAACCGACTGTTTTTATGAGCAGTCTATCTTTTAACTTGATAGCTGGCAAGCTTGTTTTTAATAATATAAATAATTTCTGTTTTGATTTGAAAAGTAAGTTTCCCTTTATACAAATGTACAAAGAGAGACACACGTTGACAGCAAATTAATTAAAGTAATGCAATAGTTAGTTCTGCAGATGTTGTTTGGCAGACAATTTAATTTTACCTCCTTCTGTGTTCTTTTGAATTCCTTTTACGATATTTGTCTTTGTAGCATGGCCACCTTCAAAATCTGTTTAATTTTCTCTTCAATCTTGTTCCTTTTAATTTATTAGTAATAATTCCCATGTGGACTTTTCCTGAATATACTATTTCTGCACTACACTGAATATTGATTTAAATTATTAAATTTGCTTAACACAAAGTCTTTTAATGTGTTTTATAGTGTTGTTGTAAATTCTCCTTCTTTATACATATGCAGATTGTTTGATGTGTTTTTAGTATTGCTTCATACATTATTAATGATTTGTTTTGTGTGTAAACATACTGTACATGTATGTAACTGTACACTCCTGCTTTCTAAAATATTTTTCCCTTTCTTTGTACCGTGCCTATCTTCATTCGCTGCGATGTCCATCTCTAGCAGGAAGCTTGCGACTATCAGGTTAAGATGAGTTTCTTTTGCTGTTTTTATCTTGTTAATACCATAACCATGTTATATAGATTAGTTCATTTTTTAAAGTTAAATCTCTAATGTAAATTACAATCTAATTTTGGTCCTTGTTTTTCAAGCCATTATAATAAGTTCATCTTATGACTTTATCCTAACCCCCCCCCCCCCCCCCAAAAAAAAAAAAAATCTGAAAGTCCTGGAGTTTTGCAAGTCAAGATCTTATTTCTATAACTTAACAAAGACAGTTAAGTCACACAGTTAGGTT
This sequence comes from Porites divaricata, assembly GCA_038088405.1. NCBI lineage: Eukaryota > Metazoa > Cnidaria > Anthozoa > Scleractinia > Poritidae > Porites > Porites divaricata. The sequence continues at coordinate 46,921,626 of JBBMOI010000001.1, forward strand.
AATCTGCACCTCTCTTATCATAAATATCCATACATTGTCCTTCTTCGATTAATAAAATCACAGATCCATGCAACTTACAGCATAAAGCATGAGTTGTTTTTCATAGGGTACTATGAAAAACAACTATTTGCTATATATATTCAGTGAAGGGATGCAAGTCTTGCAGTTTTGTGCTCACTAGCTAATAGCCAGTAGGCATTACGTATGTTAATGTCCGTAAGGGCATTTTTATTGTCTCTGTAACGCTCAGAGTTAACACTTAACCTTTGGAGTAAAGGTATTGGCCTCAATACCTGCTATTGCCCTTTTTTTTCTCAGGAATCTGTAATAATTCTTCTTTTGTTTTTTTTTTTTTTAAGTGCAACAATTTAATGTTAATAAGGAAACTGTCACTTTTAATCTGTAAACATTCTATGTCAGAGATTTGCAAAAATTCAAAACACTGGCATCTTTAAAATTTCATCTGATGTTAATTTCGTAATGAAATTGCTGGTGTGCTTTATCTTGGCAAGATGTTTCCTGCCAATTGCAATTTTCCCTGAACCATATCTGTAAAAGTTAAAACTTTGCCTGTGGTCGCAGCCTAACCAACCATATGTGCTAAGACTCTTAAAGGACTATTTTTATTCATTGTGACTGGTTAAGTAATTATGACCAATATGAAAATATTTGGTTAAAGTTGACTCTTTCTTTTCCTTTGTTGAAATTTCCTTTCGTAACATGTACTTATAATTTCTTCTAACCAACCAGGCTAATCCTTCTAATAAAATAACCTCCGTGGCTCCACTTTAATTTGAGATTGACTACAGTCTTATCGGTTGTGTTATTGAACTTTGACCTTTCATGTGTCATGCGCGTGTGTTGTTTAGTATTTGGGCATGCACAATACAGGAATAGAGGAGAGGAATTAAACATGGCAGTTTTATGAAGACATGCACGCTGTTGTCTCTTGAATGACTCGACATGGTGTCAGAAGCGGGATAAATTTCACTTAACGCATCATGGTGAAAAAGAAGAAAATTCATACAAACGCTCAACAATTCATTCAACGTGCAAAACGGCGAGAACATGTCAGATAGCGAAGCCGAACAAGAAGAAAATCCTCCTGGCACATTGGCAGGTGCTGAAGAACAACCAGTGATTGCACAACCGCAAGTTGTCCTGCCAAACATTCGACCAGTCGCTAATTTTCAAGTAACCCCACCGGAGAAATTTGCATTCAAGCCGGAAGACTGGCCAAAGTGGATTCAAAGGTTTGAGAGATTTCGCAAGGCTACTGGGCTTGACAAACAAACCGGCGAAAATCAAGTAAACACATTAATTTACACAATGGGTGAACAGGCGGACGATATCTTCATCTCATTCGAATTCACTGCTGAACAAGAGAAGAATTATGAAGAAGTGAAGGAAAAATTCAAAAATTACTTCATCGTGAAAAGAAATATCATCTTTGAGCAAGCAAAATTCAACTCAAGAAGTCAACGAGCGGGAGAATTGGTGGATAGTTTTATTACAGATTTGTATGGCCTGGCAAGGTACTGCAATTTTGGCGCGCTAAAAGAAGAGCTCATTTGCGACCGTATTGTCGTGGGATTACAAAACCGCAAACTGTCGAGAAAACTTCAACTAGATCCGAATCTCACCCTGGAAAAAGCTACAAATTTAGCAAGACAAAGAGAGACGGGGAAACAACAACAACAACATTCTTGATGGCGGATTCAAGTCTACTCCAGCGCACGTATATGGCATCGTGAAAGGAAAATCACGGAGAAACAAAGGAAACTTCAAAGAGAAGTCGCAAGACAAGTCTAAAGAGAAACCTTCCGATAGCTCCAAAGAGAAAAATCCTGATCAAAAGTGCCAAAGGTGCCTTGGAAAATTGCACCCGAAGAAAACGTGTCCTGAACGCTTCTCCAAGTGTAACAAGTGTTCAAGAATCGGTCATTGGGTGCAGGCTTGTAAAAGTTCAAAACCAGGAAAAGTGTTTGAAGTTACTGAAGAGAAAGAATCGTTCTTTCTAGGAGAAATTGTGGACATTAGTGAAGTCCAAAGCAACCCCACAAAGTCACCATGGATTGCAACCGTTCTTGTGGACAAGAAACCAGGTAACTTCAAGCTTGATAGTGGTGCAGATGTAACTGTCGTCCCATACAATACCTTCCTTAACATTGATCTGAAGATACAGCTTAAGCTTACTCATAAAGTGCTCCTGGGTCCATGCAAAGGGTGAGCTGTAAGGGAGAATTCTCAGTCACTCTCGCTTACAACCAAACTTCCACAAAGGAAACCTTATATGTCTTAGAAAGTTTAGCAAGACCACTCCTGAGTAGATCTGCTGCAGTGAAACTAAATCTTATATCAAGATTGTGTGAACTGACAACTACTGACTACAAGGCAAAAGTGATGCGTGACTACCCACAGTTGTTTGAAGGACTGGGTACCATGAAAGATGAGTATACCATCAAGCTAAATGATGATGCAAAACCCTTTGCACTGACTGTGCCAAGAAAGGTCCCTATGCCACTGTATGAAGAAACCAAGCACGAAATTGAAAGGATGCTAAAGAGTGGAGTGATTTCACGTGTGGACCACCCAACTGACTGGTGTGCTCCAATGGTAGTAACCCCTAAACCAAATGGTAAAGTCAGAGTGTGTGTAGACTTAACAAAGCTCAATGAGTATGTTCAGGGTGAGAATCACCCTCTTCCTTCTGTGGACCTCACCTTGGGAAAGCTAGCAGGTGCAAAGTACTTCACCAAGCTCGATGCAAATTCTGGATTCTGGCAAATAAAGCTGGCTGAAAGCTCGAGACCACTCACAACCTTCACCACACCTTGGGGACGGTACTGTTTTAACGTGCTGCTTTATGGAATTAGCTCTGGTTCTGAAAAGTTTCAAAAGTGCATGAGTAGAATTCGTGAAGGACTTGAAGGAGTTGAATGCAACATTGATGATGTCCTAGTTCGTGCCCCCACCGTAGAGCTACATGATTACAGATTACAGAAAGTGTTAGAGCGTCTAAGTGAGGCTAGTGTTACGCTTAATATTGACAAGTGCACGTTCCGAGTTCCCAAGATCAAGTTCCTAGGCAATGTTGTTAGTGCCAGTGGTATTGAGGTGGATCCAGACAAAGTTGCAGCCGTAGTAAAACTACCTGCACCCAAGAATGTTCATGAAGTCCGTGTGTTTCTAGGAATAGTAAACCACCTAAGCAAGTTTGCAGACCATTTAGCAGAGAAGACCAAACCAATCCAAGACCTTATGCAGAAGGGTACCCAGTGGGTCTGGGGAACACCCCAACAACAAGCATTCGAAGAAATCAAGTCTATCTTGACAGCTGCAACAGTACTTGCACTCTATGATCCTAACAAAGACACCAAAGTTTCAGCGGATGCATCGTCATTTGGACTGGAAGGAGTACTCTTACAGAACCTAGAAGATCAGACTTGGAGACCTGTGATGTTCATATCCAGAGCACTCACCCCTGTGGAATGCAGATATGCGCAAATAGAGAAAGAGGCCTTAGCCCTAACCTGGGCATGTGAGCGATTCAGCAACTACATAGTGGGAAAGTCTATACTTGCTGAAACAGATCATAAGCCACTGGTTCCTCTTCTCACCAGCCGCACCTTGGATGAAGTCCCTCCTAGAGTTCAGCAGCTCAGAATGCGCCTCAAGTGTTTTCACTTTAAAGGAGTGAACCATGTACCTGGAAAAGAAATGTATATAGCAGATGCATTGTCAAGAATGCAGTCAGAAAACACAAACAGAATGGCCACTGTTCCTGAAGAAGAAATGAACATCTATGTTGACAGTGTCCTAGACTCTTTACCAGTCTCAGACGTGAAACTAATGGAGATTAAGGAAGCCCAGGATGAGGACCCTGTCTGTCGACAAATAAAGAGTTACTGCCTGGAAGGCTGGTCAGACAAATTTTGTCTTAATGATGCACTGAAGCCTTATTGGTCAGCCAGAGGAGAGCTCACTACAGTACATGGGATACTCCTGAAGTCAACTAGAGTTGTCGTGCCGTCAGCCATGAAGCTGCAAGTTTTGGATAAGATACACAAAGGGCACCAGGGAATAGTCAAGTGCAGGGAATGCGCAAAGACCTCTGTTTGGTGGCCTGGTCTCAGCCGTGAAGTTCAAGACATGGTTGAAAATTGCAAAGTTTGTGCCAAGCACTGACAGCAGCGAGCTGAGCCACTCATGCCAACACCCTTTGCTGAACATCCCTGCAGATGATTGGCACGGACCTATTTGAGCTTGATAACCTGAACTATCTGATAGTAGTGGACTATTTCTCACGCTATATCGAGATGGCTGCCATGCAAAAGACCACCAAATTGCATGAAGTTGTCAGAGCCCTCAAATCAATTTTTGCAAGGCATGGAATCCCTGAAGAAGTAAGAAGTGACAATGGCCCGCAGTATGCATCAGCCGAATTGACTCATTTTGCAAAAGAATGGGGTTTCAAGCATACAACAAGTAGCCCCGTTTCCCACAGTCTAATGGTGAAGCAGAGCGCACAGTAGAAAGAAAAAGACCCATCCAAAGGACTGTTGGCTTACAGGTCTACCCCTCTTGCTTGTGGATATTCACCATCTGAACTACTCATGGGAAAGAAACTGAGAAACACTATCCCAACATTCCACACTGTTCTCAATCCAAGTTGGCCAGATATGGAGAAGCTACGTGAAAGGGAAGCAGGAGGCAAGGAAACTCAAAGGCTGAACTTCAATCAACGGCACCATCCCATTCCCTTGAGATCAGTCCAACGTGGTACTCCTGTGCACATCAAAGATATGGGAACCACTGGTACAATAGCTGGAGCAGCAGAATCACCTAGATCCTACTTGGTCGAGACAGAGAATGGCACAGTGAGACCGTTCTCATGTCAACCCAATCCCTACCAACAAACCAGCGTCGCCTAGTGTCGTGGACAAGCCAGTTTAACCTAGTGTTGCGAAGAAACAAGCCCGAGACAAGGCATTGCCCCCCTTGAAGCAACTCCCATCACCTTGTCTTTCATCTAGACCAAAGAGACTCGTTAGACCCTCTCTCAAGTTACAAGAGAGCCTTGGACTTTGTTGAACATTGAACTTTGGTTAAAAGACACTTTGAAACTGGTGCTTGAGCTTTGTTTTTAGTTAATTTCATGGACAGTTATCACGTATGGTAGATTTTAGTTTCATACCCGAGTTGTATGTTACTTTACAATCTCTCAAAAAGGGGAGATGTTGTGTTATTGAACTTTGACCTTTCATGTGTCATGCGCGTGTGTTGTTTAGTATTTAGGCATGTGCAATACAGGAATAGAGGAGAGGAATTAAACATAACAGTCTTATGAAGACATGCACACTGTTGTCTCTTTAATGTCTCAACATTATCAACTAGATTACATATGTATTTTTATCTTCTTGTACCCATCCCTGCACAGTGGAACCTCGACCTAATGTAGTGCCTAGGGACTGGGAGAAATTACATGTTATATCGCAGGTTCATTATATCGAAAACCTCGATTTAACGAGTTTTTAGGGAAACAACCAAAATGTTCATTATACCAAGGTATAATTAATGATTAATTTTCAATGCCCAGTATTGCCAGACCTGAACATTTTCTGTAATAAACATTATATGAAGCTGTTGTCTCAGTTTAGAACTATACATACATGTAGCTACGACACCAGAAACACAAGAACAGGCGAACAAAACTGCTTAAAACTACTGTACACAAATTTTATCCTTGTTGGTCTGTTTTATATCATTTTAATCATTTTTAGTTATCTTTTGGTCAAATGTTGACATTTATTTGTCATATCCAGGTATATTTTAATTCATTGTAACTAGGAGTCTATTTTTCAAACATTTGAAGTTGTTACACAACAAATTAATTACTGGAGTGAGAGTTTGTTATTATTGGCGGAGGCTGTTTAGTTTTACTTAAGTTCAAGTCAAGATTGTGTTGGCGGATGCTATATTTTAAAGCTCTGTAAAGTCTATATTCCGACATCCCTTCGTGCTGATAGTCAGTGAATAATTATCCTCAAAACATTTGAAGTCGTAACATTGAGTTTTAGCCAATTCTATGCTCAACATAATTTATTCCTTACCCATGCCTTACATATCTAATCACTACATGAGACTGCTATGCTGTTTTTGATGCCTGATGTAAGAAAAATAGACAATTCTTTTTTCACAGTTTCTTTTGTTAGACTTGTTATTCACCGCCAGTCACCTCATATTTGCCTTAGGTCTAAATGTTTAGATCCAAGTCAAAATAATTTAGAAGGATTTGTAATAATGAAGTCATCAGGGGATAACTGGGCTAATATCTCAGAGACAATTTGCCCTTGAAATGCTAGTTTTTGGCAAGTTGGCCTCTTAGATGTTGCTCTTTTCAGAATATCCTGACAACCCATAATTTCACAAATTAACACCTTACTCTTACCGTATTTCATTTCTTACTATTTACTATTTACAATAATTGTAAATTATTAATCAGTTCCACAACCACGACGCCAAAGTTTGCGCTCCATAGCGTCTTGTCATTCAAGCCAACCTTTAAACTCAATTTTACCTTAAATATTGCATGTACCCAATGTCTGTTTTCCAGAGCAGTTGCTCCAATAAAATGCATGCACATAGAAAGTGATGCAAGAAAAGGGTTACATGGTTGATCATTTCAACTTTGCACTGTGTGAAGCACTTTTAACTTAATATTGTGTAGTAACTAATAATGAAATATTTATTTTTGGCATATTCAACATTGATTGTCGTACTAACTTGACTCTGTTATGTTATTGTTCCTTATCATCATTAATAAAAGTGCTTTAAATTTGATATTTTACTGAAATGATACGAAGGCTCATGGACATCAATTCAAGACCATTTTACAATCTGTTGTCCAATGTACAATACAATTCAATATCCAATTTTGTATAATAGCAGTAACATAATGATAGTGACAGCTAGTTACACTTATACAATGTGAAATTTACAGCTGTAGCTAGAGTTATTGACCAGTGTTTTGTAGTTTCTTATAACATCACCTTGTTTTAATAACCCAAGCATCTTAGGTGAGTGGTTCACATCCCAGCTAATTGTTGTAGTTGTCATGGGGTTTAAATGAACCTGGGCAAATTTTGTGCAGAGTTAATGTGATATAAATAGCAGGGAATATGTTTCAGTTTTTTCCCCTGAGCTTATTTCAGTGTCAAGCTCTCAATGAGGAAACGTAAAATGAATATTAGACATTTTTTCCAAGAAAAAATTGCAAATTCTGAGATGACAGAAATCGTGTCATTATAGGGAAAGGTGAATGTTGATTAGATTACTTTTATTGATTTGTAGTCATGAAATCCATTCTTATCTTGATTTATACTCAACACTTAAATGCGTAATGTTACTTTACATTGTAGAAATCAACTGTCAAATGAAAAGACAAAATGTAGCTGATTAGTGTAGCAAAACTGAATAGTAGGGACTGGTTAATAAATTATATGATTTTCTAGCCCTTAATAAAGTTCCCACTTTCTTTTGCAGCAGTATCGCATACATGAACCTTTATGAGAGTTAATTTGAGAAACAAACTCAACTGCACTGATTAAAGTAATGGCAGATTGGATATAAAGTTGCTTTTGTTTAACTTGACCGCTCGTTTAACACACAGTGTTGTATTTGTTTGCTCTTGCAGGATTGGAAAGTCAATGATCGTGTGTTAGCAAAGTGGCAGGACTGTAAATTCTACCCAGCAAAAATAGTTAAAAATCTTAGTGATGGTAAGAATTAATGTACTAACCTGCTGAGGTTCAAGCTTTGCTTATTATTTTCTTGTCATTTGTTAAATATGCAAGTCTTCTGTGGAGGTCAGAAATGCATCTAAGCAAAGTGTAATTCCATTTGATCATCAGAAATGTGGCCACTCTGCTAACTAGGTGTCAAATTTCAGGTGTAAGAAGGAAAACATACTGTCATGATTTTCAGTGGATGATGTCATTTCTCTTGAAATGAATCCTGCATGTTCATAATTTTATTGGTTTTCTTGCGCTGGGACATGTATTGATTTTTTTTATGCTGTAAGAAATTCTAAGTGTTGCCAAATGCAGGCTACATGTACTGATAGAGCAGTACTATCCTGTGGTACTGTTATGTTCTACAAGGTGGTTTTAAGGTGACTCAACTGGATTTTTTTAGGGAGTAACTTCCCCACTTTGAACGTTTACTACGTTGGCTTTAACAAAAATAGCAGAAAAAGGTTACCACAGCTGTACTATTAGCCTTTGTTGCAGACACTCTAAACCTTCTGATTAAATTGTCTGTGAATTAGTGCACAATATCATGTTTGAATCCTGCAGAGTTGCAAAGACATATGCCAGCATTTTCGATTGGCTAGTTTCTTACACAGTTTGTGATACGTCCAATTTGGAGTAAAGTATTGACAGGCCAAACATGACTCATAGCTCGTGACAAGAGAGAAGGAGCTCATGATATTGTGAAACGTGACCTTAGAGTCAGCTTCAACAACAAGAGGTTTTTCCACTCTCTCTAGCTCTTATAGTGTAGATTATGCATTGCGTGGACTATTGGTTTCCTCCGAAATGCCTGGAGCTGAATAGTTATGTGCAGTGTCTGTAGTTTTTTTGTCTCTGAATATCATGATTTCATGATTTGTTTTGATGTTAGAACTGTCAGCTACATTGCAGAATACACGGGAGTGCATCTGCAGCGATTGGACTGAAGACAGTGGAAAACCAGTTAGCAAATTTACAGACACATTTTGTCCTTGAAGGCTTTCAAGTTCAAACTGCTCTTTTGTTGTTTACCGCCAACTCTTCTTGCCAACCCCCTTCTGTGAATTTTGACATGTCACTGCACCCAACCATCACGCTCACGTAAGAATTAGGCCAATCTTGTGGTGTGTAAGAAACCCGCCTATCAGAAACGCTCACATAATCCTTGCCACTCTGCAGGATATTAGAACGAGTTTTTGTGCACAAATTTGGAGACGGTCGAGACAGTCTATACAAGTGGTTTAGACGATGCATGGGCCAGCTGCAACGTAGGCTACTGTACTATATGAGGATAAAATTGGTAATGATCCTTGTTTTATTGACATTGGAGTTGCCATGGCAACAAAATGATGTTATTACACTTTTCACTTTCCTTTGTATTTCTCAGTAACATGAGATTTTTGCAGAAATTGCTTAAGGGAGCTTGTTCCTCCCTTAGTTGCCTCCATTTATTGCAAAGTTTGAACAAAATTCTCTGAGAGTAGTTTGGAAATATTTTGAAACAAAGTTTTAAGTGCCATAAAAACACAAATTTTTCCCCCAGATTTTGTTTATAAGTGAGCATCCTCATTATTCAATGGCATTGTTTCCAAGTTTCATACATGTATGAACATGCACAAGTTTAGCCAAAAACTTATTTGCATTCAAAGGACCCTCAATTACTTTCCGGTCAAATTGAAGAGTCTCCATCCAATGAAAATAAGGTGAAAGAGAAAATGTAGTGCAAGTGCAAATAAACTATTGCATAGTGATTTATTTCTTCAGTGCACATGATGAAAAAGTGATGCTATAGATATTAGCTGTGGTCACACTACAAACTTTTTACCTAGGTAAACTCCACTTGTTGACAGTTTACTAAGGGAAAACTGGATTTTTTGAAGTGTGACCGATTTTTCCCCAGGTAACTTGCCTCAGGAAAATTGTATTGTCTCGGGCTTGGATATGTCTTGAAAAAAAAAGAGTTTCCCTTGACAGCTACCCCAAAGTGAAAGCTAGGGAATAATGAAATACCGAGGTTGCTAGCCAATAGATGCTCATCGGTGAAGGTCTGAATGACAGAACCGGAAATAGCTCAGGTTGTGAAAGAAAGTTTGGGGACACGAGTCATCTACGTCTTTGCTTGTCCTCACCCTGCTTGTTGAATTAGCATAAGAATTAACAGCAAGATAAAAAGAAAAATATCTCCTTGATTGGCTAGATCCCTGAGCATCTGCTTTCTTGAATTTACACGCCAAAAAAAAGTGAGTATGAAAACCTTGGTATCTGTTATCAGTGGTGTGACCTTCCCAGAATTTTTTACAGAGGTAGAAGAAAACCTGAGATGAATTTACCTTGGGAGATTTTTGATGAATTTGCCCTAGTTATAAAATGTAAACCGGTTTTACGTACAATCCCAGACAAAACTACTTAAAAACATTTTCCCCATCATGCCCACTTTTCTGCGCAACAAAACTGTTTCCAAAATGAAACCTTTGTGGAAAGAAAACCCCTTCCCCCAGTTCAATGTTGCTTACTACAAACGCCCAGGGTCAGGCTGTCTTTTGAATACACAACAACATTGCTTTCAGGGGAAGGGGGAGAGAGGGAAGATGTTAAGAAAAATGCTTCCCAAGTATGCAATTTTTGCAACAGTTTTGTCCAAGATGGTGTGCAAGGTGATTCGCGTTTTCTCACAAAATATTTGCAATGACAAAACAAAAACGTACTTATAAAAAGCACTTTACAGAAGCTGTTTTAAGCAAAAGTTTTGTGCCACACTATCCTCTCATAGAAAAGCACAACCTCATATACGTTTTTGCAGCACCCTCTTTTAAACAGTCAGATTTCACATTAGCCGTACAATGCATGCTAATTGTTACATATTTTCGTGTAGTTCCGGAATGGAAGGCTCGGAAAATGTGATGTTTTTTCAGAAGAGTCAGAACAAGACTCTCATGACAGTTCTCTTCAAAGAAAAGGATTTCGTAGTGTTTATTTAGGGACATAATAGTCAATCCGATATGGGACGGTTTCCTGTCACGTGGAAATTGCTTCTCAGAGCTTGTAATTGGTTAAACTATGTGTGTTACAGAAACTTTGTTTGTTAAAAGTCGGTTAACTTTTTATGATAATTCTATGGATAGAATAATATTACGATTAACAAAGCATTGAAACGGTTAACACCATTTCGTTTTTAATAGAGAACAACCTGATTCTTATTAAACTTCCTTGTTAATCGTTCTTAACAGCTGCTAATCTTCGCAGCCCCTGAAAATGTCCTGTTACTTGTTCCGACTTGCAGATATTGTGGAGAGAAGATGGTTAGAAATCAACTATGGCAACTTTTATTATCTCTTGGTTTACAAATAATCAATTTAGCTCATAATTATTTTTCCAGTCATATATAACCCAAGGACAAAATGTGCACTCTTACAGATCACGCGATAGTACATTTTCTCACATTATCGCGTGTGACATTTCTAGATTTCATAGTGTGTTTTTCTGGACTGGATATGGCTAGAATTTCAAGAGCAAGCATTCAAATGTGAAAAGTAAAAATACAGCTTTTGTTAATATTTAATCCTCTCTCCACCTGAGCTTTTGTTCATTGCAAATGCTTGCCCATTTGATATTTCGGTGATGAGAAAATTGTTCAAAGTTGTCGGGTCACTCGCTCTGAAAATTCAGCAATAGTTTCATGTGTTATTTGTTGGTCGAATCGTAGTGGGTGAAGTTCTCGTTTTCTGGCTTATCTGCTTGACGGAAACGTCCTTCATCTGCAAAAAGTGCAATGTATGCCAGCTGCTTTTCACTTAAAGTGCACGTAAAAACCATGCAAGGAAAGTGGATTTCACAACCATTCTTGATCGACCACTCGAATCAAGTAAGACATACCAATTGATTTTCTTGTCATAGATGCCTCTGTTGTCACTTATTTTCCTTTAATTTGCTACTTTTCTTTGAAATGTACTAAATATGTAAAGAATAGGCTTATTTGGCTACGTTAAAGGCTCCAAATTGTCTTTTCCAGTCAAATACAATCCCTGATGAAACTACCTGACATAGTTTTCCTCATCATGTCCACTTTTCTATACAATAAAACTATTTCCAAAACGAAACCTTTGCAGAAAGAAAACCCTTTCCCCCAGTTAAATGTTGCGTACTACAAATGCCCAGGGATCAGGCTGTCTTTTAAATACACAACATTGCTTTCAGGGGAAGGGGGAGAGGGAAGAAGATGTTTAGAAAAATGCTTCCCAAGTATGCAATTTTCTCAACAGTTTTGTCCAGGATTGTAGGTATGAGTCTGTAGTGTGACCACAGCTATTGTCTTCACCATTTCAGCTATATTAGCATATTTTGGAGAATTCTTCAGAAAGTAATCAAGGGTTCTTTTGAATGCAAGTTAGTTTTTTGTTAAAGTTGTACAGGTGCATATGAAACTTGAAAACAATGCCAGTGATTAATGAGTCAAGACACTTTAAATTTGAGTCTGTGCATGAAATCCTTAAGTGTGACCATTCATAATGAAAGCTACTGTGGCACCCAATTTCAATAGTATGTTGCCAGAGGTCTCTCGCGTACTACTCGAGTACATCCCTGCGAGACATTAATTTTTTTATGGAAAACTGTTTTTGGTAAAGTCAAAACCTAGCAAAAGCCCAGTTTCTCTGAAATGACAGGTACATGTAGGTTTAGACTTAAAACCAGCATCACCTGTTGAGGTTTAACATAATAGTGAACATGAAGCTGTTGTTGGTTCATTTGCAAGATTACTTTTTGAACTTAGTTTTGTTATGGCCGACAATAATTAAGCAAGGTTACAATGAAAGAAGCAAGAACATAAAGTTGTGAATGGTTCATTTGTAAGATAAGTCAATCATATGTGGTTTTGTTATTGGCCAAGTTTTTGAGCAAGTGTGTTTCATTTCCAGTGTTTGTTATGGTAATGGATGAGCTGTTGCAATAATAGTAGAATACTACACACTGTATTTTATCCATCCTGTACTGGCATGTTAGTCAAAATAATGTTGACATTTGTAAGAGTGGGAGAGAAAATTGATAATGGTGTGAGCAGTTTAAATTGTAAATTTTAAATGATAGCAATTATATAAGTGGTAGTTTCCATGAAAGTGTTTAATAATATTTTGGTTGTTTTAATCACAAAGCTTTAATATCATAACTACTAACAAATGGATTTGACCAGAGTTAAAGATTATGTGGTTCCAGGCTGTAAACCTATGTAGAAGTGACTTCCTCTGGAAAATTAATTTTGTTGTATTATCCTTTAACTGACAAAAACCATGGACTTTATATAGTTTGCTTTTCACTCTGTAGAGTAGTTATTCTTTCTCATGTGATGCAACAGATGCATTATTTTGTTTCTTCATATCTTTCAAATATAGGTGCCTATGAAGTCCTCTTTTATGATGGAATCAAGAAGGTTGTTCATAGAGTAAATATTAAACCTGAAAGCAAAGTAAGTTTGTGCACATTTTATCGTAGTTATACCCTAATATGTGTGCTTAATATTGCATTCCATGTGTACAGTTGGCTTACAGATTTCGTAAGTCATCTGATAGGGAAGAATGCGAAAGAGAGAGACAAGATGTCCATACAGAAACAATAACTTGTGCTGTTTTTGTATACAGACCTTGTCAAACAATAAATTTCGTTGTAGCCTATTTGGACTGGTGCTCATTCTCTTCTGCCTTATTTTAAGTATTTTTGAACATGCAACTTTAAAAAATTACATCTCTGCTGTTATTTACAGTTCCGAATATAGCTATACCTCATTGGAAAGGGCAAAAATTGAATTTTCAGAAAAAAAATATTTCGGTTTCAGCGAACCCATATTATTCTGCAAAAAAAAAATAAACAAGGCATATTTCTAGATAATTTTAAGAGCATAATTTTGCCTGAAAAGTGGTATCTTTTGTGTAATACAGTACAAATAATCTTTTTCTTCATTATCTAAGTAAAACAGCCCGAATATCGGTCGAAAATATAGAGCGACTAACAATATTCTACAAATTTATTTTGTGACCCTATTGGATTATGCAAATGAGGTCAGAGCTTATTAGCGTAGGGAAACTAGATACTATAGCATCACCCTGTGGCCTGATATTTACTTTCGAAAGACGCTTCATTTCTCGGTGAAATATGGAGTTAAAAACAAGCAAACATGAATTCACTGATATAAGTCGTCTATATAAGCAAGGCTTTGAAGGCAAAAAACAATAACCGAGTTCAATAATTATTGTTTTAAATCATTCGATCACTGATTTTGTTTTTTAATAAATAATATCTCCGGAAAGCAGTTAGTGCGCGCCTCTTTTCAGGAGTAATGACAGAGATCACATAAATGAGCAAGGAGCAAGTATGATTTCATTTACGCATGAGCAGAATAGTATTTGCAGCCAAAAACAGTTGAATGACATTGTGCATCAGCACACCATTATTTGTAGGCAGTTATTTGCAGGTCACGTGGTGGACTCTTGGCCAATGAAAAGAAAGAAACATTTGCATGGAATGATAATTTGCTTGACTTGCATTTGGTTGAAATTTGTCGGTGCAAGCTTTCATTCTTCGCAAAACCCACGATAAACTTCTTCCCCATGGGAGTGCCATTTTTACAGATTTAAAAATTGTTGCGTGAAGCTTAAAACTCCCCGGGGGCTGGAACTACCGGGTAGGCACACAATTGACTAAATCTATGTGTTCCAAATTTGGAGGCAATTGGAAGTACCCAATTTTTTGCAAGTGTTTTCACGTCATTGACCAAAATTGGTCGAAATGTTTACATTCCGAAGACAATGAGATAACTGATATCCAGGATTGAACTTCTATAATGTTGTTTACTCTATAACATCTCATTGACAATTTTCTAAGCTTCCTATTCAAATTTGAGAAAGTTGGTGGTGTGTGTTTCAAGCTGTGACTGTTTGGATGCCGTGGCAAGTAGAAAAAAATTGTGACCCAAATTGCAGTGAAAGTTGCCGAATTAGCAGCCAGTGTTTAGTGGTCATGTGCTAAGCTGGCATGTTTTATTAGTTAGTGTTTAAGGTCTTTCTATAGTTCGATGATAAGATAAACATTTGTTTGAAATATTACTTATGCTCTGTTTTCGTCATTATTTGGGCTCTCTGTGTATTGAAAGGTTGCATGCACATTCAAATTCTATGGTGATAGTTGGACAGCAATTTTGATTATCAAACTTTACATCCAATGGCACTAAGACCCCCTGTTTACACCTGTCCAGACAAATTTTTGAAGGAACAAATTTTGTTCCTCTGTAACTTGGATCCATGTAAATCATGTACAAATTGAAGTTTTTAAGGTTCAAAAACTTGCACAGTTCCACTGGCCCTGTGCAAAGGAAACGGGGATCCCTGCAAGTTTTTGTTGATTTAAAGATTTGTCCAGACATGTATAATTATAATGGGGTCTAAGTGTCCGGGTGCAGGTGACCAGTCTTTATGCCTGGCAACCATTTTATGATTTTAGGCCAAAGGGAAACTCGGAACAAGAGTTGAGCTTGGATCACTGACACAAAATTTGACATCATGCTGACTACGGAATATGCTTAAATTTATTTTTATTTCATTTTATTTTAGTGGGACAAGTCTTCCGACAGTATTTTGGCTGTTATTGACTACCAAGTTGTTCATGTATTTTATTAGTAATGCAGGAAGAAAGCAAACATTATGATCATGGTAATAATAATGGTTTTCTCTTTGATAATACAGAAGCAATTAATGGTACCTGTAACTAAACTGGAGCATGAAAAGGAGGTTCAGGAAAGAAAAGAAAGACGACAGCAAATGGCTTCAGCTAGAGCTGAAAGAGCACGCAAGAGGAGTGCTGAGACAAGTCCCACCCCACCTGTGATAGCTGTGAAAAAAAGAGATGGAAGAAGCAGAAAAGGAAAGACACAAGAGTAAGACAACTGCTTTTGTAATCATCAGCCTCTTATTATAAATTCATTGTTTAAGCAAGCATTCAGGTTATGAGAAGAAGGTTGTGACTTGTGTGGATACCACAGCAGTTCTACTAGAAATATGTGGAGAACAATGTGGAGAATACATTGGTGTGTGTATGTGTTGATAAAAGGGCCTCTACTAGCCAGGGGTGCAGGGTTCCCAATACGATTTGAAGTAGGCATCTGTCCAACCTTAAGTTGGCAGCTGTGACAAATAGAAGGGCCATAAACTGGGGAAGGGTTTGAGGCATTTTCTTGAAGAAACGTTGAAAATATCAAACCCTGAAATGCAGTTTCGAGGCCGTTTTGGGCATCAACTACAACGATCACAATTTTTATCAGAGGAAAAAACTTTCCACTTGAAGTTTACGTAATGGAAAACGGTCTAAATTCTAATGCTTAGAAAAACTCCTTTTAAAAATTAGTTACTTTAGTTACTAACCAGAGTAAACTTGAACATTGGTGCACTGCAGCAGCGCATGATGCTACGAGAGTGAAGATGTGTAGGACTGAAATTGAGTAACTCATTACCATGTTTAACCATAAATGGGTGGACCAAAGTGAATGTGGCAATATTCAGATGTCTAACATGGCTGTACGGAAGCACCAGCAAGTTTACTTGTTTGGTGTTGATTGTTTCGATTATAATTTACAATATTATATGAAAAGGAAAACCTAAAAACCAGATGAAAGGAATAGGTAGAAGACTTAAGCAGAAAGAAAGAAGAGAAAAGCATGCAGCAAATAGAATGCAAAGTAAGTGGCTACCAATTCTAAAGTAGGCAGCAGTCAATCGCCAGGTGCCGGCTTCTATTAAGAACCCTGGGGATCATGTGTAGTAAATTCTGGGTGGGGAGTCTTGTATCCTTGTAAAACCCAAACTTCATGGCTAGGATTCAAGAATGGGGTAGAACAAATTTACGTCCTACTGAGGTAGTATCTGTTCTTTACAGCAAAGATGAATTTGGACCAGTCAGTGAGTCCAGTATGTCAAGCCCATCTGGTGAAGTACCTGAAGTTGATGAAGTGTCTCTGGAATCAGACAAAATGTAATTAACACTAAGACCTAAATAAGTATAGGTAATAGCATGATAAGTAGTGATATTTGGCATAAATACCACGAGTGATATTTCCAAATTGTTATACGTAATTTCACGAGCCATTAGGCGAGTGAAATTTGAGACAATTTTGAAATATCACGAGTGGTATTTGTGCAAATATCACATACAAATCATGCTATTATTTGTTTATACTACTACCTGCAAAAGGTTTGTAATTTTCACATGTAGGTATTTCAAATGAAGCTGAAATATCACTGCTCTAAGCCAATCAAATTGCAGAAATTTCTCATGTAGTAGTATAATAATAATAATACCATCTCTTATGACAATTAATTTATGCACTGTACAGTCAATAGGTTGTTATGATAATATCATAGCAGTTGTCGGTTAATTTTAACACCTTAATTATAATAGTTATTATACAAATTAGAATCGTTATGTACATATTTTTAAAGTTGAATAAAATTTATTATTATTATTAATGGCAGTAGTAGCAGTAGCAGTGGTAATGGTAGTGGTAGTGGTAGCAGTGATGGCAGTGGTGGTAGTAGTGGCAGTAGCAACAGTAGCAGTGTCATTAAAGTTAAACCTCTCTTTGCCACCACCTCCACTACACATTCCCAACACATTTTGCTTGTCAGTTATTATCCTTTTAATTATACTATATGTTCTTAAAGCTTGGTCTTGTGTGGCCATAATCATACCCTCTCTTCATTTATTTGCGTATCACTTTGTGCTTGTTAAGTACACCCTACTTCTCTTTTAACGTGATCAAAGTTATTTTTTGCTGTCTTTTTTAATGTGTTTCACTGAAGGAGTGAGAAAAACCAGGAGGGTGGAGTAGTGGAAGAAATGACCGCTGGAAAAGCTGTGAAGAATGAGCCTGAGGATGTTAAAGAAAATAAAACTGACAGGCAATCAGTAAAGAAGGATACAGAGAACACAGCAGAAGTTCCCTTTACTCACATAAAAGAACCAATTACATCTGCCACACCTAAACATGAGGATAAAGAGCATGATGAATCAGCAGAGTCTGTTGTTAGTTATGAAAAGGTAGAGACTGAAGATTGGGGAATAAAAATAGAAGATCCCCCTGCATCAAATGTTTTACAGTTATCTGTTGAAACTCAGAATAAAGATACTGAAGCAGATATGCTTCCGAAGGAAGGATCTGCTGAAAATTCATCTTGGACTGAAGAAACCAAGGAGACTTGCGAACTAAGTATAAAAAGTGACAACAAAGATAATACTATTGATGTAAGCATGTTAAATATTCCAAAAAAATTGAAGGCTGATCCCATGGAGGGTACATCCGAAAGTATGGAAGATGAAAATGTGGTATTTGATAAAGGTGATGAATTTAAAGAGGTAAACCTGGAGGAAAGTGAATCTAGTAATGATACCACTGTAGGTGAACCAAATACTTCAATGGAGCTTAATAAGGAGGAAAGTGATTCTTTAAAAATAGTTGTCACTGTTCCAGAGACAGAGACAGATCAATCTGTGGACTTCAAACCTGCACAATCCACTTTGCATAAAATGAAAATTTCCAAGGGGCCTAAAATTAAAAGGACTTTGTCTAGAGCAGAACGATTGTCAAGGTCTCGCAAAAATAAGACTGGGCTAACTCTGAAAATGGGCTTCAAAGGTAGTCATTTAAAAGTCAGTAAGCAAGCAGAAACTAAGCAGATACCAAAACAGATTGACACCCCTGGGGTTAGTTCACCACCCAAAGGGACTTCCTCCTTAAAACCAAACATCAAGAGTGAGAAGACTGTACAAAGACGGAGGAGCTTTAGGGGAGGAAGATCATCGTCAATCAGTCCACGAGGGTATGGTTATTCTATGGCTTTTATGGACATGGACAAACCTGCTCCTCCGGTGGTCAAAGCTGAGGAGGAAGCTGAAGTATCTATACCAGAGCCTGGGTTAACTGCCTTAAATATTTCTACCCATACCTCTACTAGTACCATAGCCAGTTCTATCAGCCCTACAAGCTCCACAGGAGTACCACCTGAAAATCAACCTCTTCCCAAGAAACAGACCTATCAGGCAAAGAAGTTTAGGCTGGATCAAATAACAGGGAAGTTGTCTGCTCAACGTCAAAGTGAAGCAAAAGCTGCAGCACATTCGCCATCTGCTTTTCAAGTCACAAAGCCTCACTCATCATCGCCTCCTCCACATGCAGTGCCAACTCCATCACCACCAGCTAACCCACCCCCACCCTACCCAAGAGAGTCATATCCACCACCTGGACCCCCACCATTGATTTATTCTCCCATGCCGGGGTCATGTTGTGCAACCCCGCATCATCAACGCATGTATGGACCACATCCAGCGCATGGAATACACCTTCCACCAGGACACATGCATCCACACCCAGACTACACACCCCCAGCATCAGGGTACATGCTGTATGGTATGCATTATCCCCCTCCTCCGCCTGGACACTGCATCGGACAGTGTAAGTGATGAATGTGAAAACGATTGCTATTCTTCGTTTATTAAAATAACATTTGTGGTCTTGTTTGGTCCAATAGAAATATGCCTTCTGTCTGAAAGGAAAAGCAGGCAATCACATGTCCATGAAACCTGCATAACATAAATGCATATTATTTTTTCATTAAAACCCTGCAAAAAACACTGTTTGCGGTAACAAACTTTTGTCAGACAATGTTGTTATCACAGCTATTCTTGTCTTAAGTATATTTAAAAAATAGTTTTCCTAATTAAGGGCAATGCTGTCCAATTCAAACTCAGAGGTACACGGTGTAAAGCTTCCTTCTCAAATGCTTTTGCTGACAGGCAGATTTCATTTTCTAAATGGTGATCCCATAAGGTTGTGAAGTCGAGTGGCTTTGGTAAAACCTCAGACAGGCTACTTGTTTCTCAGTTTTCACTGTTGTGCATTTTAGAACTTCTGGCATTTGTATTACAAGTGGTGTTCTGCTCCCAAGCACCTAGTTTAAAAAGATCTCTTGGTTAATTACAGGCTCATGCCCTGCTGGTCCAAGGCAGCCTTTATATCGCACCCCTGGGGCACCTCCTCCACCTCCTTCTGGACATGACAGTGCTCTCGCTCAGCTGATGCAGTGTGAACAGAGAATCCTCCATGGTGCACCTCATTACAGAGGAGCAGTTCCTCCAGGACCATGGATTACACACAGACATGGCCCCCCACCTGCGCAGTCCTTTATACCAGTAAGCCGACATCATGACGACCTTTGGCATGCACATGATGGTGAGTGAGGCTTTTTGATTTTGTACGTGTAAATCATGGCATTTGTGATGTATGATGATGTACATAAACATGCACATGTCATGTATAATAATGATGGTCTCTACAATTCTGTGACTCTTGATTACTGTATAGTTCATGGGTCGTCCTCCACTAAGATGTTGAATTTGTTAAAAATAATGGCATCAAGTCGTTCAGTGTCTTCATTCTAATTATTGTAATCTGTGGAATGCAAAAATGTGAAAATTAGAGGAAGATGGGTAGTATTTTCCTTAGTTTTTCTTATACAGACTGAGTGCAGCCCATATTGTCTCAACCTAAGACCAATGTTACCCAGTATGGCCCTCGCACTTGGTTAGTAAGGGGTTGATATCCATTGAGAATTTTATGTTAATTTTGATCCATAGAAGTAATGAAATTTTAAAGGAAAACTGAAGCACCAAAATATATGGCTGAGTGTTATGCATATTCGCAGTGAACATTTTTTTTTTATTTGTATAATGAACTCTGGTCTTAAGGCAAGCTTTAAGCCAGACATCGAAAACTGGCTGTCCAGAAGGCATGTTTTCCCGTAAAATTATTAGAGATTAAGTGAATTTTCCTTTTATTTCTTCCAAAAATGGGCGTCCATAGGACAGCTGGACACCCTTCTGGCAAAAACCTTGTCTTGAGGTCATGTAACAATAAAGCATTGAAGCTTTGGACTGAATCACAGTAGTTGGCAGTAAAGATCGACTCGGTGTTGTCACTTGACAACACATGGTATTGTGGGACCTTGAGATTAGAGTAATACAAAACATTTAATTCAAAAGTCAAGAATGGGCATTCATATGTTTTCAGAGAGGACACCACAAGCCCCTCCTGTATCTCAAGCTCCTCCTCCTCCTCCACCAGCTAGCATCAGCCCAACATCAGACAGTGGAAAACAGGCCAGCAGACGCTCAAGAAAGAGTGAGAGGCCTCTTCCAACAAAAGCATTACCTACCCTTCCAGTAACAGAGGGTTCCTTGGCAACTTCAGTTGCAAAGAAAGACTCAGATAATGCTACGCCTGCAGATAAAGTGGTTGATCCAAAAAGCAAAGGTGAAAAGTTGCAAGTTCCAGGAATGCACCCTGAGATTTTGCACTCCACTGCAACCATTGTGTCTAAAAATAATATTGAAAGTGTGCCAAAGTCTGCAGTGGCATCCAGTGAGCTACCAGCAAGTCCTGATAAGAAAGAGAGAAACACTGCGTTGTCAGGCAGCATGGTTGGTTGTGGAACAACACCCCATGTGCCATCAAGTGGGGCGACATCTGTAACACCTGCTCAAGAGACTGGGACAAGCTTATCAGGCTTCCTACCTGGTACCAAGGTGGGTACTTTGAGTTGACGCGGTTTAACCATCAACAGTTGTTACTCATCTTCGAGTGCATATAACATTTATTAGACCTGTTAGTAACAAAACGGACTTGGATACAGATAAATGCAATGCATTTCATTAAATTTTTAAATAAATAATAAGAAAACAAAAAATATGATAAAATGAAATTAACTGAGTTGTGCCCAGCGGTCTGCCGTACCGAAAAACTTTTATTTTCTATTTGCTTGCATTTAAAGCAAAGTGTTATCTGTTCTAACCTACTGTTGAGTTGTGTGTTTAAAGATGTTAACAGAATGTGCTTTTCTTTTCCCTTTTGTTTAGAACCGCAAAGGCAAAGACATAGGTATGGGTATTTAAGTATTTTTATGTTAAAATGGTTGTGACTGAGTATAAATTTGTAGTTTGCAATATTTTTTATTTTGATCGTTTGGATTTATCTTTTCCCCCCTAAAATTTTAGCTCCCAAAGAACTAGTGATTGAGATTGATCATAATAAATACAAGTGTAAGGTACCAGGATGTGACAAATCATTCCGCAAGGAGAGTGGGCTGGAATACCATGTCAAATATTACCATGAACAGCAGCCGGGGATGAAGAGGAAGAAATCTGGTATGCATACCATTGTATTACCATTTTAGTATTAATACATCTTTCAATGTTTCTCTAAGTCCATTGCCCAGGCTTGGATAACCATGTTGATGCATGTGTCATTTTGGTGAACTGAGGAAGGTGAAAAGGTTTTTGCGATAAACGTATTTCTAGTTCACTTCTTAAATGCTCCCCATCAGTCAATTTGTGGAGCAGAGCAGAAGCAAGTCAGCAAATTTTCAATAAATCAATGTCAATCAGTCAGTAAGTCAGTCAGTACATTTTGGTCAATCTATCAGTGAGCATGTCAAATAATACTAGAGATCTTTATTTTCAAAACAAAGACACCCTGGAAAGCTTCATTTTACCTTTTTTACCTGAAAAGTTAACACATTTATCCAGTCTAAGCCCCTTCCTGATCACAAAATGATAAAACTACTTACGTTTTATAACTTGTTTCTCTCACTAAGACATTAGAGAGCTTTAGATTGGAGGACGAGGTGACTAACGAGAACGACATTTAATTTTTAGTTTTCTCGTCTATTCTCCAAAAATAGACACCCCGGAAAGCTTTTTTGTACTTTTTTTTTCACCACAAGTTAGGACGCCTATTTGCGTTGAAGGAGATAAAGCCCTCTCCCGATCGCTAAATAAGAAAATTCCTTACATTTGATAACTTGTTCCCGCAACTACGACATTCTCGCTAAAACACGTAGTAGAATGGCGACGGCTATCACTTTTTCCCGCCAAAATGACGTTGGTTCGCGCGCGAGCACTACTTAGTATAATACTTAGTATTGGGAAATAATCTCGTACCCAGATCTCCTGTCGACGAAGCCGAAAGTGAGATCTGGTCAAATCCGTGAGTGCCTGTCAGGTATGGGACAGGCGATGAAAGAGCGCAATTTTTAAATAAATCCTCAAAATGGCGGCCGTGTTTCGACGTTTAAACAACGAATTTGATAGAGCCGTGAAGTTTTGAAAAACGTGGTTATGCACACAGCTTAAGTTTGAACGAAGTAATTTGCTGTTGTTGTTGTTTGTAATATCACATTCAACGCGGCAGTTGGTTTAAATTAATTATAATAACGTGCCCTAAAAGCTCAAAGCAGTACGCGTCAACTTCTACGCGAGATTTTTTTTTTGCTCTTTTCAAAGATCTTTTTCTTGATGCCGAGAGAGAGTTTAAAAAAGTCTTTAAAAATAAGGTAAAGATGGCTTTACAAGTTATATTGAGACTTAAAACTACTTATTCAGTGAATATATTTATTTGGTTAAATGCAATTCAACTAAGTTAACCACCACGAGCTTGGCGGTCAAGCGGTTCACAAGTTTAGCGGTCAAGCGGTTCTCAAGTTTAGCGGTCTAGCGGTTCACAAGTTTAGCGGTCAAGCGGTTCTCAAGTTTAGCGGTCTAGCGGTTCACAAGCTTAGCGGTCTAGCGGTTCACAAGCTTAGCGGTTAAGCGGTCCTCAAGTTTAGCGGTTCACAAGTTAAGCGGTCATGCGGTCCACAAGTCAAGCGGTCATGCGGTCCTCAAGCGTGGCGGTCAAGTAGCCCACGAGCTTAGCATGGATCCAGCGGTCAATCCCATAAGTGCAGGCTCACATGGTTTGTGTAGCTTTGTATTCAGCTAGGATCCGTGAGTTCGAGCGTTTGTACAGTGGTTTTTGTGGAGCGGTCATTCAGCATCTTCCTCCCCCTCACATCCCCCTTTTTCTTCCTTCCACTGTTTCATCAGTGTGACGGGTGCCTGGAATGGGGGCTCGTGGCTGGGTTGCGGGGATTTGCCAGCCATGGGGGCAGTTTTTCTATCTAGGGGCTGGCTGGCCACAGTGGAAGCCCCTGGGTATCCCAGGCACCCACCTTCCACTTAAGCGAGGCAGTTGGTTAACAACAGAACTGAAGACTAAGTTTACAAAAGGGACACGCCATAGCGCGCGCAGGAGACAACACTCATGTCATTCGCTCAGAATCTAGCCAATCAAATAATTTAATTTTCTTACTTGACCAGATCTCGCATTCGGCTTCGTCAACAAGAGATCTGGGAACGAGATTAATTTTTAGAATCTAAAGCTCTCTATTCTCGCTAAAACCCGTAGTTTAATCACGACGAATATGGCGATTTCCCGCCAGAATGGTGCTGGTTCATGCACGTGCACTACTTAGTATTGAAATAAATTTCGTTCCTGTAGTCGTCCTCGTCTAAAGGTCTATAATGTTTCCCTAAACAGTATGCTGATTAAGCCAATCAGTACGTTTCCCGATCAGTAAGTTGATTTATCAGTTGTGGTGAGACCTTCATTTTGTGACTGAATGTGAAAAGTCATATTTATTTGCTTAGAGTTAGTTAACGTCCGTTCTCGCTGCCAGAAGACCAGTCGATCAATCAGTTAATCAATCAATCAACATAACAGTTTATTACTCATGCATCAAGTTGGCCTGTAAACAGGCGTTGTTTTACTTTTCTTTTCGTTCTTTTATCCCTTGCGGTTTATATTTTATCACCCGTGCTCGAGGAACTTTGAAGAGAAAATAGAGGGTCTGTGAACGGGTTAGCATCAAGTCCAGTCTTATGTTTTGTTTCAGTAAATGTTTTCTGTTTTGTCTAGCCTGTGTCAGGTCTGACTCTACTCCTGAAACATCTCCAGAGTTTGGCAGCCGTCGCGTGACAAAGCGCCGCATTCATAGGTCATCTGCTCCGGGGCAGCTTTCAGGGAGCACTCAGCTGACAAGTCCGTCCAGTAACACTCCAGTGACAGGCTCAAATAGTGAACCAATAGAGCTGGAACATCAAGCAGAGATATTCAGATCTGTTAGCATGGATTCTGAGCCCTCAGTAAATCAGGACACAGACCTGGAGATTGAGGGGGTAGGGATGGAGTTAGATAATATTGACCCAGGTATGGTGGAGAGCATGGAAGTTGAGGAAGAAGAGGATGTCAATGGAGATGTGATACGGTGTTTGTGTAATGAGACTGAAGAAGGAGGATTTATGATTCAGGTAAGAGAGAGCAATGACCTTGTTCTTAAGGCACAAAATAATTGTCTTAAACTAAATTTTGTGACGTAAACTGCCCTCTAGAAACAAGAATGTCATTAACTACAGTTTTCCAAAAAAATTCATCTTTAAAGTCAACCTTGGAAATTTTATATGTAGTACCTTGTGGTGCATAATGAACAGTAAACGAACACGTATAATTTCATCAATTCATGTCAGTATTTCATTTAATTTACTTTTTCTGTAGTGTGAACAGTGTCTAACATGGCAGCACAGTGAATGTGTTGGACTCAGTGAACTTACCGTTCCACCAAACTACCTTTGTTATGTTTGCACCAATCCAAGAGGTAAGCAAACTGCCATTAAACGATCTTCCTTCTTGTTTCCCTTGTTTTCACACAAAATTGCAAATAAACTAGATTGCCGGTAAATCAAAATACATGTACTTGAGAGAAATTCTTATTATTGCCGGATAAATGTGTTAACAAATAGCAGAAGTATGAAAAGTTAAAAGTCAAAGTTAAAAATTCAGGATCTTCCAGCCAGTATTTTTGTATATTGATATTGTACCTTTATCAGCTTGATTGGGTACAAATATGTCCGTTGGTACCAATGGATAGGTTCCATGCAAGCTACAATCATGGACAGTTTTGCCACAGGTCCTACCCCTCCCCTCACCTCACAAACAATGTTGGACGCGTGTATTCAGAATTTTTTCCGAGTTTCAACTTTATATAGGGTGGGGGGAGGGAGAATTGCAAGAAAATTTCGAGAAAGACGCACTGTTTTAAGAGGGAACCGAGAAATGACAGAAAAATATGAATATTGCAGTACTGTCCCAAGGACTTTTGTCCAGGATTGTAGGTACCCTCCCCTCCCCAAGCACAACCAAAGACCCCACTAGTGGTAGTCACTGCAAGAAATTGTAAAAAAGAAAAGTAAAAGCTGTCTGCGTGATAAGCTCGTGAACACGTCGTTCATTACTTGTGCACTTTCCTTCAAAATCAGTCTGTAATTTCTGTTTGCGTTCATAGTGATTCTTTTATTTTAGTCGGTTTTTGTGTGCAGCTTAATGTTTTTGTTGGTAGACAGTGTGTTGAATCAGAATTGGTTTTATCGTTGCAGGTTTACGAAGAAGTGCTAAATACAAGGTAACTTTAGTGTCCTGTGATCCACTGGCGCCTTAACCCTTTTTATTATTCATTCAAAATATTTCCCCGATTCTGATTGGCTAAAAGCACACGTTTAATTCACCATAACCAGTTACTGATGACCAAATTTGGAAGAATTTTGACTTTAACGAGGAAATGACGTCAAAAATGCAGCGTTTTCGCAGGTTAAGGCACCGTTAACCGAGAAGACCTGGGGACGAGGTTGAGTTAATTTGGTTGTGAACTTGAAAAAATGGCGGACATTTCACTCGTTTCAAGAGTAAGAACTAGGCGAAAAAATAGCTAAAAACATGGCAAGAACAGCAAGAAGACAACTCGAAGGGCGACATCTGCTACTTGGAGAATATTTGTGGAGCTGGACAAACCTAATTAACGTACACTATCGAACATGAACTGAACATCGATGGATCGATGGAGGTAATAATAATAATGATAATAGCTTTATTTAACCAGGGAACACCATCAGATAACTGTTCTCCCTAGTGCCCCTGTCTCCCTAGTGCCCCTAAGCATGTTTTAGCTGTGTTTTTAAACTAGGAATTATTTTGAATGAATAAAAAAACAGTTATTGAATTCGGCTTTCGTATCATATGAAGAATTATGGAGATCTCGGAGGGTGTTATACGCCTCGGCCTACGGCCTCGACGGATAACAGCCTCCTCGTTCTCCATAATTCTTCATAAGATACTCTGTAACTCAGCCTCATTCATTAACTGTTAAATATCCTAAGATCAAAATTTAAATTCTCATTTGTTGTCCCTATTCATTTCCTATAAAAATAGTGGGGAAAAGTTGATAAAATATCAAGCAAATTCATCTTGTGTGATCATGTCCCTAATTCTCGTGACCACTTTGTTTTACAAAGCATTGACATTACAAGGAGAAATTTGATGCTGATCATTCTTAGGGCTTAACGGATTAAACGTGCAGAAGATATTCTCTTTAACATCACCACCACCACTATCATCATCATTAGGGACCTTAAGCAATGACGACGACGACGGTAGTGAAAACGTCGCTAAAAAAAATGAATTTGCGTTCTTTCAAACTTAATCGCGTCTAATTGGACCCGCTCAATATGTCAAATGCGGGCGACTTTACCTGGAGTTAAATTCGTAAGGATCCTATTAAGTTCAAAAAGAGGAAGGAAAATTCGTCGTCGTATGTCCACGTCCTCGATAAAACGTCAAATTAGGAGGTCTCACGTCGTAGTCGTGCAGTGGACGTCAAAGAAATGTACTAAAAAGCGTGATGCACGTGTAGCGCTGTTGTTTTGATCATTAAACCTATTGTTTTTTGAAGTTGTCGTCGAACATCGTTGTAGTAGGTGCGTAAGCTCCCTATTATCATCGTTGTCATCTTTATCATCCTCCCCTATACTGGAAATCTGAATAAATTAAAACGGGTGCTGAACAGGCGGCTTGTAGTAAAAAGTAACGCTTCCCCTAAACGCTGGAATTAAGATCTGATGATAGACCTCTTAAGCTTAGTTTTCTTGGTTTCCCATGCAGAACAAGTGGTCATTTTCTAGATGTCTTTCTTTCAAATTTGGTCGTCCTCATTAAGTATATGAACGCGTAATTTATGAAAAGATGGAGGAACAAGTCCCTTGAGAACATCTCATAACCTGACGTGAAAAGGGACAATAAATGAGCCAAACTGACGATGTTAAATATCTGCTTGTATCTTGCAGAATGATTTTGACTGGTTTAGACGTGGAACGCTGGCTTGCATGCCTTTTGTGTCTATTGAAGACCCCGAGTTCAACGCAGAGCTGAATCTAGCTACACATGGATTGATGGGTGATCTTCATGATGTCAACAATTGCCTCAGAAGCCTAAAGCTTAAATTTGAACTGCTCAGGTAACATTTCTACCATGCTGAACGTTGTCACCATCAGGGATCTGTCATGGGAAAGAAGGGGGAAAATTTTTTCAAAAATCAACAAAATCTTAGCGCATTGCGCCTGAGCACATACTGCCATTCTAGTCCAAGCAGTACGCAGAATGTTTGTCACATGAATCCAGTTTAGTGGCCTTCGCTCCCATGAGTCTCCTATAGCTTAATTTTAGAGCTTAGGTCATAGATTCAACTCCCATTCGGAGTAGTGGAATTTTTTCTTCCAGACCGCCGTGATTTTGATATTTTTGTCCTATCTGTAAACAGTTAATAAGCACTGAAATTCTCTAGAATGCCATTATGCAGCAGGAGGCAAGAGACAACGCACTTGGCTCGTATAAATCGATGCGTCTCGTAATTAGGAAATCCCCAGCTGATCAAGCTCAATTTAGAATTATTTATGAAAACGCGTAAAATTGCGTTAGAGCTTCAAGATTTCAAAGTGTTTTCGGGGCATGCCCTCAGAGCCCACGAACAGCTCGCGTCTTCAGCGGTCACTGTAGACCTTACCTCGCTTATGCCAAAAGTCTGGCTGCTGACTTTGTGGTAAGAAAGGTGGTGGCGGCATACAAATGATAGTGACTTTATTATTATTATTAACAGCTGTAAAGGGGATTCCGTTACTGCCAGTTATGCTTTGTTCTCTCGGTACCGGGCGAATTTTTGACTGGCTGAAAAATTAACGACGCCGGTTGAATTTTGACCTTTTTCAGCGGTTTTACTATCTGCCCATGCGCAAAGCGCTACTTGAGCAAATCCAGAGTGGCGTCCGAGACGCAAAGCATTCTAGCAACCACGCCTTTTAGACGGTCAAGGTGTTCACACCACGCCGGTCAAATTTTGGACCCCACGGGATTTGGCGTTTTATTACCAGGTGTCTAAATTTCATACGCCTATCATGGTTCTCTGTGAACGAAACACCTTAAACGCGGGAATTTTCAACCGGTCGAAAATATATCGAGCCTTGTTCTACTATTGATGATAGATATTGTCCAAGTTGAACTTTTTTGTAACCAGTTTGTGTGTACTTTCAGAAACCCATCCCACCCAGACTTGAAAAGCTGGAAGGAGTCGCGAAGAACCAATAGTTTAACGAACACGAGTACGCCAGTCGAATCTTCGGTCCTGCCTGCTGTCGAGGAAAATGAAACAGTTAGAGATACTTTGCCTACCGAGAAAGAGGAATGTAGCAAAGTAATTAAGAGTGAAGGACACGCTGTCGTAAATGGACATGCAGAAATAGGTGATACTGCTCAGAATGGGCTGTTGAGAGTAAAGGAAGAGAGACCCTCAACACCTGCTTCTCTGGATGGCCCTGGAGACTCTAATAACAATATACAGGGTAGGAAGACTCCTGTATCGACAAATACCTTATCCACAGTAGCTGATACTTCGAGTAGGACTCATAGTTCACTACTTACAAGCACAGATTCAGGGGTACCGCTAAGTGAAGGGAGTACAGCCACAGTTAAAAAAGAGGAGGAACCATTATCTCCCATTCCTGCGTTAGTCCCTGTTGGTGGACCAACACCCTGTGTAAAAAGCCAGCCTGAGCAGGTGAAACCTGAAACAATGTCTAACTTGACGCCAGACAAATCAACATCTGTTAAATCTGAGGGTCAGAGAGAAGGGGCTGAAAAGTCCTCGGAACTTAAATCCTCAGTCGCATCCACTGGGACAGAGTCTATAGAATCTAATCCACAACCAGGATCCGAGACGCAGGTTAAGCAAGAGAATGAGCTGAGGATTAAATCACAAAATAAAATACCTGCAGAAAGTAACATTACAGGAGATACCCAGGGGGAATCTGTGCAAAGTTTGTCAGATGATGATGGCATTGGAGCCATGGATAACTTGCTGGGTGATATTAATCAAATACATGATGATCTTGAAGAGCGTATGGATCAGATTGAACAGCAGTTAGCAGGTGAGACATGTAGTGGAATCATTCAATTATATGGGCTGTTATTGGTCCATATTACTCACCTGAACCAAGTCCTGTAATCAGATTAGTGACGTTATCGCGAACTTAACATTTGATAACAACATTAATAGTAATCATCATCATCTTCGTCGTTGTCGTCACCAACACCTCCACCATCATCATCATCATCATCATCATCTTCATCACCACCACCACCGTCATCATCGTCATATTAATAATTGTTTAGGAAAGTCCTAAACAAATGGGAAATTGGTGAATTGCTCTCAGGCATTTTCCCGGTCTTTCCTTTGCGGCTAGACATATTTGCTTCTTAATTCGATTGGTTCTTTCCATTATCTACCTCTGCTGTGATTGGTCAAGGATATTACTGTGGTAATGATTTAACATCACCCTTTCTCAGTATTGGCCTTGTGTTTGTGTCTCCGCATTTTGCAAAATAAGGTTCGTGATATTCCTTGTTTCTGGATTCTAAATTTTGTTTCTATTCACAGTTCTTGAAGAGGCGTACGGAGGCACTCCATCCCAGCTTACGAAGAAAACTGACCTTAGAAAGCTCGTTAAGGATTTGGGTCGAGTGAGGAGGATACTACAACAAGTGAGTTGAGAACTGAGGAGATGCTTTCTAAAGGAGAAAGGACTCTTAACAAGTCAACGGCAATGGCCTCATTTTTCAAAGTGGACGTTATTATACAGACTCTTCTCTGCCTTTACAATCTGTCATGTCGAAATCAATGCTATTTCACGTGAGTAGGACGTTCGAGTCAGAGGTAACGACAACTTGACAATTAAGGGCCGTTGCTAAAATGCGTTTATTATAGTTGCATACCCGCAGCCTTATCTTATTGTATAAACCTTATCAACATTGAAAAACATTTGTGTAAATAAGATGTTAAATAAAAAGTAAACCATATGTAGCATCAGCAGTTTTTTTAAGTATAGACATTCAAATCTCTCTCTCTAGTCCTCTTTATCTTCTGGAATCGCAGGAAGAGGAGGTTTATGGATGGGAGGAAACGAGAAAAGAATTCACTCTTCTTCTGGTAGACTAACAGTTGTTTGTCAAAAGGTGGATCAGCCATCCAGCGGATAAATCACGATCCATCAGATAAGTATTAGGAATTAACACCAATAGCGTTATCCAGTGGATAGTGATTTATCTGTTGAATAGCGTCGCATCATTGTATAAAACTTAGCGTTGGACGTCAGAGTTGACATCTGACTTTCAGCGCAGTCAAACTCTTTATTTTAACGCCATGCATTATGTTAAATTCAATTAAACCAAGGTTTTCTTTGGGCCCTGTGCCTGTGAATGATCAACCAATCAGGAATTCAATCGGGGGAGGGAGGAGGAGGAGGCGATCGCCTCTGTCTCCACTTAAATCCGCCATGCCTCAAACCGACCGGTTGGATCATGTAAATGCTAAAAAAATCGATCGCTTCTTTTCTCAACGATAAATCCCAGTGATCGGCATTTTGTTATCTGATCTGGGATTTTAGTTAAGAAACGCGACTGAATCGCAATGTAATTGCCAATGTAATTAGCTAGTTCGTAAGCTTGTACCCAATTTTCCAACGATCTTCGCAACACCGCGCGGTCAAGTGACCTGAAAACATTGTAAGGGGAGAGGACCTGGTTTGCGGGCGAGCTCGCTTGGCTAAGATCACAAAAAACGTCTTGATTATACGACAACCGAGCCAGCCCGACCAGCTAGGATTTCGGTATCGGGATGTCTTAATGCGGGGATAATCGTCACCTCGGCCAAGACTTGTTCAGCTTGGACTTAATCGTATTGATCATAAGGAAACTAGTCTTTCAGCTATTGTCATTAAGGAGTCTAGTATTACTGCTTAAAGCCTAAAAACGCCTGCGTGGGGGGCTACTATGGTGCTATGCAAAGAATTAAAAAGGTCAACGTGACGTCAAGATTATAGCAAGTAGTCAGTAAAAAGATGCAAATCTGTATAGTATGAAATTTACAAAAGTGGAAAAGATAACGTTCAAACTCTCCGAACTCAGTGGAGTGTAAAGACAAGTGCGAGGTATTTTTTCTTTTTCTTGGTGATTTAAATAAGATTTGAAATGTTTCCAAAACTTAAAAAAGCGAAAGAGTTCAGAATCGTGGAACCTCTCAAAACGTTTAGACAAGCGACGGGAAAAAGCTAACTAGTCGCCTCAACCGTTGTACCACGTTCTGTTTTAAAACGTTATATTTCTAAAGATGCCGAATGAAAGACATCAAAGGCTCAGCATAATTATAAGTTAATGGAAGTAAAGAGCAGATAAAGCTCATTCTCGTAAGCTGTCAGTGCGAAGAGGTAAACTAGGAACGATGTATATATTGTGTGATGAGAAGCGGAATTTTAAAGGCACGCTTCTACGTCTTAAAGGTGTGATGGTGACAAATTTTGCCTATCTAGATGATCAAAACTTAAGTTATAAAATCGCTTGCCGGAAGTCATGGCACATGGGATATGTTGACTGCTCATTTATTGACAAACAGTGGTGTGCTCGATTCGTGGTGCAAACTTGCACACAACATTTTGCACTCCTCAGTCTGAGGTTTAAAGCATTCATGTCGTTTAAATTTGTAGATCACTTCAACCAAATAAGTAACAATGCTAAGAAAAGTCCATCGTGCGGTAATGTCTCTTTAAATTTTGAGTTCCAAAACAGCGAGGTATAAACGTTTTTAAAGGTGCACCACTCAAAATTTTGCTTTCTGAATTTATTCATGCAAGTTGTCTCACGTGACCCCAATAACTCTCTAAATCTGATAAATCACCACTGATGTAATATTGTTAGAGTGAGAATATCCACAGGGATGGATTTAAAAGCCGTTCAATAAATCGCAATAGAGGCCGTGGCCCATCCGCAGTTTTCAACAAATCACTCGGTTGTGCTCTGTGTTTTAAACTTAATAAAACTCTCGTGCTAGTTTTATTTATTAAGTAGTTTTTGAGAACAATCAATCAAGAACGGTGGAAGTGGATTACCGTTAATCAAATTTCATTACAGGGGGATCAGGGAGGGGCTGACAACTTAGGCAAGGGAATCGAAGAACCTCAGACCATACTCCGGCACTTTTAACTTTTATTCACTGAGCAAAAGCCAATTAAACGTTCAACATCCTGTTAGCATAGGATTGTGTTTTTGTTTAAAGCTTGAGCCTTTTCAACGTTTATTCAGCACCAGTCTGCGATTTATGTATGGGTAATAGCATGATTTGTAGTGATATTTGGCATGTTGGCATAAATACCACGAATGATATTTCGAAATTGTTTTACGTAATTTCACGAGCCGTAAGGCGAGTGAAATTTGTGACAATTTTGAAATTTCATGAGTGGTATTTATGTCATTTTTAACAAAATTTCACGAACATATCATGCTATTATCTGTTTATACTACTCCCAGCAAAGGTTTTGTAATTTTCGCCTGTGGGTATTCAAATTAAGCTGAAATACCACTGCTCTAAGCCAATCAAATTGCAGAAATTTCTCATGTACAGTAATATAATGGAAAAAATAAACGCAATCCTGGAACGTATAAACTAAGACTTCCTATATGCGCTGAAACGACAACATTGAACCGGTGCTTGAATTTAACTCTTACTAATAACATTTTGGGCGCGTTCGATAATCTCTTGAAACCCATGTGCTTTCATCAAGTGCCTTCTCTCAACAGAGCACGTTGAACAATACTTTGACGGGCATAAAAATTGTTACGCAAGACTGCTGTAATATATGAATCAGTTTACTTCACTCGTAACAAACTGATCCCTGGATGAGTTTCATCCTTGATTCTGTTGGATGAGTCGTTGATTGCCTGCTACCGGGTTGAAATAAGTTCTTCCTGGGATGATCTTATCCCTGTTTTTATTAAAAGAGTATACAGTGTTTAAGGATTTTTGGGAAAACAAAAGCTGGCCAAACCCTTCCCCAAAAGCCTTAATGTTCTTTTGTTTCCGCCTGTCGTCTTGGTTTTTAGCAAGATTTTCGACGATGTCTGATCGATTTGATATGTGAAGGGTATCAGTAAAAGATCTGTGTAAGGTCAAATATTGTTTTATTCTCACCAATTAAAGAGGCACTGCTTGAAAACAAGAGCCCTTGCGAAGACAAAACACGTGGAAGATGTGTAGACGGCTTGTTATATTGATGGAGAAATTTTACCCCAAAGTTATGAGATTCATTGACTCAGGTTTACACGGGCTGTGCCGTTTCGAAGTAAAAGGTTTTTATCCAAGAATTTTTAAAGCCTGCTTCTTATTTTATAGCTTATTTTCCTCACGGCACAGCAACGCGAGCCATCAGTTTCCCTCCCAGAATCGAACCAGCGTTCCGTGCCAAATTGTGGCGATACCAATGAAAGCAACTATGCATTACTTAAGAGAGGTACTATTTATTAAGCAAACAAAAGGCTGATCTTTTAAAAAAATTCTTTTTGAAGTCGGTGACTGTTTAAAATGAAGGCTAATGGCAGTCGACTGCGGAGATGCAGCTCCTTCGGAAGGCGCGCCAAAAGATTTGAAACCGCGGGGGCATAATTATATTAGGCACCGTTTGTTTGTCGACGTCTTTGAAAATGAAATTTTTCTTGTCTTGTTATTGTTTCGATCTAAGCCGTTCAAAAGAACGCAAAATATAAGCAACCTTCTTGTGCTGAAATTACTTATAGAATCAGTTTTGATCGGAATATTGAAATTCGATTCAAGCAGCTACATGTATATAAGAAGTCATTTAGAAACAGTTTTAACTCACCGTGATGGTGCTCACTTACTCTCTACGTTTAAGTTCCAAAAATACGGACTTGCCCCGCGTAATAATACGTCAAATAGATATCACAAAAATCTGCAAAATATTCCACAGAGTAAACCAGGACATCAATATTAAGGAGACAAATGCACAATGAAGAAACAAGAATTATTCCATGCGGGATATCAGTGGTTGTTTAGATGCTATTTATGCGCTTTTAATATTCGTGGTGACTTTTTTCGGTTTCAAGGCTAAAAAAAAACTGTGCTTCTGTTAAACCCACGAAGGGAAAGTATTTTACCAGAGTGTTTGTCAAGGTTGTGACAAACAGGTCAGCCATAGCCGACATAGCTTGATCTTAAACTTCTAAGGTTTTAGGGTACAAATATTTTAAGATAGGTCAGAAGACGTCTCCTGGATATGTATGATTTTATCATAACAAACAATTATTTGCTCTGAGCAATAGAGAAACCACTGGTTCTTTTTGGTCTCCGATTCCAATAACTCGAGAATCGCAATGACTTACACACAGTGTCATGCACAGCTTGAACGGACAAATTAACATTAACTTGCACCTAAAGCCTGGAAGAGGAAAAAAAAACTTTGTAAACGATCCTTTTAGCAACTTATGTTCATTTAGCGCATAATTAGCTCTACAGGAAATTAAAGCTGAATCTCGTGTAGCATTTAACAAATTCAACGGCGCTAAAAACCACCTTGCACTGCAAGACACAATAAACAGATAGCGCTGCAGGAAGCTGTATTTTATTTTGACTATATAGATAGTTCCTCATTTTCCTCAGTTTGTAGAGGCGCGAAATACGCGAGCACGCGCGAAAATTGACCACATGCAAAGAACCCACGAGGAAGGTCGAGACACGTGTTCTCCAACTAGACTGGGTTCTACATTGAAAAGCACAGCGAACCCTCTACGAAGTGCTATATCTTCTTGCGTGTTTCTTTGACCAGAGTCTATTCTCTCAGTGGGATGGTAGCTTTGACGGTTCACGGTTAATCTTTTCCAATTTGATGGCTAACGGATAAATTTTATTTTATTTACTTTTTTTTTTGACGTCCGGTTATTAAGTAGAAATTTAGTCCAAGAGTTTAAGTAAACATTAACTTGTAATTTGAAGGTTGTCTTGGCCTTTCACTTATAACATTTTGAAATATTTTCAGATATAAGCAAGTTGTAACGACTTGTTGTGTCTAGAGAGAGATTTTAGAGAATATCGAATGGGAACTAGTTATTCTAGTTGTAAAGAGATTCTTCAGGAGCCAGAGGTCCGTGAAGATCAGCTGAAATAGTGAGATCTGAAAAACCTTGAAACTTTTTGACAGTTAAAATTAATCTACATTTTTGACGGTTGACAGTAAAAAACTACCCTTTTAGACGGCTGATGGTTAATCCCATAAAGGGCTGGGATAAAGACCCTCTTATTAATTGCACCAACACATGCGCCAAAACCAAAACCAAAACCGAAAACCCGCCATACAGCGTTTTTGGGATGCACGCTGCACAGGTTCTCGGGTATACGTCGGTGTACGTTAAATGAAGTAAGTAAT
Organism: Porites divaricata; assembly: GCA_038088405.1. Classification (NCBI taxonomy): domain Eukaryota; kingdom Metazoa; phylum Cnidaria; class Anthozoa; order Scleractinia; family Poritidae; genus Porites; species Porites divaricata. Next base: position 46,957,964 of record JBBMOI010000001.1, read on the forward strand.
GATTTTGACTGAGTATACCCTTCCTCCAGCTAAAAAAAAATGGCTGAAATGGTAAACAGACACTTGAACTCAACAAGCCAAAATGCAAGATTAACAAACAAAAGCGTGACTTATTATTAAAGACGAAAATGATTTGATGGATAGAACTTGTTTTACTTATATTTGATCGTTTGACAGAGTTGGATCTATGTTTCTTCTACTTTGCTAAATTTGTCTGTCAACCATAATAAAGAAATTAAAGGAAACCATACCATCAAAGTTTTTGGAAGTATCCAAAGCGTTTTACCATTCACTTGAATGCCACCATTTAAAGCAAACTATTCGGATGAATTTTGGTTTCTTGGAAACTTCCCACCTACCCCTTCCCTAACCCAACATTTTGCCCTAAGTCAATAAGTGAGAAGTAGGTGTTAATATTGACTTAGGGGAGGGGTGGGTGGGCAGTTTCCCAGAAGCCTAAATTGATCCAACTACCCCTCCCCTAACCCAACATTTTGCCCTTAGCGAGAAGTAAGTGCTAATATTGACTTAGGGGAGGGGTAGGTGGGCAGTTTCCCAGAAACCTAAATTGATCCAACTGCCCCTCCCCTAACCCAACATTTTGCCTTAAGTGAGAAGTCAGTGTTAATATTGACTTAGGGGAGGGGTAGGTGGGCAGTTTCCCAGAAGCCTAAATTGATCCAACTGCCCCTCCCCTAACCCAACATTTTGCCCTTAGCGAGAAGTCAGTGTTAATGTTGACTTAGGGGAGGGGTAGGTGGGCAGTTTCCCAGAAGCCTTAATTGATCCACCTACCCCTCCCCTAACCCAACATTTTGCCCTAAGTGAGAAGTAAGTGTTAATATTGGCTTAGGGGAGGGGTAGGTGGGCAGTTTCCCAGAAACCTAAATTGATCCAACTAACTAGTTGTCTATTATCAATGCTGCGTTCTGATTGGTTGAGCTACTACTAGGCTAGATGTTATAGCACACTAGTAGCGAAAAGCACCGGCTTTTTGGCCGCAAAACAGGATGAAAGTCTGGCTTTAACTAGCTAAACTTGTTTTGCCTCGATATTTTTACCAACTAGTTAGATTTTACTAAAACAATTATTCCTCTCGCCCTCATGACTTCTGAGTCAATAGCCCATGGGGTCTTCGGCGTCATTGACTATTGACTCAGAGTCCATTCGGGCTCGAGGAATAATTGTTAACTAGTCGATTCTCTGGGAGTACCCAAAACGTCGATTTATGGCTCATGTGAGTGGTCTGTTTGACATCTAATATGACGTCATCTATTGAAATCACATGGCCTGTATTATACGGACCGGTGTCTGCTTAACACTGGTTTCACCGTACAAATAAAAGCAGTATTAACCGGCCCTGAAAAGCTCTGTTAAGAGTCAACAGGATCGTAAGTTTTCTAAGTTACTTCGTCCAGCACATAATAAAATTTTCATTTAACAGCGCTGATTCGGTCATTGTGGTGGGCTTCTGCACCCTCTGATTCGTAACTGATTCTCAAGATAACAGCGCATTGCATAATTCCTAATTGAGCCTGAAAAAGAGAGAATTAACTCATTCTCTCTTGGCCTTTAATGTAGGGGAGAATAAATATTTAATAATTTCATTTATTACATTACTTACTCCAAAAGTGACATTTTGGTCATGCGAATATCTAACTGCAGTAACGGTTTAACAGTACGATACCTCAACGGAATGCTATTGCAAAATTCATTTGGGTTCCGCGTTTGAAAATCCTGTATCATCATTCTATATCATTCACTTCAACACTTTGAGCACAGTTAATGACAGGACATTAATTAAGGTAAGGAGAACAGTGCATACAGAACTAAATGAAAACTATTATCGGATGAATTAGGTGAAAAAGTAAACTAAGTAACGAAAAAAGAGCAACCTAATTAAAACTTGAAACTTCGCATCGCATATGCCAACATCCGCCAAAAATGCGGACTTACCGGCATGTCCCATAGCTACGCGCAAGTGAAATATGCCGGTATTGAAATCATAAGTTAACTACGAACACGGCGATGTTTTTCAGCCGTCTGCTGATTTTAACTCTCGCAGCCAAGTCATGTTACACGCGGACTGAAAAATGTTGCACAGGTGATTATTAAAAGCAAGACGGACAGCGAGACTGAGCATGAATACAAGTATCCAACCGGCATGTTATTTCTCCTATTTAAAAACTTAAGAACGTGTGTTTACTATGAGAAGGGCGGAGAATAGAACAACGTTCGGCTATTAAAAAAATGTTTTCTCGAGTGAATTTTGAGTAGCTTCAGATACGTTTGTTATGAAAAGAGATAAGGTGTGTCAGTTTTTGTTGCGCAGAGTAGCTTAATTAGGAAAGAAATAGAACTTTCTTGAAACAAAGAGCGATAAAGAAAATGCCTCATAACTTTATGCGTAACTGTAAAGCACTCATCGGTACTAACCAATTACCCGCAACTGTTACAGCGCTGATTTTACAAAAGCTTTAGCTTGTACGGACCTCAGCAAACTTACTAATGCTTTGATCAATTTTTGCGCAACGATACCGGAAACTCGTAGAGAAACCGAAAAAATAAATATATTATAGTTTTCTACCGTATAAGCCCAGCGCATGGGATTACTGAAACTGCTAGCTATCGTGAAACTGAAATGTTGTGTTGATAGACTTGTTGGAGATGATCCTTAACAAAACAAAGGGACAGGGAATTTATTTTGCAACAAGAAACTATTAAAGATAATGCCCTGGGAGAAAATGAAAGATTATAACATCGAGGACTTGTTATCTGTGTCAGCTGTCGACAGTTTACTTAATTCGTTTATTTTTGTGTCCTGACGAGTTCTTAGTACCGAGAAAACCCCCTTCACACAAGAGATATATGAGGCATTGTCTTGTCCACTTCCTGTTTAGAGTTACCTGGCCACGTGAGAGACAGCCACGCCCCTAACTAATAAGCCTGTCAATTACAGCCTTACATGTGGCGGTGCAACATTAATTTGTTGATTTGAATAAACTTCCTTAATATTGTTATAAGACTCGCGAGAAGGATGGAAAAACAGAAAAAGCAAACTGACATTTAAGCTGATTCTAAACAAAAACACAATTAGACTGTAAAGGGCTTTAAATCCGACTTCCCCTTTTTCCCGTTTTTTCCGCAGAATTGCCCTATAATTCTTTTTCCCTGCAGTGGCCACAAAAAGGCTAATTGTATGTAGTTAGGTCGTGGCAAGAAGGGTTTTTGTCTGAAGTAAGATGTCTATTAAGGCTAAAATAGAGGCTAGTGCGTGAAAGACTATTCGTAAAACTCAGTACGATAGTTATGAGGATTATTAAGACGTCTATTCATATTTATTTGTACAAATTCACCCAGTAGACTTGTAACTAAGCCCTCATTTGCAGAATAAAAATAGTGCACGCAACTATAGTAGGTTCGAAAGTATGTGGCCACTGTCATAACCGTTTTTAACTTTTTTATGCGAGAAACAAACAGCCAACAGCTGCAAGTCTTTAAGCGTGACGTCAAGGTAACGTTAACTCATGCGCGACTTTTTGCCAACGGGCTGATCCGCGTCCTGATTGGTCACTTGGGTGTTAAAAAGCAGGATGGCACGTTTTTGCTGCGTCCACGCTTACCGTGTTGCGGAGTTCCATTGCTTTTTTGCCACGCGTTTTCGGGGAAAACTGTGAGTATGGATTCCTTTAAAGACTCATGATTACAATAATTTCTCTAATGATTTCCGTTTTATGAACTTCCATGCCGGGGCCACACCTTACATCATGCTCTATCTATTTCGTATTATGCTTCATTCGCAAATTTTAAGTTTGAGCTTATAACAAATGATCCGCAAATTTACTAAGTAGTCCGATGGCGTTTTAGCTCGGGCTGAGGCTAGCTCTCCCCATTCGGAGTCTTGCCAATAACTGGTTCTGTCCGAGATAAAATGCCTAAAATACGCGATTACCCAAATCACGCTGCATTTTCTTCGGTTCCTAACCTAAACTGTTGAAATAAACATTTTCAGAAGATGCAACGACGTAAAAAGCTTCGTCTTCGCGACTGGCTCAAAGAGATGATTGATGCCCGCCGGTATGGTTTAAAATGGGAAGGAGACCCGAGCAAGCGAACCTTTAAAATCCCTTGGAAACACGGCTCTCGGCATGGCTGGTCTGAAAAAGATGACGCCGCTCTATTTAGAGCCTGGGCCACATATACAGGAAAATACAAAGAAGGAAGGGACGTTCCTGATCCTCGAAAGTGGAAGACAAATTTTAGATGCGCTTTGAATGCCTTACCAGATATAAAGGAGATTCGCGAAGAGAGTTGTCCCCGTGGAAAGGATGCTTTCAAGATTTACAAAATGCGGCCAGTTCGAGGAAGAGGTAAGGGATTTGGAACCCAAAGATGTTACCGGAATGCGATAACTGTTAAGTTTGTAATAGCTCACTGTTAGCGGCGTAATGATATTATGGTTAGAGAAAGATGTTAGTGTTTTCCATTCTCTGTCTCCATGTTTCTTTCGGCCTATACAAACAAAGTACGCGTCTTGTTTGCAAATAGTTGCCAACGAGCTCAGAAAAACGACAAGGGAACTTCTTAAAGAGTGGACCCAGAGTGGTATGGTGCGCATTCAGGAAGACCATACTTTCTTAGCGGTTTCATGGACCAAAATCTGAGCTATATTGGCACTGACGGGTTTTAATATTACAAGATCAAAGAGCAATTTGTTTCTTCAAGTCAACAATTTTGCAGCAAGTCTGGCGCAATCATAAACGTATCGCTGCAAAGAAAGAACAAATCTTTTTTACCTCACTTAGACAGAGTCAGTGGCGAGTTAGACGGTGAGAAAAATGAGACATTTATATTGTATAAATGGGATTTTAAGGAACAGCGGTCAACCATCAATATCAACTATCGATAGTGGTAAATTAATGAGACGAAGTATTTGCCACGCGCCATGAGATCAATATACAGCAGATTTCAACTTGAATTCTTTAGTTCTCATTCACGGGATCGTTTGAGACCAGGACCTTTCAAGAGTCGGTTGAATTTCTCGTTCAATCAGTTTAAATGCTAAAAGACTGCGAGATTAGTAGTCTAGATAGCTCTTAAATGCCAGTACAGTACATCTCTAGTTGGTGCAAACTTTTAACACTTCATATCAATCCAAATGTAAGATCAAAAGAATGTTTGTTTGTTATATACATTGCATTTCCATGACTTGTGGTGGTATGTACAATAACCTCGCATACAAGTATTTTGCGGCAATGAACTGGTCGTTTTTCTTAACAAAGACTCTGTGCTATCGATAGCTTGTCGTTACCGGTCATTTCTGAGTTATGTTCTACTGAAATGATTAAAAACAAATTCAAAAGAACCAGTTTTCTACTACAACTTGTATTTGCCCGTATAATGTGGCAGGAGAAAATTAAACATGAATAGAAAGTTAAACTTTTAAGGGTCCATTAATCGCATTCTTGCCTCATTTGAGAGTAGCAGAAATTTACTAAACGGATGAAGTATCAAATTCTATCAGCGAGTTGTTTTTCCAACATGGCAGCCATATGGGACATTTCTGTAGTTAAGTCGGTCATTGTCTAGAGCAGGCATGGCGCAAAATCAGAAAATATAACTGAAAAGAATCCCACCTCTATACCAAGTGGCTCTGATTTAATTTGAATTTGTTCATATCTGACTTGTCTCCTCGTCTCACCGGTTGTCTTACAGTTAGGTGTTGAGCTTTCGTGTTTCTGTTGTATGAATTTAGAGCGTGACTCATTTACTTCCTTCGTAGAGCAATATCATGCATGTACTTTCCGGTAGTACCAGGTATGTGCAGCACTAATAGTTTTAAATTTGTGGATAGAATAATAAAATGTCACCATTCAAATCTGCGCGTGTTTTTAGTATTTTTTTGACGCCTAAAAGACGGGCCGCTATGTTTTTGGTCGATGTGAAATCCTTACAACCATTTTTCCGTTCAAATTAATAATGTGAGTCGTACTTTTCCGTGCGGTGCTGATGAAGTGATGTAAGGCGTATAAAATTTTTGACTCTGTCGAAGAATGGAATCACAATCGATAGTAAACTCATACAGAAACTTACAAGTAGCAGTTATTTCGGGATGTTTGTTTTAATTATTAGAACGAACGCAAATCAAAGAAAATTACTTAATTAATTTATGGCCATGACAAGAAGGGGCACGCAGCTCTGTCCAAGGCTAATCTCTCTTGCAACAGAAATGACGATTTGAACCAGATAGAAAATAACCTCGGTCACGTTAGTTTCACATCCTTTCTATAATACAAAATCTTTGAAACAAGAATAGATGTTTCCATTTTTTGCACAAACGATGACCTTGAACCAGCAACCGTCTTAGAATTATCATGGAATTAATTCCCTCATGGAACGTGCCGCGCGGTCAGCATGTATTTCGCTTTCATAAAAATTAAAATCAATGCAGGCACGCGTCAGTCGATGAATAAGAATTGTCTAAATATTGTCTAAGGGGTCTTTTTTCTGCTTCAACACATTAACTAGAGGTACAATACACTTGTTTTAGGGTTGGCTACTCCCATTTCTCCACAAACTGAAAACGCAACCGCGGGGAAATAACAATATGGATGGGATTGGTAATTAGGTATTTATGAATTCAAATGAAAACTTTTTTCTTTTCCAAAATAGTTTGGGAACGAGAATGATTAGATGGTTGTTTAATAAATGGTCTTTGTGGTTGGAGATTCAACATAGTTAATATAACATGCCACAGTAAAAACCTGTTAGTAATAACGTGCATTTTTTCCAAGTTAGCCTAAAAAGGTTCTTTCATGGTACTGAATTAGCACCAATTTAGGCTATATAGGTAAATAGGTTCTTCAGTTTTTTTCTAAAAAAAAAAATAAGTAGCTAGTTTAGTGGTACTCCTTATATAAAAGTTACAAACCATAATACTGACGCAGCAGTTGGAGTGATAAGGCACGTATGTCTCCAAAGGGGACTCTGAAAATCTTATCTTATCTTATTTGTCTAAGTGTACAGAATTCTTAGTTATAGATTTTAGAAACTAAGAACCTGTTTCAAATTTTAGGCTAAGCAGGTTGTTGCGTAGAGGGGGCCTAACTGGCAAATTTTAGCCTAACTTACTTGCCAGATTTTCCTGTATCATGGTGTCCATGATAGTTCTATCTTTATATTCCTGACTATTTACACTAAAGTGTGACCATTCAGATAAAGGCTAACGTTTGTGTTGTACTTTTCTGTAAATGTAATGCTGTTTATTACGCTGCACAGTCGGTGAATGTTTTGAGCCACTGTGAATGAAATTCTGAAGTGAGTTAAAGCTAATGAGAGGTACTTTCCTCTGGTGCTATTTATAATGATGCTACATGACAGGCTAAGATAGTTTTGACTTTTAAATCTGTGCATGAAATCGTATCGTGTAAAGCTGTTGAATAGTACTTACCATTGGGCTTCCTTTTTGTTATGTTGTACAAGATGGTTCTAATTTTGGGTCTCTAAGTGAAATCCTAAGGTGACAACATTGAAATTAAAGCTCAACCATACTTTCCTGAGGTACTGTTTAAGTTTTACAAGAGAGTTCGAGCATTTTAGCCATGTGACTAAACCTTTAACTGCTAGTAAGACAATTCAAATGAAAGCTACTGGCCATTATATTCCTGTGGTGCTGTTTATGATCTGTACAGGCTGCATGGTTCCAACTTTTGAGTCTGGGAATGAAATCCAACACTGTGACAATTCAAATGAAAGCTTCTGAGCAGCACTTTCTTGTGGTACCGTTTATTATGCTGTACTGGGTGGTTCTAACGTTTAACTGGATTCTGTGGATGAAATCTCAAAGTATGACTCTTTGAAAGCTACTGAACAGTACTGTACTGTGACGTACACTATTCACGCTGTATACGCTGTACGAGTTGGTCCCAACTGAGTCTGTGGATAAATCTAAGGTGGGACCGTGAATTCAAATCAGTAAATGCTTCTGAACAATACTTCCCTATGGTCTCGGTATGCTTTTAACTTCTGAGTGATTTGAGTCTATAGGTAAAATTCTAGTGTGACTATTCAATTGAAAGCTACTAAACAATAATTTTTGGTGGCGTCCTCAAAGCGGTTCTAGAAACATCTATTGGTTTACGTGCAGCATCATTATCCATAATTAATATTCTAAACATTGGATAAGATTGATAACTAGGTATTGTTGGTGTTGACAATTGAGTTCGTTTATTATCATTTTTAGATCGTTTAAGGCTGCAGCATGATCTCAAGGGGAGTGAGCCTCGTCACCCCTCAAGATTCACAGGATCTCATCTGTCTTTTACCTTTCCTCCTCAAGTAAGTTTGCATGATTTATTGTTTATTCAGTTGCTGTTTTCGGTTAAATCGTCCTTGGCAAAATTAAATCCTGATGACTGATATATATTTCTTTCACTTTTACTTCCCATCATACAAAAGGAATTTTCTATAAACGACAACTTATATATTTGACTGTCTGCTCAAGAGTGTCTTCGTTTCTCTTTCTTTCTTTTGTTTCTTTTGTTTGGGCGTTTGTGCTGGTCCTAAGGCGCGTCATCCTGTTGTAGCACCTTCATACACGCAATACGGACCTACATTGTGCCGACGATTACGTTGTTATTAGAGTTCAGAGAATCAACAGTACCTTCATATTCTGAACTACTACTTTCGGAAAAACGATGTTGTGGCCTTAGTTCAAAATTTAGCAACCTATTAAAAGTCGTTTCATCACACACAACATTTTTCTTGTCTAAACCAAGAAAATTGGCTAAAGCCACAAAAAGCCACATGGACATTATATGCAAATTAACGAAACGAACATACATATTCTTTGCTTTGTTTGATAAAATACGTTTACCTTTTTTAAACTTAGTTAGATGCTGCTCTTAAATAGCTTAGGAAAGCTCAATCGACTCTCAGAAGTGATTTATAAAGCCATGGATCTCAATACGATAATGTAAACAATGTTCAATTCGAAATGGCCAACCGATCATTATTGACCCGGAGCAGCCGCAGTTTACTATCCTATCCGGGCTCCGTCGCCTACGAGTTTGTTTCTCATATATTAACTGCATACTGGCTTTAGGTTACCTTATTTTGCAAAAATTTCAAAATAACGTTTTAATTATTGGCAAGAGAAAAGGCATGAGTGAATCTGGTATTCCTAGAAACGTTTTAATTTAAACCGTAAACGGCGATGTCAGTTTATGTTATAAAACTGGGTTAAAGTATTCGCGACTTCAGAAGAAACAAATACTTTACTGAATATTAGTGGCCTGAATCGAAATTAAAAAGAGCGGTATTTTAATTTTTTACTGTCTACCGACACTTCATCTTTTCCATGATTCTTTGTTGCACATGTATGTGATTTCTTAACAATCAAGTCAAAATTCTACCTACCCTTAGAAGAAGCAATCGTCTTGGCAACCTATTCTTCAAAGATAAACCGCACTTTAAATAAGTTTATGATTTCTTAGAGCCATATAGTACAAGTTATCTAAGCACACTGAGCGGCCGATATTTGACAATGGCCCTTCTGGGGAAAATATTTTTGTAAAAGATTTCTATTTCTTAGAAAGTCTATTAGTAACGCTCTAGAAACGCTCACTGGCATCCTAGATACTGTAAATAATACACAGTCCGATTCAATTTTGCTTGTTATCAAGGCGTTCTAATCACTAAAGGAAACAACTTGTTTATTTTATAACCTGACAAACAAAACAAACACGAAGAAGAAAGACTTCGAAACGATAATGATTTCCGGTAAACCGGAAGTTACCGTAGAGCTATTTTCAGGCTCTTACTGCTTGACTAGCGTGGGTTTTTTTATTCCACATAAAAACAGGAAGACAAAAATCAGTATCACATCCAATCGTTCTCATATGAAAGTCAAGTTGGAACAGAGTGTCCTAGACACTGCATATTGCAAGACCTGGTTTCATTTGATTCTCTCAATAGCTTAGTTTGCATCTTTATCTCCATTTCAGCCTGTTTCATTTCCATCCTTTGAACCGTATGACATGTCATCTCCTGTGTTTAAAGCCAGCAGAAATTGCATGAGTGACGAAGACGTGGAAATAGTTACGGTAAGATGGCGGACACTAGGAAACAACCGTCAACGATTAGCCGCTAATAAATAACGTCTTTGAACCATGAATCTTGCCTTTAAAACATTGATAGCGGCCAAGAGAGAAATCTGAATGATCTATTCTCGGCTTGCACTGTCACGCAATGAAAAATAAAAATGCAAACCATTCAATACAGAAGGACTAGAATCTGGGAAATGAAAAAAGATAAATATACAAAAGCCCTTGCCAAGAATCAGGTCTGTGAAATATTTCAATTGCGAGATATTGGGAAAAACGTTTTACCTAAATTTATAAAGCTTTGTATGGAAACGCCATGTTGGTGTCCCTTTCAGGAACACCAATATGGCCGCCGGATACCAACAGAAACGTCTGTTTTCGAGTTTTCCTACTAATGCGTGAATTCTTCGCTTGAGGAACTCATACAGATTACAGTAATATTTATTCTGAGGCAAGGAATGTTTAGATTGCAAAATCTCCCAAAATCGGTAATGTTTTTAACCCACATAAGAGCTTTCCCTGCCACCAGCACAATGCCCCGTCACGCAAAAGCCTGGAAATTCAAGCGTCCTCTCTCGCAAAACGAAGAGCCCTTTCGAACCAAAAATTTGTTTATGTAAAGATGTTTAGGTACTGTAATACCTCGTGAAAGTAGAAACTCAGAAGAATCGCTGGTTTCTTAGTTTGATTTTTGGTGACGTCACTTGCAACCCAAGAATTCTCTCTTGTAGCGGCGTACAAGGCACAAGCCGCCGCATGTCGGAATCCGGGAAATTTTTGCTTGTGGAGGCCATAATCCATAATCAGGAATCCTGGGTTTTGGAATCAGGAAAACAGCTCCAGGAATCCGGATTCCACCAAAAATTGGAATCGGAATGCAAGAGTGAGAAAAATCCGGATTCCAAAACCTGGAATCCCATCCACGGTGGGGAGTTCAAAATCCAGTCTTGGATTCCTTTCCATGAGGCGACACAAGGATCGTAGTTTCTGAAAGGGCAGCGGTTTGGCTGGTGATTTGCAGAATCAGAGCTACCATAGGCTTTCGCAATTTTTTCCATCAAATGTTTAACCATCAGTTTTTACGGTTCAATTACAATTTTAAAATTTTGGTTAAATTACCGATAACATGATAAAAATGTGGATGTTCCTTGCCACACGTCTTGAACAGACTCTGAGAATCTTGGCAGGTCCTTCGTTTCCTGAGGAGGTAAATGTCTATATTTAACTTCAAAGAAGTTATTCTCAGTTGTTTTTATGCCTATAACAGTTGGTAGATGAAATGATGAGTGAAGCAAGCTCCCCATATCTCAGCAGTCCCGGGAGTAGCGCTGATTCAACAACTTTCTTGTGTGGTTATCCTGTGGACTCAGGTCAGCAAGCTTTCCTAAATAGGCCTTATTCAAAAATACCATAATACTCACTGTTTTGCATTAAAGCATTTTTTTCAATTTCTCTTTGGACTTCCTATTGTTTTCTTCCCTCCTTATTTCTTCCACTTTTCAATCGTACCACTCTCCACTTTCTGGAACGCCTGGAAAATTCTATGAAAACAGATATGGTCAGTTGCTAGCCTATGATTTCAAGTGACAGGGATGATCGAAGGGGGCAAAACGAAAACCCAAAAAAATCTTTTGGGCTTCCAGCCAGAAAACCAAAAAAATCCCTGAACTAAAAATTAACCCCCGGCAAAAGTGCCATGCCGAATTTCCGAGACTTAAAAATTTCCAGATGCAACGGAATGCGTTAACGCGGGTAGTACCACGAATCATCAGATAGCTTTTTATAATTACTTCTACTTAAATCAAGCCACCAAAAAATACTCGCCAAATTTTCCTATTGCAAAAAAATTCCCGGAATCGAAAATATTGAACCCAAAAAAATCTTTTGATCATCCCCGTCACTTGAAATTCGGAGTTCCCCTCTTATGTGCATAGATCAGATGTAGTATTTTGGCAGTATAACGGCCATGGATATCCATGGGATATCAGCATGGAAAGAGCGCTTTACTATCCTAAAAAGACGCCATGCACCCAGCATTTATTTACAAATCTCTATCATGACCTTTACCGTTAATAATTTTTTATGGCAATTTATTCAACTACATTTGCTTCTCTAATAAGTACATTTTTTTGATGTCTCGTTTCTCCCACAGGTATAAACCCGTTCCAATTTCCAAGGCATGATGTATTCGATTAAGGGCTCCAAACTACGAAGTACTTATGCCCGAGGGACACTTCGAACTTTTTTGGGTTGGTACTGTCTCGTTGGGACACTGGAAGTTCTATACTACAACAGATAATGCTCATTCGAATTAAAGAACCTTTCCCTATATAATCCCTACTCTAGGCCTAGCAAGGCTGCACTTTCTGGTCTTGATAGCCTGCGAGCAAGCTCTCCTATTTGGGCAGGCGAAGCGAGACCGCCCACCGCCCCCACCCCTCGATTTCGCGTCTCCTCTCGCGTTCCTCTCGCGCGTCTACTTTTCACGATTATCCCCAAATGGAGGCCTTGCTCGCCTGCTATGGTCTTGGTTAATAAGTTGTCAAAAATTCCATTCAGTTTCCCTTCAAATTATATCCTATTCTAGACTTGAGCAAGCTATTTTAAAACATCTACTTCATAACAATGGATATTCATTTAGCTTAAAGAGAACTCCCCCACCCTCGGACCTCAGCAATTGTTCAATTGGCTGTTGTCACCGGTGTAAGAAATTAAAAAAAACACACACATGCAACCGTTTTAAAAAGTTCGGGAAAACATGCAACCGCTGCCGAGTGTCAACCTGCGGGAAAAACCCCCGCAAGTTACTGTTTATGTATCTCCAGTGCAGAAAAGAATTGTTCGTGTTTATGCCAGGGCAAGTATAAGACGTCTAGTAGTGTCTTCTTTATTTCAAGAATTTAATATACGATACGTCTAAGACGTCGTTAGGAGCCCATAACCCAGAGTGAGTAACTTCCATGTGTTACGGCGTTTTTACCCGACCAGTTTATTTTTAGAACGATTTGGGCTCGAATTTAGAATACCTGTAAGTCTTACAAACTACTCAGCAAAACCTACAGCCCTGAAATGGTATTTTCTGAACTTTCATCATCTTTCTCGCTACGGGCTATGGGCTTCTGAATTTCTGTTTTAGAATGCTTTGAGCTTTGGCGCTGATCTCGTTGTTTTGTAGAGATTTCAAAAGTCCAAACTAAAGCATGTTCAAAGCACGCTATATGCTTGTTGCATGTTCATTTGCGCAGTCAATTGAAAAAGTCTTTACCTCAAATCATATAAAAGAAAACATATATTACTCACAAAGTTAACGCGAAAAAGGAAATTAATACCAAGTATTTTCGTAAAGTAAACTTAAGAAGTTACTGAATGGCTTTTAGTTAAGATAGTACAAAAGCCACGAACGGCCTCTATGGGTGCCAGATAAAATATGTTTCATTAGATCATAGTCAATTTTATAGTTTCAGTAGCCTGCGTGGCAGGTCCGAAAAGAGGAGGGGAGGGGAGGAGGAGAAAAGTGCCAGGAGGGGAAGTTAGAGTGTCATTTCTTTCATCCCCAATCCTCGTCCCCTTTCAACTCGCCTGCCACGCAGGCTATGGTTTTTGCTTCTAGATAATCACGAGATAATGGTTGTCTGACCCGATGTTCAGCAGGGGCGCATCCAGCGTTTCTCCCTCCCCTTACCCTATACAAAGTTGAAACTTGGAAAAATTCTGGATACAGGCGTCCAACATTGTTTGTGGGGTGAGGGTAGGGGTTGGGCATGTGTGAATTGGAAAACGTCCTAAAAATGCAAAAATGTCCGAAGACTTTTGTCCATGATTGTAGTTGGTGGGGAAAATCGTACAACTGGCAGACGGACCTATAGGCTGCTGGCTACGCCTCTGATTAGTCAAAAGAGCTATTTTATGAAATATAAAAGCATGTATTGTTGTTTTTAAAGTGCGTGTCCAAGACGTAGCGGAAACTTCTTTGGAAGGAAAAAAGGCGCCTTTTATAGAGTCTTATTTGTAAGAATACATTTTCGTTAAGTTAAGTGGCATGATGTTAGAAAAGTCCTTTTGAAATACTGTAATAAATTTTTTTTACAAATCTGCGTCGGTGAATACTAACCTTTCCCTCAGGCAAGAGACAATTATGTGCCGTAATTGGTAAAGCATGCTGAAAGGCGGTAAACACACTTTCAGGCCGGGATAAAAGTAAAAAAGTGGGCCATAACAACTATAGGCGTTAACTTCTTCCGACAGCATGAAAACAACGCAAACGATCTCCATTGTTTTGGATGCATAACTTTGCTAAACGCCAGACGGTCTTGTGGGACAACCGTACATAGGTTCATACTTGTCCAATACTCCGACAAATTTATGTATGGCTTTGTTGAATTTCTCATTGTTTTCCTTCGTTCTTTATTGTTATTCTTTTGTACAGTATTATAGTGTGAAGACAATACAATACAATGCCATGCATAAATTTGTCGGAGTATTGGACAACTCTCAATGGGTTGAGTATGCAATCCGCTTACCGTTTCAATAGTAACACTGGTTTCCACCAAGGTCATTTCCCACTCTCTCTCAATCACTCCGGGAAACAAGTAAATCCCCGTGCAAACAGACGCAACATTGTCGGTCAACAACTCCCAATATTGTTGGATGTTACATGTTGCGTCCGTTTGCACTCCCTGTTGCATGTTGTTGAGTGTTGTTGGGGTTGTTGCACGAAGTTTGAAACCGGTCAAACTTTTAGCTACTCGCAAGCGGACGCAACAACTCCCAACAATGTTGCGTCCGTTTGCACGGGGCTTAAGAGAGAGGACCCTGAAGACGAGGTTGGGTGGACAGTTACTGAAGCCTTCATCTACTAATGACGTCACCGCGTGCACCATGAAGAAACAGGTACCAATGAAAAAGGGGCGGAGGCTGATGGGTTATACAAAACACGTCATGCATGCTAGAATTTTAAGTCCACAGCAGAAGTGCGATTGAAAAGGGAATCACGAGCCGAAAGTGTAAATTGTAATATAACTCAACAATGATCGAAGAACATTGGATCGTCTCTTGCGTTTAAAAGACTGTTTAATGAACGAGTTCTAATGATCATTGCTTGTTGGGTATTTCGTCTATATTCAATCTCAGTCTCATGAGTTTGCTGGAACAAAATGTATGGGATGGCCAAACCAAACTTCATGTAAAATGTACAACACATCGGATAAATGAAATACAGCATAACTACGGTCCCAAAATACTAAAAGTATGGACATAAATTGCAGAGGACCGCCAAAGAATATGACGCAAAACCGGGCGCAGAATGTAGTTCATCTCTATATATTTTGGTTGATCAGGTAATCTTCTATATCATTTGTTCTGCAGTATATTCCAAGTTAGTATTTACCAAATCAGTGAATAGCAATTTTCGCGCGTTTTTGATTGGCTACCGTAACTCGGAATATCCTTGGCTATTCACTGTTTTGTGACCGGAGCCAAGATGGCGTCTCGGTTCAAGACATTTTCGGAAGACAAAATTTGAGCGATAACTGAAGCACTCGTACAAACAAATAGCAAGAAAGCGACGAACTTCAACTTGTCGGTGTTTACAGGTGGGTAGAAAATTATTTTCTTGCTGAATTTGCAAGAAAATCGTAAAAATGCACTTGAAAGTTCCAACTAAGTGACGTTTTTTATTTACAAAAAGCTACTTTTTTCAATTTTATCCAACTTATTTGGTAAATACTAAAAAACTACCCCCTCAGGGTCGGTGAATAGCGTTAGATATATACCTCAGCGTCTCGTATTGTTGGTTTTCACATGACGTCACTAAAATTCAAACTAAAAAACTATCGATCCTACCGAGATTTTACCTTCACGATGCATTAGAGCAGCTGAAAACTAATTTTCATACAAATTTTCGCTTCAAAAGGGTTCTTGGTTTTGTGATAGAGGACGCTTGAATTGTTAAGTTTTTGCGTGACGCGGCATTTACATGACGGCCAAGAGAGCTGTCATGTGGGTTAAAAAAATGACTAATTTCAGGAAATTTTGCTATTTAAACAGTTCATGTATTAGAAAAAGTATTACTTTAATGTTTATGAGTTTCTCGAGGAATAAATTCACACTTTTGTAGCAAAACTCGGTAACAGATGTTTCTGTTGGTTTCCTTCCGCCATGTTGGAGCTCATCCAGGTGAGCACCAGCATGGCGTCTCCATACAAATCCCTATAAATTTGGGTAAAACATTTCTTCGGATATCTCGTATACGAAATATTCCTCTGACCTGAATTTTGGCGAGGGTCTTTGTATATGTACCTCCTTTCATTTCCCAGATTCTGGACTTTATCTATTGGATAGTTTTGATTTTGATTTTTATCTATTTTGAATGGCGTCACACTGAAAACCAGCAATAGGTATATATCAACCACTATTCACCTTCCCTTTGGGGGATAGTTGTATAATATTCCATTTTGTTCCTTTTTAGTTAATGTTCATTTGACAAAGTGACCAGCAGTGGTACCACGAATCCTTGCGGTTGTCTTTGTGCTTTCGACGCCAAGAGAACGCAACCTAAACTGAACGCGAAAAGCCTGGGGACAAGCATTTAGCAAGAAAGATCGAGAAGAATCTCTATTTTTAGGTTGGTTCAACTACTGGAAATACGTGTTAGACTCCATGGGCAAGGTGCGCACCCATCTAAAAGCATCAGAATTGGGCGCAAATGATTTTTTTCCACGTGCAGCTTTGCTAGTTTTCTATTAATTGATCAATCAATCAATCAGTCAATCAATAAACTTTATTTATCCACGGTAGTAATTTAAAGTGAAAAGCTTATGGGGCCGTGCCAAAAGCAAAAAGTTAAATATTCTTCGTCTGCGCTGTTCATTATCTTTGTCAGGCAGCTGCTCGTTAGGTCTGTTCTACTTGATAAGTTTAAACTCAATCCTTTTTGGAAGTAAATGCAATGTTTTTTGAAAATTCGTAGGTGTAATACAACGAAGCTTTATCAAGAACTTGTTTGCTGCTTCGGACGCGTACAGAAAGTGCGGTATTCCATCTACAACATTCGAATGCACTTACTAATCCCTGATTACTGCTAGTATATTAGTGTTAATTAGCCTCATATTGCAACTGCAGATCTTGCAAGAGAACTTTTGCCTCCAATGAAAGACGTGAAACGAGATAAAGGTGTATTATCGTCTCACAGAGTAGAGCCTCCTGGGAGTAACTGCAGATTATCCGGCCATTTTGAAGCTATACCCCTATAAAAGTGGCAACGCGGCTACGGGGCTTCGGGGCTACGTGGCTACGAAGCTAACCCTAACACTGACACTTACCCCAACACTAACCCTAACAATAATCCTACTCCTATTTTCCAAGTATATTGCATGTAATCAAATTTTATGAAAGTGCTGCACCCAGAAATGGTTACTGGATCCTTACCTCTTTCACTACCACTGATCAAGAACTAGGGGTATCGGACACTAATGATCGGAGGCTCGTAGCCCACAAAGCTACGTGCAAAAGAACGCTACAACTTTCAATAATGGTTGCTGGGACTGCAGTGACTTTTACATTGGCAAAACGAAACGAAGGCTTCATGATAGGAAAACGGAACATTTCAGGGCTCTCACTAAGAATGACCCCACATCAGCCATTGCTGACCATATAAGAGCCACAGGTCACAACATCAAGTGGGATCATTTTGATATTCTAGCTTCTGGTAAAACAGATTATCGTTGTAAAATAAAAGAAACTTTGCTTATCCAAGAACTTAAGCCGGCCCTTAATGTAAACGTCAGCAGTAAGAAGCTGATACTTTAATAATTAGCTTAAGCTTTTATTGTTTTACTGTTAAGAAATAGATGTTTCTTAATAATAATAATAGTAATAATCAACTTTATTTAACGAGGGTAACACGGGACATT
The DNA here is from genome assembly GCA_038088405.1 of Porites divaricata. Lineage (NCBI taxonomy): Eukaryota > Metazoa > Cnidaria > Anthozoa > Scleractinia > Poritidae > Porites > Porites divaricata. The sequence continues at coordinate 46,975,977 of JBBMOI010000001.1, forward strand.
GCTTCAATCTCGTTTCCAGACCCCTTATTTACATTTCATATATAGTTTTCATAAAATTGTAACGGTCTTTATTCCACTTTTGAAAATGTATGTTGCGTAGCATACGAAACGTCAAGTTATTAAAATGCGAAAGTTTGATATGTTTATCACCGCTGTTTGTGTTTTATTCCTCGTTGCCAAGTTTGCTCAACAACACGCAACAAAATCCAAAAACATTCAACAGGGTGTGCAAACGGACGCAACATGTAACATCTAACAATGTTGGGAGTTGTTGGCCCACAATGTTGCATTCGTTTGCACGGGGCCTATTATAGTCTGCTACAAGTCTTCTACACAGCTGTTTTTAGTGTCGTCACGCAACGCTCCTCCCCGCTTGTGGACTAGGCCTATTACAGCAAGGAGCCCAAAAGTATGACCTCCTTTAATTAATTCACATTCTTTCATGAAGGCATTAACCAATCCGAAGTCAAGGACAGTTTCCAGCTGGTTTCTGATTAGATTAAATCTGTACGAAATAATTTGATTAAATTAAAAGCGGTCACACTTTTGGGCTCCTTTCTGTAAAGGCTGGATTACGTGGCTACTTTCTAGTGACACTTACATGCAGAAACTAGGGCTCAAAGCGCAGACCGCGCGAGCCGCACCAGTAGCAAAAAATGGCGCTGCAAAATCTGCAAATTTCTAACCAGGGAGAACTTTCAGAATTTTCTTTCTCGGACTTTTCAGACTTTTCCTCTTTATACCATAGCACCAAAGGAAACCATATATCAACGCAAGAAAGCAATGCAATAGTATTTAATCCAGGGAGGAAGCGAAAAATGCCGAACCAACACTATGATGAACACATGCCCAACAAGCAACGAGCTCCGCAACAACAACACGCTCAACAATTCTTCTGTGACATCTGCAAAGTACAACTCAATTCTCTGACCCAAGCTGAACAGCACAATCGAGGGAAATCCCATCGACTCAAGGAACAGAACAAACAGAGTCAACCTGGTGCAACGAACCCAGTGAGGGCTCTGCCATGTGACGTTCCATTTTTTATCCTCACCCCCCACCCCGTAAGGATGACGGGTTTTCGAACAGGGGGCTCGGATTTTTTCTTTTAAGAAACCGGTAAAACTTGGGTCCTTCGACAAACTTTCCAAAGATGCCGACAAAAAAAGAACCCTTTGGATTTGATTATCAAAGGACACCAACAAAAATTTGAGGGTCAACTTAGGGGGGGTTGTGGATAGAAAATGGAACTCCCCCATATATATGTGGATAACGTAAGCTGTTAACTTTTAGAATTAACAAGACCACTGCTACCATTCAGTTGGAAAATACAGCAGTTGATGGTTTGACTTAGAACTTATTCAAAACCACCACTAGAAGTAGATCCACTCTAGAAGAAATAATATGTAGTAGAAAAATTGTGGAGATTGTTACTAGGAGTACATGTGTTTATGGTTTGAAGCATTAGTTAGGTAATCTTAAATAACAAAACTTTATTTACAATTTCGCTAAAAAAAGGGCTATCCAGTACAACTGTACAAGTACTATTTACAATTCATTTCGATTAAAATTAAACCACCTAATTCGGATTAATTAAAAAAGACATTTCAATTTAAAAAAAAAATTATTCGAATACTAATACTAATCTAACTATAAAAATCCCTTTTACAATTAATTTCACTTAAAAAACTATTCAGTCAAAGCATCTTGCACATTATTCCTTTCCATTAAAAAAAAGACACTTCATTTCGATTAAAAAAAAACTATTCCATTAAAAAATATCATATATTCGAAAAAAAAAAATTCCATTAAAAAACGATTCATTTCAAATAATGATAATAATAATAATAATAATAATTTGAAAATAAAAGAATTCATTATTTAACAAGTCATTTCATTCAAAAACACACTAAAATCAAAATCTATCGTCCTAAAAGTCCTCTTTCGATGTCAAAATCCATCTCTTTTAGGTTCAGATTTACTCTCCTCAATGAACGCAATCCCCTTAAACATAAGACGGATGTTCTTAGAATGGCGAATGAGACTTTGGTTCTAATCCAAGACATCGTAGTCGAGTAATCCTCGCCTTTCTTGACTGACAGGTGCTCCGCTAAACGCTTGTGATAGACTTGACATTCAGGTGCCATGCCACCAGTAGTGGTGAACACCAGCGGCGTGAACGTGGCTTGTTCCACCTCCATAACTCGGCTTGCGTGCATACGTTTCTTCTAGTTTTCATGCTGGCGATATATTTGCTGAGGGGTGAGGTCCTTGTACGATTCCGCATTTGGGTGGCACACCCGTACGTCAAAGAATGTGGAACCCTGTCTAGACCAAAAACCCTGTGCATGAATGTCCAGCCGGGCATCGGGGGCAGTATTAGCCCCTCTGGCTAACGACTCACCGGTAATCTCCTGCAAAACTGGTTCAACTTCAACATCATGACAGACCAAATCAAGCATCTGCGCCTCAAGATCCCGCAGCTCGTTATGATGTTGTATAATCTATAATAATAATAATAATAATAACGATTTTATAAGTAGTACTTCTATGAGGTGGCTCTTTGCCTACTAATGCCCTAACTACAGTACATTATTAAAAAAAATGAAGCCAAATTTAAATTCTAATAAATTAAGGATAAGTACAAAAGGTTGGTGGCTTTCTGAACAACTGGGTCCTGATTATTCTTTTCTCCAACTCTTTTTTGCTAGATGAAGGATTCTAATGAAGAGCATTCTGAAAGCTTGGAACTGTCTTTCAGTTTTACATGTACATCTAATATACCACCCAAAGTCAAAGCTTTGCCACATGATGGTGTCATTCTAGATTGCCTTATCTGTGAAAGGAAATTCAACTCTAAGACACAAGCTGCGCAGCATTTTAATGGCCAATCACACCAACGCAAATTGCAAGCCTTGTGTCAAAGAGGAGTTGAAGGCAATATAAAAGAGTTAACTGTCCCTTCTAGCTTAGGAACAGTTGTCTCACAGGAACAGCCAGAAAAAGCTCTGTTACCAAACACCAATACAAGTGAAACAGCATCATCTGTTAATCAAGAAACCAATGAACTGCACTGTGAATTTTGTCGCTTGACATTGAACTCCAAGAGTCAAATGGACATGCATCTTAAAGGGAAAATGCACTGGAAATCTGTTTCTAGTATGTAGCAAAATACTATCTAAGTATATTTATTTAGAAAGGTTAATGTACGAGTGGCACAAGATACAATGCAAGGTCAAGATGGCTTGATATTGGTATATTCAGCTTCATTGAATGATCAAGCTTGATCAAGAAAGGCTCTGCACAGCAGCAAGCAAAAGGAGAGAACTTCTTGTCAAAAGGATTATCTGATATTGAAGATCTTTTTGAAACCCTGATGTGGGCTATTTTACCACAGGTTTTAAGTTTTGCAATGTGGTTGATTATTCTGCAATTCCGCAAAAGTTCTTGCAGACATAAACTACAGATTGGAAAAAAAATTAGTGGTGATCCGCAAAAATGAAGACTTCAGTCAAAATCAAAATGTATTAATAAAATTATTTACTTTTTTAAACTTTGCCAGGTGCCAAATGCCTTGGTTATTAACATGAATCAGACAGTCGGCAAAAGAGCAATCAACCATGCAAGAGAAATATGATAAAAATAGAACAACACACTTTGTAATAACTTAAAAAGAAAACATTATTTTTTACCGTATTTTTTACTAAGATATGCAAGAATCTTGAAAGCACTATTATTGTTTAGAATTGGTAGAATTCTGAAAGAGAAGTCTTAAATGGAAAATAATATTAAAAAGTTACCTTTTCCCTTGGTGCAAAATTAAACTGCCACTAAAATTTACATAGTACAGTTTTGAATTTTCTGTTTGGAGTATTTCTCACACTCAGCTTTGTTTCTAAAGGAGATGGACATTCCCTATAAGATAAAGTTTTCCCTTAAGACAGCAAATTTTCCAAAACTTTTGAAAATATTGTTAGTGGTAACAATGTGTATTAAATTTTCCATAAAAAAATTATGTTTTTGTTGTAAATATTTTAGGAGTGGCTTTGTTACCCACAGTTGGTGATCCTCCGATGAAGTTTTACTGTGATGAATGCATCATGAGCTTCAACTCCCAGATTCAAATGGAGCAACATTTAAGTAGTCCAAAGCACATTAACAGAGTACAAAGGCAACAGGCATGTGGGCAGTTAAGAGGGGCGGCCAACAATTAGAGGAAGAGGGCGTGGCCAGGGAAGGGGTAGAGGAGGAACATGTAAGTATAAAAACTTACCTCTACCTACATTAATCTGTTGTGGCAGTTGTTAGGACTAAGGATCAATAAAAGTGATGATGATGATGTTGATGGTGATGATGCTGCTGCAGACAATGGTTAATATTCCAAGGGAATAACTTAATTAGCCAGAGGAACCCAAGCCATTTCACCAGCTAAGTGTAATCTCAGTCAGCGATTTGAGTTGCTGTTTTCTTTCGCTTCCTCCTGCCCTGGGGTTTCTCTTGAGTCTCAGGACCTCAGTTCATTTATCAAGATGCCCAAACAGATTTTCTGGCTTGTTGTTAGCTGAAGTGTGCAGGGGACACGGTGGATAATTTTTGTGGATTGTGAGTCAAATCTTTCTTCATGCAAAACCAGTTTAAATTTTTGTTTTCTTTGTCTTGTGTTATTAATAGTATCTAGAAGATCTGAAACAAAGGAAAATGAATAGCAAATTTGACCAAAAAAAAGTTCAGACTTATTATTATTGAATGATGGTGGTTGTAGGTAATTGTGTTTGTTCACAAATAATTATTGATTTCCACAAATATACCTCTAGAGAATGAATAACACAATAATATTGGCCTTTCAGTGTTAAGAGGTTGGTAAAAGAACAGAGGAAGAGGTGCTGTGTTTTCCAAGTTCCCACCTATTTCATCAAGTTTTGTTAAAGCCAGCAGCAATTTGACAGGCATGGTTAACCCAAATGACTCATTAGGTGGACAGCAAACACAATCAGCTAATAGTGATGTAAACTTTAGTGTGCAAAAACCACCTTTGTGTATTTAGTGTGAAAATATTAATGTCTTTTTAATACATTTTTGGCAGTTTCTTTCTGTAGGGATTGTCAGAGTATGAAATATACAGAGTAAAATGATATAATGACAATTCTGAAAAACAAAACCCTTATGGAACCTTGGTAACAAACATTACAATATTTTATTAATATTGTAGATGCTTTAGTGTTAGGTTATAAATCAGTGGTTAGTGCATCCTAAGTGTTGGTCAAGAAAGCTGACTGTATTTATCTTTTTGAGATTTTGCTATGTGTTCAGTCTTTGTCTTACTTTAATGTTTTAAATAGGTTCCTTGATTGATGAATTCAAGCTTTTGTGGCAAAACTCAATGACAGTTGTTTATGCCCACCATATTGACATCCCTCAGAGGGATTCCAATATGTTATCTCCCCCTTAAGCTCTGTAAAGTTGGTAGATATATTCATCAAGTATCTTGCATATAATTGCACAGACTGGAGTTTTGGCGTGGCTTTTTGCTTTTTTATCTTCTATTATTTTACAGATTCTGGACTTTGACTTAAATTTTCATCGGTGCAACAGTGACACCCAGCAATATGTCCTGGATATTACAATAAAATATTGAAAAATATGAACAAAAGAAATCAACTTGGAAAAAATGAAAAAATGCCATTTATCAAAACACAGTTGCAATCCATTTGTTACCTGTTTGAACTTTGTTAATCTGTTTCTTCACTTAATTGGTAGCCAGTTTGTAGGTGGTGATATGCTTCTATATTAAAAAGATGGATCCATCAGGAAATTGAGTAATTATTATAATAGACGATGTTCGTATCCCCGACGGTCCTGGGACGAGAGACTTCACAGTATGATTGCGAGGCTAAAGCGGGGAACTTTTGGGCAAATACACAAACAAACATTGGTTAGTCGCGGCTGAATCGCTGCAAAACGATAGAAATCAGCAAAAAACTGCAAGATTTAAAAGCTGAAACCTTATGGGTAAGCTAAAGGGATATCTGTTTCAAAAAAACGAAACTGTGGGAAGAGCTGGTGGTACTAACAGCAAAATTTAAAAGCCATGAAGCCAAAAGAAGAAACAAGAAGTAATCGAGAAAATGGTATATTAGGGCCATTTACACGACAAAAAGTAAGACAGGTCTTACATAAGATGCGACTTAGCTAAGACGCGTCTTAGTTTAGAACAGCCCTTAACACCTGTTCTTAGATAAGAGGCGTCTTAGCTAAGACAAGAAAAACTTCGTATAAATGCCCTTCGCGTCTTACATAAGATGCGAACGCATAGTACGCATGCGTTAATTTTTGGCGGGAAAATTTGGATTGCCGTTGCTACGGGCAACATTCACATGAAAACGAGTCAAGAACAGAAATAAGACGCGAACCATTTATACGAGCTGTTTTTGTCTTAAAGAAGATATGCTCTAACTTATAAATGGTCCAGTTCGCGTCTTATTTTTTCTCGTATAAATGGCCCTATTGTGTCAAAATGTCAATACTCGAATCCTTTTTATAAAATTTTCTTCTTGTTCTTATTCTTTTTCTCTTGTGTGAATCTGTAGTGTGGAGTTTAAACTGCTTAGTATTATCGTCTGTACCAAATGCTGTGGTCAACTGCATGCATGTTTTTGTACTCTCGCACAGTTTTTATCGAAGATAATGTAACTTGAATTTAAAAATAAACTTAACCTAGTCATCTTTGTTCAAACCGGTTTAACTTCCCTAAAATGCACATGGACTGTGTGCAGAACGCTAAGCTCCGTCCTGATGAGTAATTATCCACTGAATGAGTCGTTCACTGCAACTTTATCGCAGGCTTTCGATAATTACGTCCATATCAATAAAAGATATTCTTCAAAAAGTTTAAAGGACACTGAAAATTACAATTAAAATGGCTTCGGGGATTTTGAGAACATCTCTGTTTATATTAAATTATAAACTTGCTCACCAAGCACTCTTCTCGTCAATATAATTATGGTCAGGATCGCTGTTTTTCTTAGTAATAATGAGCAGATCTTCCTTTTGTTGTTTGAAATAATGATCTCTCAAGTATGTAAGCCCTTCGGAACTTTACAATGTTAAAAAGCTTCCTTAAATTCGGCAAACTCAGTGGCAGTTTTCTCATATTTGTTTGTCCTCTTGGCGAGAAGTTCCCCGCATGAGCCTCGCATTCATGATCAAGGCATACTCGTCCCAGGACTGTCGGGGAATACAAATACTGTCTATTACCTTGTACCAGAATAATTTAAAGCATATAGCATTCTTTTTTACATTTTTCAAGGGCCATAGATGTAATAAATTATCTATAATAACACCAAAGAAAATTGCTTTTGGGAGTCTAAACAAATAAATGTCAACCTTCACCAAATGACATCTTACACATAAAATTTTCAGAATTTCACATGTGTTTTCACAATTCTTGTGCAATTCTATTTTCTCTGGCTACAATGAGAAATTGTCTTTGGTGTTATTACAGATAACTAATTGCCAATGAGGCAACCGAACTAAGAAGCGAGGTTGACTCGGTGGCAGAATTATAACGCCGCGCAATGTAGGCAAAAACTCTCAAATTCTGTGTAACCCTCTAAAATTTGCATTTTTGACCATATTTGGGTGTAAGTAAGACCCCATATTTGGGTAGTGATGTCATGGTCTTGTATTTACAACTCGTGGTCCAAAATTGGGTGATTCAGTGTGCAGCTGTTCGTTGTCTATTCAAGAGGACCTAACAGGTGAGCAAGCTTTAATAGATTTCTAGTTTTTAAGGGCAATTAGTGCTCTGGTTTGCTTTATAAATTGTGTTTAAGGCAACAGCTTTAAAAAAAATAGGGTTTTACGCTCAAATTTCTGTCAGAACCAGCTTGTTCTTTGTAGCTCGATTTACATTGAGTTAGCGTGTTCGCTTGTCAACTCAGAACCAGGGTTATTAATGTTCTCTTTTCCTTTTATGAATTGAATTTTAAGCGGTAGTTGATCAAAGCATAGGGTTATATTCTCAAAACTTTTATCAGAACCAGCATGTTCTGCGCCGGTCGATTTACATTGAGCCAGTCCTCACCTCCCGTGAGGAATGCAACGTATTTGCGGACCTTTTATTTTAGAATTTATTCGAGAGATTTTGTCAACCAGCATGTTTTTTTTACTGCTCGATTTACATTGAGACAGCCCAAAACTCCCATGAGGAATGCAAGGAATTTGCGGACCTTTTGTTTTGAAGACTATCACTGTGCCTTTCAAGAGACTCTTTGTCCTGTGACAGTCGCTCATTAGATCTTTGTATTTTATTCAAGTTTATATTTCTATACCTCTGATACATTCCGCCCCATTCTTGCGCTTTTCACACATTTTACTTTACACCAATGTTTTCTTACGCATATAATTACCACACAAAACATTTTAACATTTCTTATCCCTGATGACGCTGTTGCTCGGGATTTAATTATTGTTTATAATATCACCAGTCAAAGGCCTCATTTGAACTATCTTCTTCTTTCTAATGTTTATAGTTTTGATACAATTGAATTTTCCATGAAACATAAGTACTAATTAATATAACTTGCTCGTGTATTTACCAACAAAGCTTAAAGCCATGTTGTTATTGCTTAATAATTAAAAAGTGAAAGCCTACAATGTGCCAAAAAATGTTGTTTTGAAGTTGGGTGCCATCCTTTTCTATAGTGGAATCCATTTTAAACCTCTAAAATTATGAAAAAAAATATCGCGAAGATCTGAATAGGCACATTTCACAAAAGATAAACAAATTCGCCTCGTTGGCACTTGCCGGAAGGTACCCCTAGTTACATATATAACCCTTGAAAAGTGTAAAAAAGAATGCAATATTGTTTAAATTATTCTGGTAGAAGGCTTTTGTCCACTAAAAATATAATTACTCTATTTCCTGGTGGATTCCATCTTGATATTTTATGACAAATGAGAAAGGAAAGACAAATGAGGGAATTTTTGGTACAAAGTTATTTAGACTTTATTAAAGTTTAACGCAACCAAATTATTTTTTACATGAGATTCTGTGACTCGCTGTACTAAACTGGTAATGTTGCATAAGTATTTTTATAGAGTACAAAGTGCTCCTAGTACAATTACTACACTGATGAAGCATTAAAGTAACTGTTGTCCATGAGGTGATAATTGTAGTAAACTCCTTTAAGAAAAGCCATCTTAATTAGTGGAAGTAACAAAATTCTGTTAACAGGTGTTAAGCTATACAACAGTGCACCTTTTCATAATCAATTTAAGGAAACAGCAAAAATTACTGGCTTGTCTTGCACTACTAGTCATTAAATTAATAAAATCAATGAAACTGGTAGCATTATTGTGAGCAACTTTCATTGAAAAAACAAGGTTTCATTATTTTAAGTTTTACTAAGTAGTTATACAAACGTATTCCAACTTTTTCAACATTTAACCCAGTTACTACACTGTAACAATAATCTAAAGACATGGAACATAGTTCTGAAATCCTGTGGTGTAACCATTTATATGGAACCAGTTGACAGTTGCCTTATGTGGTGCTTTCAGCTACCTGGTATTTTTCAAAATAAAGTTTGGGCAGTTTTCTTAAATTGTGAGTTTTTGCCCTCATGGAAATGAAAGGGTTAAAAGATTCACATCAAAAACTAGCATTGCAACAATAATAAAAAAATTGTTCCATATTAGAATTTGCAATATTAAACCTAAAATAAAATGAATTATGCACAAAATATTTAAAAAATAAAACATTTATTAAAAAACAGTTAGAGAAGAGATTAAATTAATCAAATTGTTGAGCTTTGTCACAGCTGTACTCTACTAGCTTCTTATGGTCCATGCTAGGGTACATAATTTGTAAACTTGGGATAATCATATCAATGATAAACATTGAAAAATAACAATAATGCTCATGTTGTAAGCTACGTGATATTTCTGTAGCAGATAGAATTTATTTACCTGATGGGATATAACCATGTATATTTTAATATAATTTACAGTTCACAGAAGGACCACAAACAAAACATTTTAATTTTTAGGGCCAAGTTGCCTGTTTAAGCTTACTTGACAAAGGCTGTATTATTGCATTGAAGTTTCCAGATGCTCTAAACTTTGTCGAGTACATTATACTTCAATTACTGCTAACCCTCAATTGCACATGCTTGATTCCAAGTCATCTGATTTTTTAAAATGTAAATGCTATCAAGTCTAATGAATCTAGACCATGGCAACAATAAATGAAAGAACAGAAGATGAGGAATAGAATAGTCATGTGTCGGTCACTTCAACTGAAATTTAACAATCTTTAACAATTATCAAGATATATAGCAGCTATGTTAATGGTGATTGTGGTAGTTTTCTCTTAAATTATCTTCAAGCTATTTAGATTTGCTGCTGCCATTTTCTTCTTGTGCCCAATAATGTTAGTGCAAAAAAAAACAACATGCACTCAGATCAAGAGCTGATTTTAAGGTTCTTGAACTTCAGGGAAAGAATTTGATCCACCACAATTCATTTTTTTTTCAAAGCTGTAGAAGGAATTTGACGGTCTTTGAACTGGCTAAGGTAAGGGAGCATGTGCCAGGCCAATGGAATGCTATGGAAAGATAGCTGAACCCAGTATAGCCGTAACAGCATACTGGCTACGGGTAATCTCCTAAACACCAATCTTTTCAGAATTCAGTGCTAGTCAATATTGCCAACATGCTCCTTGATGAACTCCTGGAGGTCTGTTGGGTACACTCCTTTATCAACAGCCTTGCACCAGCAGCGATACTGACAGGGGAAAATAAAATGTACAATAAATGTTAAAACCCCCATTTCCATTAAAACCTCTCATTCCTGCTTAAAAGATACCTTTTCTTCTAAGTGTGGGGCTTAATAGGCAATTTATGGCACGTGACCAGGGAGCAATGTAAGATCCCTTGGAGTTGTATTGTTATGGGATGGCTCAGTGGTGAGAGCACTTGCCTCCAACCAGTAGATCACATCTGTATTTTATTAAATTTTCTATTTATATATTCTATTTTATATTTCCAAGTCCTCAGATACATTTTTTCTGATTGAGTGGGCCTGATTGTGTCATTTACACGTTACACAGTAAAACAAACACTTAAGATAAAAGAGAGATAGAAGATACTTGATGTATTTATAGCAAATTGGTGACGGAAGGAAGCGTTAAAATTCCAAAGATGTCTTCACTTGAGTGATCACCTTTGTTTTGTCTGAGATGTCTTCGTAAACAGATCACCCAGAAGTCAACAACTTCGTGTTGTCACAGAAAATGTAACTCTGTATTGGCCTTAATAATAACGTAAAAAAAACATTTAAGTGTACGGCATACGATGATTGAACTACGTAAGCTGAGGTATCGTGTTCCCAGTCTTAAAGTCGCTGTATATTGAGATTAAATTATCATATTTCCCATCGAAGGTAAGCAAATTTTTTCAAGTCGATCACTGTATTTCTTACCATTTCAAGTTCTTCTCGGAGTTTGTAAACGTAACTTTCCTTATCCGCAATCATATCCTCCAAATACTTATATCGAAGCTTCTTTCGAGCTCGACACTCTCGCGCCGATTGCCTGCTTCGTTCAAGTTTAGCTTCTAGATCGATTTTGGAGGGCCGCCTTCCTCGCTTTCTGCCACAAGTCTTTTTAGCCGTATTCATCCTCGAAGCTGTATAGTTCGGAGAGTCCGGGAAGGGTGAATCAGATGAAGAATTGCTGTCGACAGACGATATGCTATCGTGTTTTGTTCGTCGATTACCAGTCCAGGAAAACTTCATTCCTTCTTGTTTCATTGGATTATTGTATTCCTCTAGAATTTCCTTCGCCTGAGATGTCTCCTTTGTATAGATCGAATTGACTACAGCCATTCACGGCCAAAAAACTCAGGAAATGTCAAAAAAAGGCCTTTTCGTATTGCTTCAACTCAGAACATTCTAGCCTTCTCGTTACGTGGTAACTTTACCGTTCTCGATCAAAACAAAGTGATGTAATGTTTTGGTTCTTGATTGACGTGTAAATAAACCCATTTCTCTGCATTTGATTGGACGAGGTTACAGTCTCCTGGAAACATGGCGTGAAACAACCCATTTACCAACCAATCAAAAAAGGGATTACATAACTACTGACGTTTTTTGGCGCGATGAGCGCACTCCTGAGAGTCACATGATAATGACGATGCAGGAAGCAGTACATGTAAACAACTTCCGTCATGTAGCTCTTTTTCTAAATTTGGTTAGGGCAGGTTTGAGTTACAAAGACAAGGACCTACAAAATAAGGCTCTTTTTGAGGAAAACTGGTGACGAAACTCCCAGAGGAGTTGCGCAGGCGCGGAGGCTAATTTGAAAGGTTCGAATGTTGAAAGAAAGTTGAACAAAACAAATGTGAATTTCGATTATTTTGTTTCCCTCGCCTTAATTTTTTGGTTCTGGTGAAAGAGACGGTTCCCCTTTTCAAGGCAAAGCATACAATGCACGTATTTATCGCTTCAAACCATTGGATTGTGCAGTGAATGTAAAGGTGACTTTTAAGCACATTTGACATTTTGATATGTAGCGTTCAGCGTTTCTTGAACGACGGATATGGTGCCTCTGTTAGTACTGGAATGGATGGACATTTAAAGTCTCAGGAAAGAATATAGTTTCATATGGATGAGTTAAAGGTGGAAAATGTTCCTTTGAATGTTATTCCTGTGACAGAATATGATCCATTTGAGGTTTGTGTTATTACACTTGTACTGATTGAGCTTATGTTCATATAAAACAACACGAGATTCTATAGCTTCTGGCAAATAATGCATAATTAATGAACGACTTTACGCCAAAAATCCGCGATATTTATTCAATTCAGTCGACATATATTCAATTTAGACACTGCTGAAATGTGTGTGTGGTAAATTTTTCAATGTCTGTTACATTTATTCTGTAAATTATTATCGGGTCTCTAGTTGTAGAGTTCACCAGACAAGGCCAGTTATTGTCATCGATGTTTATTCCTAAAGGAGACATGTGTGATATTCATTTGATTTGCATATTTTCTATGCTGAGGTAAAAGTGATTCATTCAAGTTGAAAGTCTTTTGTTGTGAAGATTCCACATGTACCTTTTATTGGGCTGTGTTCTAACTTAACATAATAATAATCATGCTGAGTTTTTGTGGGAAATCTCTTGCTGTGTTAATTTCTTAAGAAAGGTCGCCATTGAAAACATATTGCTGAACATTGGCTGCTTTTATACTAAGGACGCATTATCTGTCTGGATGAACTTGGGCAAACATAATTTTGTACTTCGTCTGGTTAAGTGTCTCAGGTATAAAGATGGGCCCAAGACGCATTATGCATCCAGATGAACTACCTTTCGTAGTGTGTCGTTCAAGATGTATTATGAAGGATAGTTCATCAAGATGCATAATGCATCTTTTGCCGGTCCGTATACTTGAGATGCATAACCAGATGAAGTACAAAATGTTTGCCAAAGTTCGTCCAGATGGATAATACAACTGTAGTGTAAAAACAGCCATTGGCTTCACAGTTATGTGTTTAAAATATTTACTATCTGTCGTGGGACTCTGTTACTGTTATTGTAACTATGGTTATGGTTATTAAGTTTTAAGCAAATTTTTGTGGGACAAACAAGAGGTATGAGAGGCATGTATTTGTACTATTTAGCCCTTATAGTAGTTGAAAATGCTTACTATTTAATGATGTTAATATGTTTTTGTGATTTGATCTGAAATTAATCTGCTTTAAGATTAATGCTCTACATCCACCCCATAGACCCTGATGGAGACTAGTATAGTACAAGAACAAATTGATGATTATGAAAGCTACAATGGACTGATTTTTAGCCCACTGGTTTTAGTGAATTCTTTTAGAATTGTATCTTGAGCATTGCAGTTTGGACTTTGGCTTAAAGTTAGGGGGTGTTTACATGAAAAAACCTGCACTGGCATGAGTTTCATACGGGGATGAATTTTTGATTTCTTATCGCGTTTACTTGATGACTGCATCATTTCATATCTCGTTATTTGAAGGTACATTTCATGTTGATAAAATACATGTGTGATTCAAAATAACAAATATTACGCGTGCACTACCCGTTCCAGTCTACTCGCACACTGATTTCACACCGAAACGGTAGGTCATTTCGCGTTTGCATGATATCATTGCGAGATTTCGTACCGCAATGAAATTCTCGCCCTGGTACAACAACCCGGGTGAACTCACTCCGGGGTGACTTGCTTCGGCATGATATTTTGTGGTGGTATCATGTAAACAAATATAGAGCCATGAGAGGGAACTGGAATGAACTCGTCGCGGTGCGAAAGTCGCCCCGGTGTCATGTAAATACTCCCTTAGAGGGGTGATGAGGATGCCAATGATGTACATGTACAACTAAATGTTGCTTTCCTGTAATGTGGCATATTTAAACAAGATAAATATGAAATCAAATGTTTTCAAAACAGTGATAATACAGTTCAGAATAAAACATCATTACAGTCAAGCCAGGTCAAGCGTACCCCCAAGATTCTATTAATGAATTGATTATTTGAAAAATGAATCCGTTAGTTGTTCCCGTAACTGGTGTCAAACTCAAAGCGGCATTTCTGCGTGTGTAATGAGCAGTGAATATTTTACGAGAACTTCTCTGTATTTGGTCAGATTGAAAATCTTTGAATGGATTAAGATGCTTAGAAGACATTTACATCAAATTCAGGAAAACGGAGCTGGTAGAAATTTCATAACTGCCTCGCGTGTGAATTCACGGCTCATTACACATGCAAGAATGCAGAGATCAATCTGAAATCTACAACTAGCAACAGATTCAACTTTTGAATAATAAATTCATTAATGGATTCTTGGGGGGTACGCTTGACCTGGTTTGACTGTAAAATGAAGCAAGTAAGTGAAAGTGAGTACATCAGTTTTTACATTGTTAAAATTTGACTGGTCTGCATAGTGGTTAATGCCATTGGAGGGCTGTCAACTCAAGGTGGGGACTGGGGATTTCTTTCTGCAACTAAGAGCATGACCCTGGGCTACTTTCATAGGAAGTAAAAAAAAAATTAGTACTGGGCAACTTGAAATCTCAGTAACAGCCCTGAATTGTGGAGAGGTGAGTACTTGTTGTAGAGATGTTGGTAGAGAACATCTAATTAAACCGTGTGGCTGGTTGTTTGTTAGTTGAGAGGTTAAAGCAAAAGTTAATGTATGGACTGGGACAATTTATCAGCTGTTAATGAAAAGAGGTGGTCATCAGTTGAGTTTCATTGTCACATATCACCTCATGGTGAGTGGATGTGTCTCCATGAGCTCTTCAAGTTCTGATCGAAAAATCATAATTTATCTTTTATTTCCACCTTGATTAGGTGCATAGCATTTTGTGGATAAGGACTTGTGTATGAAAATGTTAATATTAATAATTACTAAAGAAACTTGTACTTGAACTTAGTCTATAGATCTATAGTCATTATTGAGAGTACTCTGTGGTTATAAGTGATTGTACCAATGTTTATAATCAAGATCTTTCTCTGTTTTATTTTTAGGCAAAGTTTGCAGCATCTTTATACTGGTTGGTTTTCCGTGCCACTGAAGATGGAGAATTTGAGAACATTCCCTCTCAAGTCACCAGTCCTATTCAACGTGACTCAGAGGTATACACCAGCTACAGTCTTGTAGATCATAGAAATGATGCCATAGTGTGTCCAAAAACACAATATTCAAGTTAGTGTACTACTCTCATTGAAAAATAGGCAACATTTTATGGCATAAATACACTGAGATTTCAGTCTTCAAATCTGGAAAATGCTGATCAGCAAAAATTCACAACTTCTACTTTTATAGGAAGTTTCACTTCATTCATCTTTTGACTTTTGTTATAATAAATTTAGCCTCTCTTTTCATAGAAACGGATCACAGTCCGCCCAGAGGTGACTGAATTCCTCACAAGTGGTGAGATCTACAGTAAGGTTTGTAACAATATTTTTCATGGGAAGGCTCCTGCTGTTGGTCAGTGGGCTATCATCCAGACACTCTCTCGTCATGGCTTTTATGTGGTTGAGGAAGGTGACATCGCTGTTACAGATTCTGCTTTACAACAAAAGAAACCCTTTAGAAAGGTAACTATGTGTTATGATGAAATAATTTATTGTAACCAATAAATCTTCGGTAAGGAAATACAATGTAAGTTGCCGGACCTTTGTTTAGTCAGTTAGTCAGCCAATGAATATTTGAGGCCAATCTGTCACTGAGCAGCCTGCAATAGCATACAGTCAGCTAAGTCCTTCATACAGTTATTCAAGTCAATGAATCAAAGTCAGTCAGTGGAGCCACTCAAGTCATCAAGCCAATAGGCTCTTTGCATGACTTGATCACGTAATCATCTTTCGGTAAACATGAAAACATTTCAATTTTGTTAGCACAAGCTGAAAGAGCATATTAAAATTAAGTATACCTGAAATTATTCTCACCCACATTTCTCAAAAGTAGAGAATGAAATGGATGCCGAAAGTTGAAAGCTTTTGTATGAGAAAAACAACTTTTGCCATCCAGCCATGCTTGCTTGGTTTTCCATACAAATCCTTGTAATATCAAAATTTCTAAAACCATGAGCTACGAAATATTTCCTTAAGCATTACAGGGCTCAAATCTCCTTCTAATTCATAACAGGCAATTTGTGCCCTTAAATCCGTAAGGGAAAGATTTAACGGCAGTTTAAGATTAATTAATTAGTGAGTAAAATAAATCACTGAATTAGCAATTAAAAGTAGCAAATCCTGGTAGTACATGTACAGTAATATTATTATAAAATAGTGATAAATAATAATCCTCTCCCCTTAAGGCTTTCAGAAATTCCACATACAATTAAATCACGACAGGGTTAGGGTAGATTTCCATTGTGAATATTATTAATAAGTTTTTATGTGCCTAGTATATGCATAAAATTTACAAGCGTAAATAGAGAGGTGATGTATGAAAGAACTGGTGTCAACTTGAGTGAGGCTCAACTTTTATGTTTAAGCATGACCTTCCATACATTGCCTCTATTTTATTTACAGTGCATGAAATTCATGTTTGTCTACCCTCATAAAAATTACGCGAAAATGGAAATCTACCTTTAAGCATCCGATCTGGCAGGAAGCTAACTAGTTGGTTATTTACAGTTAACTGAGGAGTTAAACTCAGGACTATTAAAAACAAATTCAGCTACTAAAAAGTGATGGTGGAACTTGAACTCTGGCATGGGCTGCCTTTTAGATTGCTAGTCCAGTGCTCTGTTAAACCTTGTCAGTCACACTGTTTAATCCCTATTTAGCCATGGCCACTCCATCAACACTAGTACCAAGGCTGCAAATAATTTTTTTTCGTAAGCAGGTCACTTGTCAGGTCAGAGACCAAACCTGACCTGACAAGGAAACAGTCTGGTTGGACAAAAGAAATTCCAAGTGAAAGAGCAAAATTAAGAATTCAACAAAACAACGTATTTCACTGCCTTAATTGCACAATATTAATCACAGACAGGAGCTGAAACAGTTGTATCAGTTCACTGATCAGTCTTCACTGACTTCGCACTAAAGAAGATTCTCCTCAGAAGATTCTTCTGATGAACTTTCATCAGAAGAATCCTCTTTGAGATGAAGGCGTTTTGTCGGGACCCCTTTTTGTAGGCTTTCCTTCTTTCTGATTTGGTGGAGTGAAACAAACAATCGCCATATCGAGTCGCCTTGCAAGCAAGAAATCCGCTAGTTTCATCTTCCAAAATATTGTTGTCTGGAATAAGTGTTTGGCCAACCTTATCCTTGTCAATCATTTCTGGATTTTAGATTGACTCCCTTTGTTTTATCCAACAGGAAACTTGATGTCCTTGATCGTATTTGTTGGAGAGAGAGATTTAAAAAAGCTTTGTTTTTCCTTCACGAAACCTTGGTCAAGATGCTTCTTCATAGATATTGAATCAGTTCGTGGGTCGCACTGTAACTGCAAAAAAATCCATTTTTGCCGTCGAACTCGAACTGAAACTCAAACAACCAAGTAATATGATCAAGCAAACAATCGACTCATACGCGACCACTGACACAATTTTCTCTCACACTCTCTGTTTTCCCGCGCAAATGGAACAAACAGCTGTAATCGGATATGCCGGGTAAAAACCAAGTCGGACGTGTAGATCATGCAGATTTGTCACAAATATCCAAAACAGTGTAAAAACTCACCCTGTTACTAGGTTGTTATAGTTTTTATATACCCTTACCTTTGTAGGGTTGGAATGTCTGTTTTACGATTGAAACTGTAAACTTGGAACAGAAGTGAATGGTGATGCAATCATGACCACGAACAGTGACTAATTGTCGTTCGTCTTTTGACAAAAATGATTGTCTATTTAGTTGGAAGCAATATTATTTCAAAGCCTCTTGAGCGCACTAACTGTTGTTTATGTCAGAATATACCAGAATCTTTTATAATCTTTTTGTCTTAGAAATCTGCAACACAGGGCTTCTTTATATACACATTATGTCAGTAAACGAGACTGATTCACGAATGCAATAAATTCCGAAAAAAACTTGCGGAATGGGTCTTATAGTCAAAGGAACAAAATGAAATAAAATAAATAGGAATATTAAACCTGAGTTGGGTTTCTTTTGATGAAATTAATAAATCTGGAGTCTTGATAGTTTTTAAGAAATGTAACTTCACAGAAACAAGAGCACCCAAACCAGCATGCCCACAATTCGTCACCGCAAAAATAGCGATAAGCGTTGAGCTGAATTCTTTACCAGTACAATTAAACAAAAGCTTAATTCTGATTTGCTTTTCGATAGCAGATTATTATCTTTTGATTGTCAATGTGTGTGTTTAGCCAAATAACGGAACAATGTTTTGCCACAAGTGTCATTAAAGTATGATAATTACAAGTTTAATTTGGATCAAAAGTGCCCGGTCAGATTGACAGACCAGACTAATATTTTGCCGGTCAAAACGTCAAATTTACCGGACAATTGTCCAATGACCGACTGTTATTTGCAGCCTTGAGTACTGTTATCAGATGGATCAAGCAGTAATAATATTGATCAAATAGTTTTTGTTTATATACAATTTGTAGAAGTTAGTCCACAGCCATGGTTCCATAGCATTGTCATATTGATTTCTACAATTTATTGTTTTGTTTTCAGTCCACTCATCTTGCCTTGATGGATTGCCTGATGAGTGCTTTCTCTGCACGAACTGTAAGTGTGCAACAAGTTGTGCAGAGCGTCAGGTATACCACCGTTTTTTTTATTGTTCGTGACAACTTTTCTGTGTAAGGTTCGGGATTTGTAATAATCTTTTCTATTTTTATCAATGTGGTATCTCTGTGCGTCATCGATCAGATCCTTAGGAATCACAGAAACAACTTGCATGTAATGTAAGAAATTTCTGTTCAGTCGAAATTTCCTAAAAAATAATTCTGAGTAAGAAAGTACCTTACCATCATCTCCTAAGAGATCCTGAACAAGAAAGACATTTTTATTCTACCAACTTCTATAAAAGATTCGTTGGCCGCCAATTAAAATATCTTTATTGTTGAATAAAACAAACTGGCAAAATTGCGTATAATAAATTATAAGAAAATTAATTTCAAGTTCTAAGAAATGTAGTAATATCAACTTTAACATAGAAGTAAGGGAGACACAGATTATCAAGAAAATTCTTATCATAATTACAACGTAGCAGGAAGGTCAAGCCACCGTATTTATCAAGAAAGTGGTTGGGAATGACCTTCCATGATTCGTCGTCATGCGTTGGTATACTTTGTAAGAACTTGGATATCCATGCCAGTTTAAGTGATTTGGCCATAGTCTCTATGCTGTGGGTTTGATTTTGTCTTTGATTTTACGTTTGATTTTTGAGCCAATAGTGTTGGGAAATCGAGTTTTGAATAAATAATTTTTGCTTTCTTTCAATTCCTTTTTCAACTTCCTTCAGCAAGTTTTCTTCATTCAATGCTTCTAAAGAGCTTCCCTTTGATCTGGAAGATGCGTTACTCCTGTGGATCAACAAAATATGTGCCACTTTAAATGATAACCAGCTAAAGAAGCAACGACAACATGCTGAACAGCTGCTGCAGAATCAGGACAAAGCCAAGAGGTTCAGGTTTCGTCGTGACCAGCTGCAGCCGAAAGTGCAAACAGTATTTCCTGTAATGGAAGATCTCTTGAAAGACTTGAGTGATGGAAGGAGTTTACTTGGGATTGTAGCTTTTTACCATCCATCAGTTATCAGCCTAGAAGGTAAATATTACTTAAGTTACAGTATATAACATATCAGTCTTTAAGTATACAATTAGTATTTGTGTACAATACAAGAAAAGTTGTTTTTATGAATCCTTGAATTAGTTGCCAGGGTCCCACTTTTGCAACTGTAAGGTGGAGCTTACTTTGTTATTCAAATTTTGGTGAATGCAAAATAATGACAACAGGTGCTTTAATTGGTTATTATACATGTACCACACACACAAATTTGTTTCTACTGTGTGATAAATTGCATGTAATGCTTTATTTTTGTTACTTCATGTTACATTAAATGTAACATGAAGTAACAAAAATAAAGCATTACATGCAATTTATCACACAGTAGAAACAAATTTGTGTGTGTGGTACATGTATAATAACCAATTAAAGCACCTGTTGTCATTAGATTCTGAAATTCTCCTGCATTTAATTTACTAGCATGCAATGAAGGCACATTTTCTAGGTGAGCAAAAGCTGCCTGTTTATGAGTATTGTACTCGGTCACCATCTTTAATTTATTTTCCAACAGCCATGTTTCAAACTTATGTTTAACTCATTTATTGTACATATATTGTTATATGATATTATTGGTACAGTTACAGATGAATGCTTCATTTAATTTTCAATTACAGATATTCGTTTTGGCACAAACCTTTCTACGGAGGACTGTGTCCACAATCTGGACCTGTTTCGCTCTTTGTGCAGTCAGTTCATCTGCACTTCTGTCCTTGCCCTAAAAATTGAAGATTTGTTGTATGGATCGCAAGCCATGAAGCCTAACATCACTGCTCTTTTAGCTGAGTTATTTAATGTATGTGAATTTGAATGGCAGTCACCTGAAATTGATACCAAGATGAAGCTGACTTCTAAATCAGATATTGATCAGCAATGTGTTGTTGCTAATAAAGAAAATTTCACTGATAACAGAAGTTTGAGCAATCCTCTTTTACTCTCCGAAAACGATATAAATATT
Source organism: Porites divaricata (assembly GCA_038088405.1). Classification (NCBI taxonomy): domain Eukaryota; kingdom Metazoa; phylum Cnidaria; class Anthozoa; order Scleractinia; family Poritidae; genus Porites; species Porites divaricata. The sequence continues at coordinate 46,997,232 of JBBMOI010000001.1, forward strand.
GGACATGGAAGCCCAAGAGAAAATTTCAAGGTAAGAAATGGACAAATTTCATCCATGCCCGGACAGTTAAATAGCTCTTCTTCAGAGCGCATCCAACAAGTTAAAAGTGATATTTGGAAATCACAAAGTGATTCACAAGTGAACTCAAAGAGTCGACTATCATTCAAGTCTCCATTTCAACTGGATTTTACTGTAGATGATGATATGCAGCAGCCTCCTTTAAATGAACCTTTGACAAAACAAGATGAACATGAAAAAGATAAAGAAAATCCATTTAATGGAATATTCCAGAGACCTGTTCTTGTTAGGGACCGAAAACTTAGTCTTCCTAACACATTTAGTGTGGGGGGAAGCCCACGTGTCACACCCAGACAAGAACACTCTCTTCTTGCACGGCGCAACAAACAAAAGCAAAGAACACTTGATCTTGAGGAGTGGGATATGCAGCAAGAGGAAGTAGAAGGTAAAATCAGTTAATAATAATTACTATTATATGAAATTATTGTTTTTGTACTCACAAAGTAACTTTTCCATAATTTGGGAATTTATATAAATCTGCCAGGCTGTGAAGTTCATGTAGCTAGCTAAGAGCTGCTCAACCACAAGGCTTAACCTGCAATTTAGTAATTTAAGAACACCTTTACAGTCCAATTTAAAAACTGCCATAAAAAAAGTTTCATGTACGGTAATATGTCAAGAACGAGGGCAAGTGCTTCATCACAGGTTCCAAATGCCAAGAAACAGATGAAAGCACGAGGCCGTGTTTCAAGGTGTTTGGAAGCTGTGATGAAGCAAGTTTTTGACATGTCTTCTCAAATGAAAGAATAGGAATTTATGGAGTGACATGTCTTCTCTGGTATTGCTTTGTTTCCATGGGTTGTGTTAATCAATATTGACATCTCATTAAAATGCAAATATTTGAACTCAGATGAGATTACCGAAAACCGGGTGGTGTTTTATCTGGTGTTTCAGTAGGTATCAAGATTCATCCACCTGACCCAAAAGGTCCTTTATTGACTTTTGACTGCATGAATAATTAATGAGTTTAAGAATGCAGTGTTCTGTTTTATCAAGAAATGTCAGTGCATTTTCTGTAGTAATCCAAGCCTGATGGATAATAGAGGGTGATATTGATGATTAAGTGAATGTTCTCACGGAATCTTTTTGTTTGATATTTTAAAGTGGTAAATAAAAGGTTTAGCCTGGAGCAAAATAATCAATTTCCTTTCCATCATCTTCAATTAAATTGATTATTTTAAATTGGAACTGAAGAAAATTCATTCAAGCTTGGATGTAACATTGTTTAAATGATCTTTAACAACTGCGTCGCTAGTGGAGGTGGGTGCCCGGGATGTCCAGGGGCTTCCACCTTGGCACAGTCAGCCCCTAGACAGAGTTGCGCCCCCATGGCTGGCAAACCTGCGCCCTCCAGCCATGAGCCCCGACGCCAATGGAACCAGGCACCCATCACACTGATTTAACAGTGGAAAAATAAAAGGGGGGGGGAGGGATGGGGGTAAAAGAACGATCCCAAGGCTGAACAAAGAGAATGGCCGCCAGGAAAACACTGTACCGAGCACATGGAAGTGATGCAAGCAAGGCTGACCACGCTTGAGCCAAACGACTGACCGCTGACCACGCCCGCGCTCCTTGTTGTTAACTGTGTTAAATATTCTATTTAACCTCATTTTATCAAAAATCAAGTCTTGCTGTCATAGCTTGCCTTTGTGGCAAACTAACATTGAAGTGTGAGTAGCAAAACTCAATTCATTTATTGCATTTTAAAGAAGTGAACTTTTTGAGTAAACACCTGAAAAAGAAAGGTCTTGATCTTAATTTTTTTGCACAATATGAACAGTAATGTGTTTTATATGTTTTAATGAATGAAACTTTAAAAGAGTTTTTTTCCTTAAAAAATGCAGTTTTTGAGAGTTGCTCCCTTGGTGCCTACAAATAGTAATTTTCCATGCCATCTACAGAATCCATAAATTTTAATATTTTCTCTTAAAGTGGAAGTGATACTTACAAGAGTAATGTCATATTATTTTACACTTCTCCAATCCATAGGTTTCTCTTGAATTCTCCTGTGAAACTCTATGATTTGGTTTTTTTTAAGATTTGTATTTATAAATTTGCAAGAATAAAATTAATTTTTAATGGTAGTTATAAAATTTAGTCTTTAAAATGTTATTATCCTTTTATTTATTTCGAATATCCCTGGAATGTTTGTATCAGTCACCTCAGGTATTCATCTGAATTTTAAATTCTTAATATACGTAAATATTTCTATAAAAACTGAAAAAATATAAACATGTTAAAAATCCAACTTTACAGATAAAAGCATTCTTCAGAGATATTTACAAGGTATGTTGTGGAATATTATAAATAATAATTATTATGTGAACCACTTAAAAATAATATATTTTCTATTTTTCCCTTAAAACTAATCAGTGTAAAAAAACAATAACATCAGTTGCAGCAACTGGGACGTACTAAGTTTTATTCTCTTGGTTGTTTCCCACCTTAATGTCTTGCGGAAGTACTTTGAATTCTTGCCAAAATGTCAGACGGTCACAAGTGACCTTGGGCCAGAGCTCTTCAATCCAGTCATGATTGTCATCTTAAGATAGAAATGCAGTGACTTCTCTCTAAGATCAATAATACTGGGACCAGCACTAGCTATTGCTCTTCCTTAGATGTGTCTGTCAAAATGACTAACTATTATTAACAATTATTCCTCGAGCTTGAATGGGCTAGCAAAACGCAATTCAGCCGCCATTGTTTTGGGTTTCAAAGCGCGCGCTTTTCGCTACTAGTAGGCTATAACATATAGCCTAGTAGTAGCTCAATCAATCAGAATGCAGCATTGATAATAGACCACTAGTTGGATTTTACTAATAACAATTATTCCCCAAGCCCAAATGGGCTCTGAGTCAATAGCCCATTCAGCCTTTGGCCTCACGGGCTATTGACTCAAAGGCCATGAGGGCGAGAGGAATAATTGTTTTACTAAAATCTAACTAGTTTGTCAAAAATTTTGAGACAAAACAACTTTGAGCTACCAAAACGCGATTCAGCCATCATTGTTTTGCTTTTCAAAGCCGGCAGTTTTTGCTACTAGTGGACTATAACATATAGCCTAGTAGTAACTCAACCAATCAGGACGCAGCATTGATAATAGACCACTAGTTGGATTTTACTAACAGCAAATACCAACCTTGTGCAGGTGCAAACATGTATGTAGACCACGAGCAGTTGTCCTTCCTTAGAGCTCCATGTGGCAAGTGAAAAAGTATTAATTATGTAAATTAATGGTCTTTGCACTCAGACTTCTGCCCTCGTTCCTCTCGGATTCACCGTTTGCCCCCCATGGGTGCTGTTGGTCTACCGTGAATCAAAAGAAAAATAAGAGACTTCTTGCAGTCTAACATGTGTTATACTCAATAAATAAGTTTCTAAGCATTTCTTTATACCAGACAAGTAATAAGATACATGAAGAAGTGCACATACTATGAAGCAATGTCAGATGTTGCTAATTTTGTTTTCTGAAATGTTGTCCTTATTGTCAATAGATTCAAGGCCTTGTCCTTGCCTAATATATTATTGTCTTTCAATCCAGAGCTGCTTCTCAATGATCTCCAGAGGTCCCAGTCGCTAAGTGGCCTGGATAAAGCTGCTCCAGTAGAACCAAGGGAGTCATTTCATGCCTGGCGAGAGGAGACTGGAGCGAGTTTATCAGACACCAATCTGTCTTCCAGTAGGAATCAAAGAATATCAGTTGACTTTAGGTGGGTCTTTTAAAAGTTGTCAAGCTTGTAAGTCACGGTCCTTTCACAAGCGTGTCTTAAATTTAGATCTCTCTGGAAAGGGTATTGTGATCCCTCCTCCGTCAAAAAACATAACTGATTAACTTACCAGAAATATGAATCACATCTGCAGGATGCAGGAGAATTTCTATGAAATAACCAATCAGTCAAGTGTGTTATCATCACAAACTTGATACTTTATTGGCCAGCCATAAAAGATATATAAATTACCGGTATCAGATAAATTTTTTGCTGTTTAGCTCCTCACAGTTGTAGGCCATTTTTTGGTTTGATTTAGAAAAAAAGTGCTACTTAAGAAAGACAGTGCTTTCCACTGACTAAAATTGTGTCATCTCTATTTCTAGTGGCATTAAGTTCTCTCCCAACTTCCAAAGTTCTTTAGACAAAGAACATGGCATAAATTCCCCTGGAATTCATGGGTTGTTAAATGATGATACCAAGTAATTAACAGTTAATGGATGAGGCTGAGTATCTTATGAAGAATTATGGAGATCGAGGAGGGTACGGCCGAGGCGGATAACACCCTCCGAGATCTCCATAATTCCTCATATGATACGAAAGCCGAATTCAATAACTGTTTTATTAGTCATTCAAAATAATTCCTAGTTTAAAAACATAGCTAAAACACGTGTAAAACATGCGTACCTCCATCGATCCATCGATGTTCAGTTCATCTTCGATAGCGTACGTTTAGGTTTGTCCAGCTCCGCAAATATTCTCCAAATAACAGATGTCGCCCTTCGAGTTGTCTTTTTGTTGTTCTTGCCATGTTTTTAGCTATTTTTTCGCCTAGTTCTTACTCTTGAAACGAGTGAAATGTCCGCCATTTTTTCAAGTTCACAACCAAAACAACTCAACCTCGTCCCCAGGTCTTCTCGGTTAACGGTGCCTTAACCTGTGAAAACGCTGCATTTTTGACGTCATTTCCTCGTTGAAGTCAAAATTCTTCCAAATTTGGTCATCAGTAACTGGTTATGGTGAATTAAACTTGTGCTTTTAGCCAATCAGAATCGGGGAAATATTTTGAATGAATAATAACTTACATTATGTTTTGTCTTTTTTCTGTTTAATCTGTATCATCAGACCAAACCTAACAAGCCATGTAACTCAGAAGGGTAGAGAGTTAAGTGTTCCCCAGAGGGGAGCTGAAGGGATCCATGCAGCAGTAAAGTCATCAGGAATAGTCACTAAGCGGGAAGAGCATACATCACAGGACAGTCTGTCTTCAGTTGATAGTCTAAATACCAGACTTACAGGGGATAAACCCTGGGAATCTCTGGGAGCAGTGGGTAAGGAATCATCTGTCATAGTGAGATGATATAAGTACAGGTTGAGTTAACATAGGTATAGGTTGTCCATGGTTGAAATATGTGGAATAACGTTGCTCTTTAGTATCGAAGGAGACTTTGCGGGAATGTTTGCTAAATAGGGTTTTTGTTAATGGCGTAAAGGAGAGAGTAGTGAACAAACAAAGTTGCTTAAAACCGATGAACATGCTTTTAGCGAAGAAGAAAGTTTACCCCTAGCCGCCCCTGCGTTACACCAAAAAACGGTTGTTGTAGACCCAACTTTTTGTTTTTCTCAAAATGCGTCTCTCTTACAAAAAAGACTCCTTGATTTGTTGTTGCTTTTTGCCCCAGCATTAGACATGTGGTTTTCAAATTAATTTTCATTTATGAGTGCGTTAAGTAGAACAAAATTTGAAAGAAATAGTTCTCTAGAAGGGCAAAATGGCCAGGTGGTCAGCGTCTCAGAGTCGTACATTAGACTCTTCCACAGTTTTCTTCTGCTTTTGACATGGAGCAGTCAGCGAAAATCCGTTGACACCGCTGGAAAGAACTCCTTAAAATAATTAACGTTGCCAAGTTTGCGTGTGATTTATCGAAAATAACGAAGGTATAGCCTCGCAAAGTCGCAAAATTTTACAGACGTTTCTTTGGTGGGGCGCAAGTTTGTTTCCCCCACCATGCAAACGTTTGAGAAATTTCGCGACCTTGCGTCGCTTCAGATGTATCAGGTTTAAACTTGGCTAGGTTACTGAATTCAAGGCGCTCTTTCCTGCAGGGTCAACGGATATCCGCTGTTTAACCCTTACCAATACTTCAAGCAACTGTGAAAGGGTCTATCCAGAGCTTTCAATTCAATCCCCTTCCAAGCTAACCACCAGCTGGAGTTTTTCTCTTGTTAGTCGCGAGTTCATCTCTTCAGCTGTGCTTGTTTATAGCCAATATTGGTTTCCCTTTTGCTTGTTAGAGTTTTATACCTTGTTTTTTTTTTAAAAATTTAGATTAATTGATAAGAGTGTCCGTAAACTAGCAACTATAAACAAGGCACTAACATTTACATCAACGCTAACTTGATGCTCTGAAATGGAAAATTCAAAACAAACAAACGAATCTAGGTAGAGAGGTCTCTTTCATTCATGTTTACTTGCCTTAAATTAGCGCTTGTGTCATAGACGTGTCCTGTGATAATGTTATAGTTTTTCTCGTCAAAAGTTTCTGATGTGATGATGGTGTTCCTGACACTTGAAATACCGTAACATGTTTTAGTAAAATCCAACTAGTGGTCTATCATCAATGCTGCGTCCTGATTGGTTGAGCTACTACTAGGCGATATGTTATAGCCTAGTAGTGGCGGCAAAAAAGGATTAAAGACTAGCTTTAACTAGCTAAACTTTTCTTATTCTCGATATTTTTGACCAACTAGTTGGATTTTACTAAAACAATTATTCCTCTCGCCCTCATGGCCTCTGAGTCAATAGCCCATTCGGCCTTCGGCCTCATGGGCTATTGACTCAGAGCCCATTCGGGCTCGAGGAATAATTGTTAATTATTTACAGGTGTAAGAGACAGCTACATGAGCGATATCTCAGCCAAGGAGCTGAGCCAGTTCGAGGAGATCGAGGCCAAAATCCAAGCTGGAAAAAGTGTAGAAACTCCTCGCACCTTTGCAAAACCGAAAGGCAATTTCCCAAAAGCGCCGATACTTCAAGATGATGAAGACGAACTGAATACCAGCGTGAGCAGCGAGGACATGAATATGTTTCGGCTTGAGGTTTTGCAGCGTCTTACAGAGGATAAATTGCGACAAATTCCCGATAGCGCTGAAATGGAAGACAGCGATGATCCTATACTCCGCGCCCGCAATGACGCGGTCAGCGTTTCCAGCAATCCATCAGATCAGCGCGCCCATCTGGAAGTGCCAGACGCGCCTGCAGACGATCCCAGTGATCAGCTGTCTCCTATAGCTGAGACAACAGAGCCTCTAGTTTCCAATCCAAACTCGGTGACCTCTGCTAATTCCACTGCGCCCAGCAGTCCTTGTTCGCCTTTGGACGTTGCTCCTTTTATGCCGACCTTCTTCACTACTTCACCCGCAAGTACTCTTGATAGAAAAAGTAAAAGATTCAGTATGAAAAGCAGGGAAGACATGGAGAAGACTCTTGTAGGGGAGGAGGAAGATGAATTCCAAGGTGATCCAAAAATGAGCGCGACGCCAAGAGTTCAAGCAAAATCGGGAGAAAAGGCCGGTCCTTTTCCTTCTCAAAGTAAATCGTATGAGCAGCTTGTACGTGGTAGCTATACTGTTGGTCAAGTGTCTGTAGAGTCTGCCAAAGCCGCTGGTATTCCTGTGATCGGAGAGGGTAGACAAATGTCAGAAATTGTTGGGTCCTTTGAAGTAGCTAGCGGCTCTGTTGCTGTAAGGACTAACTCTTCAACCAGTACTTCGAGCGATGTGTTTCAAAGTGGGAAACCTAATCAGACTGAAGCGGATTCCAGTCAAGATCTATCGGGCTTTCGACCACTTATTTTGTCTTCCGGTGGCGTTGAAACGACTGGCGCTGCAACGGAGGCTGTTGATGGGCGACGGGACTCGCTCGAAAGCTCGCCCGCTCCTTCACCGGCTTTAGTCAGTGGAAAACGGGACGGTGCCAACCAAGAAGCCGCTTTACTAGCGCGTGACTTGGCATTTCAGGACAGCCCGAATGATGTGGTTATTTTTGAGCGCTCTCTTTCAAATCCTCCTGAAGAAAATTCCAACTCTAAGACGGGCCAAACTGAGCAGCATAATACTGAAACTATTGAATCGCACGTGTTTGATTTTAACCAAGATACAGTTGAAAATTATAAGATTAATCTTTCTGGAGACTTCCGATGTTATAAGATAGGTGCACAGAGCGGACTTGCCGGTAGAGAGGTATTTAAAGCTAACAGCCCTGCAGCTTCGCATAATGAGGATACTGCTGATCAAAGATTACAGGACGTACAGCAGGCAGCTCACTTTGGTACTTACAGTAAAAAATCTCATAAGGATGAACAAGAACAGTACACTGACGGCCCAGATCAGGCAAGCGACTCTTCTGATGGAAGGCCGCACCATCGCATCGTCCAGGAAACTCGTGGACAAGGTGTTAGAGATCTTAGACATTCGGATGGATTTTCGACGTTTAGAAAAGACTCATTGCCTCAAGTAAGGAGGGAAGAGATTGAGGCCAACGGTCCTGCCCTGGATCTTCGGCTGTCTGACGGATTTACAACTTTCAGAAAAGGGACAACTGATGCTCTTTCGGGTAGTCTGACGGCGCGGTCTTCAATAGGGTCCACGTATGATCAAAGAAACATTGAAGCTGACAGATTTTCCACGTTTTCAAGGAAACAAAAGGATGAACAGGGTCATGATCAGGAGAGTGTTGAGAGTTTACACGATACAACCGCTTCAGAACGCTCTGGTGTCCAGCAAGCACCAGTATCTGCGACACCTCACTCCAACAAGGGAGGTGAGGGTGATGAGAGGCAGGCTTTCCCAAGAGGGGTAGAGGAGGTACAGACACGTTCATCTGGCTCATCTTACATTACCCGCTCGAGAACATTTCGGAAAACGCCCGATGGGCATATCGTTGATGATCATGTTGCAAATGTAAATACTTCTTCAGGACACGACAGGAACACATCTTTATCCAGCAGCGGTGGCAAGCTTTCTGGTCAGCAGACTGTAGTCACAAACATCCGGGTTAGTCCAGAGGGAGCAGGAAGTGATAATCCGCACAGAATTAGCTGGACAGACGAGCCGGAGGCTGGGGCGAGGCTAATGAAGCAATTGAATGCGAGTGTTGATAAGAAGGTAAGAGAGGAAAAACTGCCCTCGCGCGTCTGCGTGGCAGGTGTTTGAAAAGGAAGGGAAAATGGGGTTTTGGGCGCGAGAGAAACGCGAGGGGTGCGCAAGGAGGGAGAGAGGGAAACGGCGTTTTTTTTTTTTCTCGCACTGGGACATGACAAACGAAGGAAATTACCATTTAAAATTATGTATGTCTTTTGTTTGTCTTGTCCCAGTGCGACTTTTGCTCTCCAGCACGGCGGTTTTGTACCACGTGAATGGCCAGCTGCAAAGGGCCTATTTTTTACTGATGTCGTGTAACTACCCAGATCTGGATAGTGCTTCTGATTGGTTGAAGCAAAATTCCCACTTGCCACCACCTGTTTAATGCCAATTTACTCCTTATCTGCGACTGACATTTTTCAAAATTTAGAAATTTTACTTAAAAAACAGTTGCCCACTGCTGGTGTTCGACCATGGAAGTCATTCTTTAAACTTTTCACAACTTTTATACAACTGAGGCTGAATTGTTCCATGGAAAAATAGACCAAATCCAGGCTTAGTTACCATAGCAACTCATATGTTCCATGGACAGTTGAAGGAGCTATGTTAGGGGATTTTAGGTCAATTCTCTACTGAAGTCATTACTTAGTGCCTTTACTCGTACATAAAATGCTCCTGTCGTGTTATGAAGAAGTTAGATTCCATCAGGGAGCATTAACCATAGTAATTAGAGCTTATCGAGCCCAGCACAACTCGTGGACTAATTTTATTGTGTGATTGTGGCGTAAACTTCGCTCGAAACTAACTACACTCAATGGCCCAGGCCTCCTGTCAATTTACTGACCAGCTGTCTCGTCAAACAGACTGCACACGAGAATAACAGCCCAGCAGGCAGTCCCAGAAGGCGTAGCAGCCCTAGACAGACAGGACGTGGAAGCCCTGGGGCGAGGATCAGTTGGCTTACTGCAGCAAAGAGTGGGGTTGGAGGCCAAGTTATGCTCAATGAAAAAGGTAAGAAATACGTGAAGGGAATGGTAAGAACTTGGCTGGCACTGGACAAGAGAGAACCAAATAGGTGAAAAATTCAAAACTTACGGAAATAAGAACTTTCCCTGCTGTAAATCGCATACAATTTATGACGAGTCAAAAATGATCTCCTAGGCACTATCTGTACTCTATCTGACATCATCTTACGCAAAAACTTGTTAGAAGAGCGTGGCCCGCGTGTTTTGTAATAAAACCGTGAGCGGTTAAGAACATTTCAAAACCAAACAATGCAAAACAATTCATTACTTTTGATGGTGCAGTTTGCCTGCCACATAATTTTAGTTCGCAAACTGTCTTGGATAGCTCCTCTTTATATTGCTTTGCAAGAACGTTCAGTGAACAATAACGACAGGCTGGAGCCAGTGTGGAAAACGCCGAAGAGATAAGATTCTTATATCCATATCTCGTGAGTAAATATATAGTAAGCATACACTCAACAGCGGCTCCGGCTGTAAGGCGGGAAGTTGTAGGCAGATTTCATCCTTTAGAAAAGAAATTGTTCAATTGAGGTTGCCATTTCACTAATATATGCTTCTAATCAGTTGATTATTTTAGAACATTTTTCACAATTAATTAATTAAGTTCCTTATTTAGCTGGAAAGGAACCTCATCCTAAATATGATTTGATTTTGTAGTAGACATTTGGTTACTCAACTCACCTTTTGGGTTTTCGTGACAAACAAAGCTTGTTGCAGTTTTGAAAATCATTATGGCAAGATTCTTGTTGTCTTGATTATATTGATGTTTTTATTTCAAGTTGGCTTAGTTGCACTGCTTATATTGAAAAGTTGCATGTGTGCTTGCCAAATGAAATGTTGTAAGTTATTTTCACGTTAAAAGTGACTCTATGATAATACGTGTACTTTTTTCGCGTATCTCCTGAAGTGAGAAACAAACCTTATGAAGAAGCCTATTTTCAGAGATTTGTCGACCACGTTGAAGGAAACAAGTGGCCAGCGCCATGAATGTCAAGTATGGCTATAATTATATATTCTGTACATCTAAAGTAGAAAAAAGTCTTTATTTCTTGCAGACAACTGGCGCATATCCGCCGGCATTGTCGATCTGCTTGCTTTAATCTCTCTTTTCCGTTTGATGAAGTAATTCCGAGGTGCGGGCGGCAGAAGCAATTTGTTTTACTTGACAAACACCAGACCCTTTTACATCCTTCACTTAAGCTGATTTGGTTCGTTATTTCAACCTCAGGAAATTGCTCTTGTAACAAACGTTCTCTTCATTTATTGTAGACGACTGACCAATACTGATTTACTGCTTTCTTATCCGTTTATCGGCAATTAATACTGTTTGACTTGTTCAGAAGAGTTAGAAATATTCTTGGAAAGGTCTTTTTGCGTGGTTTTAGTGCGACTGTGAGAAGCCTTCGATCTCGCGTTAGTGTCGAAGAACGTGACTGTGTTTTCGCGTGTTTTTTTGACACTCACTTAAAACCTCGCTTAAAACACGCATGAGTGATTCCCAGCTGACAAAGCCGCGCCGCCGATGATGAAGACGCTCTCAAGTCATCTTGCTTGGACGCAGAGAAATCTCTTTGACCTGCCGAAGAAAGGTACGTTTACCTACATTCTTAACGTTAATAATGAATAATGTATGGATAGAATGATTGTTGATGTGCTAGTACTTCGCGCGCACTGCTGTAGTCGGTAATTTGCATGTTGAGGAACTGAATACATTACCTTTGATAATCGTGGCAATGGATATGTTTTTGCGCGTGTTTTAATCGGTTTTTGCATTGTTACACCGGTTTAAACTCAGCTGATCTCTTAGATATTTTACAAATAACTCAGCGTGTGCGATCCAGCCCATAAGGAGACAGTGAAAGAGGGAAATTCGCAAACAGCCAATATTTAAATAGTCAACGTGTACGAGGATTTTATCGAACTGCTACATCACCGCGTTCTATTCTGTAAGCGAAGCATCGATTGTTGTGATGTCACTACCCAGGAATGAAATTCGAAGGACTTTAATGTTGGATTGAATGAAACGTCATAAAGCCAAAATAACCTTTTACCTTGTAAACGACGACTCGTATGTGAGCGAACTGGTAGAATACTGTTGGATATAGCTTACAGACGCGGTCTTATGGCGAGCGATCTGTATTCGTTTTAACCACGTTTGGTTCTAAGCATCTGTTTAACGTCTTTGTGCTCTGACTCTAAAGGGAAATCCTCTTTGAAATTCACGAAAATCAAGTCGAAAGAACTGAAAATAGCCACTCCGATCATAGAATTTCCCAGGGAGTTTGTCGTACGACACCGTCACCGGAAGTGGACGTGTTTATATTCTTGTCCACTCATGATGTTTTGTTGATTGTATCATATTGCTGGGTCTTTTAAATGTCTGTTGAAAGAGAACTCAAGGTATTCCACTGTAATTCATTTAAATACAGTATAGCTAACAATTTACTGTCTGAGAATTCAAGCTGGTTCATAACCATGCATGAATTTAGTATTCACCAATATTTAAATCTAATAGTACCCCAGGATGTCTATTGCTAATAACCTTCACATGAATGGCCACAATACGATTTCTTTTCAGAGAGGAAAAAAATGCTCGTAAAGGACGCAATGTTTTATCCATAGACCCGAAAGTCAGCCTAGCAAGACAACGAGATTCCAATATAATTGTAGAACTGTTAGCTCTTGCCAAATAACAGACTTTAAATGCATTTGCATGAGGCGGGTATCGGAGGAGAACCTAGTTATATTCTCTAGAAGCTACTGAGTAGCTAGATTATTTTCGTGTACGATCTGCTTTCGAAAAACCTTATGTGTTCGTTGTTTTACTTAACATAATCATATAATAGTTGTTCCAAATAGTTTATGTTTAAAATGCGCGAAAATTTTTTAAAATGCTTGTCTGAGAAAGTTCGATATTTTATTGGATTCAATATACAATATTTACAATGATCATTTTTCAATTATTTTTTATCTAGCAAAACATATATTGAGCTAAAGCATCTTGAGTATTGCTCTCACGTACTGGTCTTGAGAAATGATTTTGTTTTTTGTCTAAATGTCGACTTTTAGTCGCTATTTACAGAAGAAAGTTAATTTCCACAAAATTGAGTTCAGTCGTGTTTGCATTTTGTGCATTTTTGACTCGTTAGGGGGTTGTTAGACAAATTTTCATGTAAGTATTATATGATGAATTTCTTTATCGCGAACAGATGCCTTTTGGCAAGTTCTGTAGTGGATGCCAAGACTCTTTTTATCGTTGTATTTTTTCATAGAGGCACCATTCCATGTTTGTTTTGTATCCTTTTACTTCATTTGTGTTTATCATTTTGCGTCACAAACATGTTAACCATTTTTTGGTGAAGCCACACACGAAGGAATTATTTTTTCATCGTTAGCACAAGATGGATCAGCCATTTCCCTTAGCCACTAATCCTTTGAGCTACTCTCTGGCTTTCTGTTTGAAAATCTATTGGTTTTTGAATGGACAGACGTCTGGCAAAAATTTTAAAAAATGTATTTTTTTTACAGCGCCAATAGTAGCATATGCACCACAAAATATCATACATGTACAAAGTCTCTACAGAACATAATATTTTCTTGATGAAAATGGAAGCAATTTTATATCGCGTTTTATATAGTGTATCATGTGTGCATAATTATAGTGCTACGTCTAGGGGTTGGTAATATATTTCCCTTACATGGGCTGAATTTGTTCATTCGTATGTTGGCTCTCAGACTTGGCCACTGTAAATCGTGGCCTCATCTTTTAACTTGAAAACTGAAATAAAACAGTGAGGGTGGCATTCTCTGGCAAAGTTAATGGCTATCAGTTCTTATTCACGATGATTGTCATATATGCAGGCCTATCAAATAGCAAATCCAACTTTAACCTCTATAGCCGGCCTAGCCTTCGTATAACTTAGCAGGCGCATGAAAGTAATATGGGCACAAAAAAAAACGAAGTGCGCGTGGGAGACACGCGAGGGGTGATATAGTCACGTATGATGGGAAGGCGTATACATGTATACAGCTATTTCGAGGAAGGTTGTCGGATAAAGTGCACGCGGCAACCCCGAAAGGGGCTTGTGGGTGGTTTTGAGTTCGCTGTTTTTCAAAGAAATTTTATAGAATGGCACGAGAGGCCATAGACATATGTCTGCGAGTGCTAAAGGAAAACAACAAAAGTATTTTCTACAGCTACAATGTCAGGAACAGTGTATTGAGCATATCCCATATTACCTTTCAGGATTGTCGCGTGCACAACCTTTCTCGAAATAGCTGTCTTCGTCCACCTCAAATTACAAATTAATCTACTCCCCCTCCCCAACGTCTCTCTTTTCCTGTCTTATGCAATGTGAAAGTGATGCCTTATGCTGCCGTGTTATCGCAGACCTCCGATGTCGATGTCACTTTTTTCACTGAATCTTCTCCATTTGTTATGTATAGGCAGTATTTATTTCTGTCTGGTGTGCAGTTTATTGACTTAAATATTCATATTATTTTACAGGTTGCATGCAGGACGACACAAGAACGAAGCACTCAACTGATGAATTTGTCACCCATGAAAAGCCGTATTTTATGGCAGCGACGGCCTTTCGCTCAAAACCGCTGTTCCAAGACGAGACGTCTCCTTGGAAACAAAGTGCACCTGTTCCTTCGTCGGAAAATGAAAAACAAACAGCTTTTTCCTCCAGGTTCTTGTTAAATGGAAAGATATCAAGTGCTTCAGCCTTCACCTCGCTTGAAAATGAACCTAGAACACTTGAGAATCCCGCTTCAATCTGTACCGCTTCTGAACGTGACACCTCTGCGGGTGGAAGTATTCGGGACCGGATAGCAGCGTTGTCGGCCGCGGCCGGTGTGTCACGCTTGGATTTAACACCATCCAAAGAATATGTCACGTCAGGAAGGGAAGAGTCCTACCTGACCACTGGAAAGGGTGTAGCGTTTAACATTGACTTTCATAAAGCCACTAAACCTCAACCACCTCCCCGTCTAACGTCAAGATTTCGAACTAAAGATCTGCAGAGAAAGTCAGCTTGTGAAACGCGAGCTATAAATGAGCGGGAACCTAACATTCTAAATAGCAGCGACCTTGAATCCGTTGATTTCGGTGTAGGAAATAACAGGAAAGTCAAAGCCATAAATAGTGCAAAATTTGGAACGGTGAATAAGAAGGAGCCGGAAGTCGTAAATAATGGGGAATTAGTAGCGGTTGACAAAAAAGAAACTGGAACTGCTGATAACGAACAGGGCGTTGTTAACGGCAGATTCGTGGCATTTGAGGTGGGCTTTGATGATGAACCTCATTCAAAACGAGCAAAAGGAGAACCAAGTGTATTGCATTCCCCGTTTATCGCCTTAAAGACGCGTTCAAATCTCAAGTACCAACAGAAATCGACTGCTAAGATTCAGCCTCAGCGATCGAACGTGGGCGAGGCCAGTTTGACTTGCTCAGATGTCAAGCTGGAAGAGACAGTGACAAGGCACGGATTTGTGAACGTGAATCCTGACGAGAGAAAGCGTGACACTTTTACGTTGGAACGCTTGCCACAGTCGACACAGAACGAAAATGGTGAAGGTCTACCTACATGTATAACAACTATACTAAACGATCTAGCAAGTAAGGAAGAATTAAGGCAATGCCAACAGCAGTCACATGACGATTCCTCGGTGCTTGTAGACGAAACACCACTGAAACGAAGTACATTTACTTTGGAGAGTGTGTCTCGAGAAATTGATAACGCGATCGAAACTTATTTTCCAAATGAAGGTGTCAACTCAAACAAAAAGGATTCACCTTCAGACGAGAAACAAGAATCGGCAGAAAAGCGATCGACGTACACTTTGGATTCGGTTTCGCTTTCTATACAAAGGGGAGCTGATGAAGGCTGGCTTCCATCAGAGGTTTTGTCTCAACTGGCGAAAGAGGAAGAGTGTCAGCCATCGAAAGTCGCAGCTAATAACGAATCTGTTATAAAGCGCAGGACTTTCACTCTTGAACCTGTGTCGCAAACTCTACAAGAAGGTCAGAACAAAGGTTTGTCTGTGAGCCAGGTATTATCACAGCTCGCGAATAAAAATGAGTTACAGTCATCGACCTTGTCAATTGACGAGGAAAACACTCCAAAGCGTGGGACCTTTACCTTAGACTCTGTGTCACAGACTTTGCAAGAGGCTGAAGAGAAAGGCTTGCCCACAGTGGAGGCTCTTCGCTGGCTCGCATCTGAGAAGGAACGCCATTCATTTGCTGAGACAACTTCAGAGGTGACAAGTCAGCCAAATCCTCAGAATCGAGGAACTTACACTTTAGACACAGCTTCTCACGCAATTGAAGAGGCTGTAGAAAAGGGAATCCCAGTTTCTGTGACACTAAACCACTTAGCAAAGGAGGAAAAGCAACAGCGGAATTCCCATGTCCATCATGGCAGAGATAACTCCACTGGGGATGGGACGTATGAACTAAAAAGATGTGATGCACACGCTTTGTCGTCCATCACCCGAGACGAGTTTGAAGCTACTTTTGAAGACGCCCTAGAACAACTTGAGGATTGCGTGACTTGGGACAGCGACGAAGAGTTTCCAACGTCTCATAAGCGCGAACGGCGTCATGCGGTGAACTCAGGGAAACGAGGCACATACGACCTTGAGGACGTGTCAACTTCTTGTCAAGATGGTGTTCCTGTGGTAAAGACGCTGAAGCATTTATCAATTGATGACCTTTCCGAGGACGAAAGTGTGAAGATTCCGCTCTCTGAAGAAAGGCGAGGAACTTATACATTAGATGAAGTGTCATGTTCATTACAAACTGCTTCGGAGCAAGGCATTCCTGTAGTGGAAGCTTTGGAGAATTTAGCAAGAAATAAAAAGACAAGTAAGGAGGGCAAAGAGAACGAAGAAAGTATTGACAAAAGACGCACATACACCTTAGATGAAGTGTCAAAGTCAATTGAACACGCCAAGAATACTGGAATACCTGTGATTGAAGTACTAGGGGCTTTGGCAAAGGACAAACCAAAGAGCCCGTTGCGACTTAAGATACCAGACCGAGGAGCAGACAAGAGGGATACTTACACCCTTGATGAAGTCATCCACACTTTAGAACATGCCAAGCAGAGAGGCCTCCCAGTTGTTGACGCGTTAGGACATTTGACTACTTCTAAAGATTCCCCCTTTAGACAGACACCAGATGCTGTACATCGAAGACAAGAGAAGCTAATCAACAGGAAGACCTACGCCCTGGCCAGTCCTCTGGAGACCATCGGCGAAGGAACCAAGCTACGTCTATATGATGGAAGTAAAAAACGAATGATGTCGCCGATAAGTTTCCACGTCAAATCCCAAGAAGCTTTGACATCAAAACCACACAATAGTGAAAATATCGCCAGTGGTCTGGGTGTCGTTCAAAAGTTGGATTACTTAACATCAGCTTGCGAGCGTCTACTGGAAGCGAATGCTAAAGAAATGGCAAGAGATCCTCAGCGAACAGAAAGCTCTCGGCAGAAAACGTCGAATGACGATTCTGTGCTTGGGTCAAACGAAGTTCGTCCCGAGTCTTACACCATTGAGTCCGAACGGAATACATATTCTTTGGAAAGCGTCTCACTGACAATTGATGATGCAAAAGCGAAGGGAATTCCAGTTGTAGAGACGCTAGAAGACGTAAGTTCAGTTAGGAAATCAGAAGCGACTCCAAGAACAAATCTCATGCGTCTTAACTCCAAATCTGATTC
Source organism: Porites divaricata (assembly GCA_038088405.1). Taxonomy (NCBI): domain Eukaryota; kingdom Metazoa; phylum Cnidaria; class Anthozoa; order Scleractinia; family Poritidae; genus Porites; species Porites divaricata. Next base: position 47,014,917 of record JBBMOI010000001.1, read on the forward strand.
AGAACTTATAAACGACGGGACCGAAAAAGAGAGTGACAGGTACACACACTCGTTGGAGAACGTTTCTGGAACTCTGGAAGATGGAATACCTGTGATACGAGCACTAGAGGAACTTACAAATGAACTCGCGGAATTCTCGCTAACGGCAATGAGCGGAGATTTACCAATAACGCAATTAGGAAAGGATAACCGGAAACGGAAACGCCACTCTGAAACAGCCATTAAAGGGCAGTTCGCTTTCATCTCCCCCGACGGGTCTCCTTATCCCCCATCCATACGAAAGGCGTATTCGCTAAGCGACGTTGCGTTCGCCGTGCAGGAGGCATTCCAGTCTGGTACGTCAGTAGAGGATTTCTTAGACGACATAACCTTCGAAAAACCTGCCGAACCAGCTGCGTCCTTCAGGGACGTCAGACCTCGGTCTGTCGATTCCGGATTTGTGTCTTCGTTCTCTGATAATGATATTTCTTCTCAGAGTTTTGAGTCTCCGCGTGTTCGAGCCAATACATTCATTCTTGACAGTTCAAATGAAGATTTGGATTTAGCGAAAGTTGTTGCTCCAGTTAAAGATCTTGACAACGCCTTAGAGCTTTCGCACGTCAGCGAAGACTCCAACCGAAGAACGTTTACGCTTGATCACGTGGACGATATATCACGTGATATACCTGTGATCGAAGCTCTTGAAAAGTTGTCAAACAGTATTGTTTTGAAATCAGATGATACGAAACAGTTTGAACTAAGCGAACATAATAAAAGCACTTCTATTCCTGTTAAATCAAATATTGGAAGAAGGAAGTCGCCGCCAAAACCAAAACGACAGTTTTTGAAGAAATCAAACTCTTTGCAGTCAAACCCTGGTTCGTTTGTAATAGAGTTCTTTGATTCTACTCGTCCACAGCAAACATTTTCGAAATTGCAGATTAACGATGACAAGGTTGAAAAGGTTTTTGGTGCTTTGGAACCTAAAAAAGACGTTAGGGATACAAAAAACGCCACCTCTTCATCCAGTTGGAACAAGTTGGAAAGTACTGATAGAAATCGCCAAGTTTCCGGATACAAATGTACACTTGATGCTGACTTGGTACCCACAAGGGATTCTGAAATAGTGGGGTTAGAAACAAAGGAGCCTTTGGCAGTGTCAAGCAGCGCGCCTACTCGTGGACGGGCCACATGGCGCCCTAGCGGCAGTGTGTTGGATCAAATTGCGAGTCTTATGGATGTTGCCGATGACTGTGGAATATCTCCTACTGATGTTCTTAATCAAATAACCGATTCTCGTTCTGAGGCAGAAGGTTTGTTGGCGTAATGATTACCCGTCGAGGATTTGTTATGGCTGATCATTTTCTCCTTTCTATTCACGCCGAAGTTCCTGAAAAAAAATTCGCTTACTAGAAATTGCACCCCCACCCCCTAAAAAAAGATGATTTCACCAAATTCTAAAAACGAAATCAAATAGGAAATAAAGAAGTAAAGATTCGCGTTGGTCGTTCATTTGTAGTCATTAGCACTTTATTAAGCTAGGACAAGCAAATTTACATTCAGTGGAAAGAAAAGCGATTTCTGTGAAACAGTTCGCTTTAGGTAAAGAAGCAGGTAAGATTAGGCCATGCTGCATAATGGTGTATTTTTCAAGAGGCCAGAAATAAATCTGGTAGAACTGTGTTGATCACCTTTTGTTGTGGCTCAATTCTATCCTTGGTGCAAATGTTAAAATTCCTTTGTTTTTGGTTCTGGTAATGATGACAAGAAGTATAAACAGAGGGAGCCACAGCGTACCTAAATCTCTCCTCTGTAGTCACGGTGTTGTTTTTCCATAGTCCAGTACCAGCTGTTTTGTTAGGCAACTGTTTGGGTAAACAATTTTAATTTACATCAGACTGAGGGATGTTCATGGGTTTGTAACGACGTGCGATTAACAAAGGCTTGTGTTTAAGGTGAAATTGAGGAATTGGAGCCGGCTGATGGCGAAGATGATCAAGCTGTGACGTCACAACTGGCTTATCTGCGCATGCAGCTGGACGAAAAACGGCGCCATATCGAGGCTGAGAAACATCGTGCCCAAGCTGAGTGGGAAGATCAGCGTCGGAGACTGGGACAAACTGCGTTTTGGTATGTAATCGGAAAAGCTCAAGGAGGTCAGGCTGTTGGAGAGGGACCTGGGTTTGAGGTTAGTTATGGGAAGTCTTAAAGACAGTTTTAAGACAGTGCAAACTTAGCATTTGTAAATTCATCTTTTGTCCTCAGCTGAACCAAACTAATTTGATTAAGGTTATGTTATGAAGTAATAAGGGTAAACTGTTTAATTTTCTTCAGTTACAAAGTGTGAAATGGAAGTGTTCAACAGCGTTTGGTAAATTTTATAGATACGCTGCATTTTTGATGTTGTAATTATTGTAGGCGCTGACATCCGACAAGGCAACTGTTATGAAGTCTCAATCCCACGACCAGCCGAGGAAGCCTGAGGCCGAATTTCCAGATCAATCGTCCCCTCCTGTTGCTTGGTCATCTCCTGCTAACTCTCCCCTCCTTGCTTCACAACACGGTTCTCAAGGTCGGCAGTTTGAGACGCGAGAGTTCCGACTATCGGATTATCCTCCTCGTAATGATTCAGGAACCAACCCTGACATGACGCGTCCGTCTTCCCAGCCAGCGGCCGAAGCGAGCTTCAAGAGCAGTTCGGTACCAACGCGCCCGTCATCACATGATCCAGCAGCTACTCGCCAAACCGCACCCGCACGTAAGTGTTGGAATGTAGACGTTAGCCACGTGCCTACCCCATCCCCGTTGGTCCGACCTGAAACAGCAGCTGTAAATATGGAGCTTAAGCAAGAAACTGTCTCTCCTGAAGAGGGTACTGGAGAAATAGAGGTGGAACATCACACTCCGTACAAGAAAGGACTGGCCATGTTTATTGGTGATGATACAAGCCCCGGAGGTCAGGTAAGTTGCCAGAATGTAACAGCTACACATTTACCTTTAGAATAATTTAATACAGGGTAAATCTCGATTTAGGTCTCCGTTTGCTTAAGCGGTTTGTCTTAATCGCAATCAAATCAAATTCTCACCTCCTATGCATAAACTCGTGTGTTAGAATGTTATGTTTGCATATAATTTATACAGGGCTTGACGCCAGAGCAAGAAAGAAAACGACACAAGTTCTTGCGAATGAGACAGAAGAAACAAGAGGAGGACAGGACACGAAAGGAAGCGGAGCTTGAAAAAAAGAGAAAAAGAGAAGAAAAACAACGCGAGAAAGAGATGCACCAAAGAATAGAAGAAGAGAGACGTCGCAAAGAAGAATTGGAACGACAAAGAGTTGAACAGGAACTGAGAATCAGAGAAGCACAAGCCGCTCGAGTCCCAGACTCCTTCGCCACTTACCGCCGCGTGGGGCCTCAGGAACAGCGCTATGATGCAAGTGATGACGCAAGCAGCTATTTCGTACAAGGTTCCACGCAGGCTTCTGGATTTGCGGAGTTTAGTGGTATGTGTGGTCTGTTTTTTTTCTTAGTTTTGTATTATCTATTGTGACTTAAACGAATATTTGCTGTTAGCGTGTGGGATGTTTCCGAGCTGTGAACCTGGTTGATTTGGCTAAGCCCCCACTAATTTTTCAGAGTGTGGCGCAGCGTCAGGACCACGAGGGATTTTGAGAAATTCTATACTGTGATTACTTTCTTGGTATTCATCACTATCTCGCTCCACTTTCTGACCCAATCATCTAAAACCAAACGTCTCTCGTTCTTGATTTCCGGCGCTTTACCGCGCCGGCTACTTGTATTTTCTTGGTTCTGATTGGTTCTTTTGACAGTCTGCCTGTTATGATTGGCCAGAGAAATTTCTTTGGTTTCAGCTTTATGACAGTCGATTGAACACTACTCTAAACTGTCAGTGTTTCTGTTATTAGGTCCGCAATGTTACGTGAAACCGAGTGGGAAGTCAAACAGGAAGATCATCGTGAACGCCATATCATACGTGTGTTTGTCAGGAACAGTGAACCAGGATCAAAAAGAAAAGTGCCTACAGGTTTGTTTAAATAAATGATATAAAATATTTCCAAACACGATGGCGGGAAAACATCACTCACACAGATTTGCTGGCCACTTGTTTTCTCTTTACTGCTTTTTATTTGTGTCTTCGGCGAATCGTGTGGCACGAAATTTTTGCTGGTTCTAATTCTTGCAATTTTTCCAGCAATCCGCAAAAATAAGTTCCTGCAAAAGAAAAAAAACATATATTACCGCTAACGTTTTTCCCGCAAAGAATTACTCCAGAGTAATTATGTTCTACCTTAAAAAAATTCAGTACTAAGAAATTGTGTCTGTTCAATTACAACTTGTCTCTTTCGTTCAGAAACAAAACGGTAAATGGTAGAATTGATAAAGACGATGCACCAGCTGATAATGAAATCACTTCTAATCGATCATCAGAACGATCAGTCACCGCAGATGCTATTGTAATCGAATGACAGAGAAAAGTAATCTATTTTACTCCTTTGCATAGGGTACGCACACCGTAGTGTTGTTGGAAAATACAGTCGATGCTCTCGTAAGCGACCACCTCGGAAATTCGAAAAAGTGGTCGTAACTAGAGCTGCTCGCTTATGAGGATGAGCCCTCGTCAACGACTGTATGGTGAAACAATAGGGGATGGTCACTTCCGAGAGCTGCAGAAACTCAGTAATATTTCATAAACGAAAAAAAAGACATCAATGTTTAATGAGTGTCTTTATATCTGAACTTTATTGAACTTTTACATACACAATACCGCACTGTACAAGGTCTTTATCAACGAACCATTAGAGCAGTGTGCAGTTTCATTATAGAGTTGATTTATACTTAAAATGAGTCAGCGAATAAGAGTCTGAGTGGTCGTTTACGAGAACTTAAAAACAAGGAAAAGTCCAGTTGGATAATCCCAAAAGTGGTCGCGGTCGTTTTTGGGCTTTTCGTTACAAAGTTTAAGTCACAGTTTAAACGGGGTTTCACAAAGGTAGTCGTAATTAGAGCTGGTCGCTTACGAGAGTGGCCGCAAGGAGAGCTTCAACTGTATGTATTTCCATTTCACGTACTCAATAAAAACGAAAGTATATTATCAATAATTTGCCCGGGACTTTCTGAAAATCGCAAAAATTAATTCCCAGCAAGCAAAACTAATCTGTTCTATTTGAAAAAAATTAGTTCACGCAAAACAAAAAATCGCCAATCCCCATAAACCAACTCCCCCAAAAATTTCGTGCCACATGGTAAAATAACATGTCTAATCTCTACCTAATCATCCGCCTCTTAAATTACTTATCTGCATCCACTCAGACACATAAATACATCTTCGTTTTGTCAAAGACACTCTCTGACAGCTTACCTCATTGTCCACTGGGATCGATGACGCTTTACTTGAAGAGCGTTTCTTAAATACCCGTTTTTGTTCCGCCTTAATGATTTTCATTTGTCCACAAGGTATAGATTGTTCACTATAGCCTGCGATTTCAAATCCACGAGCAAGCCCTCTGCGAGGGTTGAGGGATCCCTTCAATTCTCTGTCTCCGCACCCCAAGCCGTTGCGCGCAGAAGACCTTGCGCTGTATTAGTAATTGTTATTAAACATGTTCTTAAGATTGATCTTTTTTGGTTTTATTTCAGGCTATATCTGAATCTGACGGTCATCACTTCATGATTTTATTTAAAGATGGTCTTAAGTTCCGTGGAATATATCTACACAACCTTGATAACGACCAGGTTAGTTTTCTTTACATGTGGCTATTGCAAGAGGTTTGATTTGAATGGTCGACTTGTATGGTATTTATCTAATGAAGTCCCTTTTCTCTGTAGCTTTTCAAAGTATTTGGAATCGGGCCTCGCGTGGTGACGAGCAAAATGGTCGAATTTCTGTACAAGTAAGTTATCAACGTCTTTATTTTGCGCTGCAAAGAATTCGCTTTTTGATAATTCAAAGGAGAAAGACTACAATCAATAAATTCTTTAGGTAATATCTAACTGTATAGTGGCAGTAGATAATTTGGATGCCCAAATGGGTGCAGTACCACACAGCTCATGTATTATCCGCTGGTATTGAGTTTGATACAGTTCGTTAGCAGGTCATCTTTGCGCTATTGTGATACACGCGCTTAGGTGTGTTCTCCAGGGATTCTATGATTGGATAGTTCTGGTATTTAAGGTTCCGCTAGAGTAGTTAATTCCTCTCGCTCTCGCTTTCCACTCTGGCGTTTGCTTACACCAGAACAGAGTCGGCATTTAAGGGAAGAATAATTTACGTTCGTTTGAGCGTAGCGAATTAGAACGTAATAATAAATCCAGTGGTCTCTAATCTACATTTTTTGTAGCGATTAATAGATGCTCATTTGTATTCAAACACCACGGGTATTACAGCAGTAGAATTCTTGTTGGTACGAGTGCTTACAACGAGAACCAGGGTCAAGTATCAATTTTGTAATGACATATAGGTAATCAAGATTCGTACAGGATTATGCAATGATTGCCTCAATATAAGTTACTAAACGTTCAAAATTCGCTCGTTGTACCGAGGCGCATCTATTTCTGAAATTCACAAAAGTTTCTTTCAGGTCCCTTGAAAACGTCCTTAAAAATGTCCTGGAATTTCATAATAAATTTTATTGGATGTTTGTAACATAAGATAAAGTGGAGGAATTTAAAAAGATAAAAACAGCAGCTTTAGATTCTTATCCTAGAAAACGTCTGGCCTTGAGGAGCGTACACCATCACTATAAATTCGTACATTTGGTTAGAAATATCTCGAATAAAAGTTTCTATAGCGTTGCCGTTACTTTTCTTCTACCGTAGGGAATTCTTCCTCCTTATTCGCCTTTGTCAAAGGGTAGCTTTCGTTTGATTAACAAGTTTACAAGTTTATCATTTCTCTTGTGTCGTTTCAGATATAACAGCGGCGGAAAAGAGTTCACTAAGATCCCATCTAAGACTATCTCCATTTCAGTAGACGGATTTTCCATTCACAAGTCCCACTGGAATACTGGGAAACCTGTGGTAGCCTCCAAGACAGCGTCAAATCTCAAGAGACCTCCTCGTCACCCACAGAGATAAAACTATGCTGTTGCAGTTTTTCTCTCAGTCCCTCGAGGAACGTGCTTGTTGCTGTGTTTAAATAGTTGTCGAATTGAACAGTTTTTCCCTTTAGCTAGAGAAAATTGTTTAAAATTATGAGAACCAAATGTAATTATGCGTATCAAAAATCCATTGTATTTTCAGTCACAGGTATTGGCTACAATAGTCTTGTTTGCTATGTGAAACTACTTTTAACTTCTAAAACGGTTGATTGTATACTTGAGTGATTTTCCCTTGATAATTTTTCAACCGCGTTCCCAGGCTCCTCTCCTACTCGGCCCCAGAGCGGGAGAAAGTGGGAGAGGACCCTGGGAACGAAGTTGGATAATGTTCGTGAAGAAACACAAGTTGGCTGTAACTTTGAGTGTGCGCAGTATCCAGTGAACAATGTTCTTCGGTATTGCTGATTTACACACTGAATTAGAGGGGCTTTGTCACGGCAGGCTAGTTCATTTTGTTTGTAATACCAATAACATCTCCTTATTCGCTTTGAAATGAGAAAATCACAGCTTTGTACCAAACTAAAAAATATATCTCCTAAGCATTATTTTAAACATTACCAACAATCAAAATGAACTTTAAAAACTGTTAGGGTAACAAGTTTTCAAAACCCACAATTGCAATCCGTTTCAATCTCCATCAAGTTTGTCCATCCGCGCCTTTGTTCTTTTGTATTTGTTGTGTTATTTATTTAACGTTTTGCGCGGTTATTTTTTGTTTCATTATTCAATTTGGTGACAGGTCCCACTTTTTGAATTTTGGTAAATTTCGATACACGGCTCCTTTAATCATCTCAGGATTAAGTCAGTTTTGTGTCGTGTTGTGGAATCTTTGGTAATGTCATTGTTCTTCGCAGCATTTTTGGGAGTTGTAGTCAATAATTTTAGGCGCGTTTGCTCGTCTTTGAGTACTCGTTAGCTCTCAGTTGTATGCAGCTGTATATGCGATTGATATTTATTACTTCTGACGCAAAGAAGCTATTTAAACTTCAGTATAATTTTAGTTTGGTTTTTACGGAAAACGAAAGAAAAAGGTTATTAATTTACTTGAATGATTTCGTGGGGATATGAGAGATTATTGACATTGTTCATCTCGCCAGATCCGTTGGTAAAGCGAATGTTATACCATTTTAACCAAGAGTATATGGAATTATGCAGGTCATTAGAGACAAATTTATTGTCTTCAAAGACAAAATAAACTGCTGAATGATACAACTCCTTGGATTATGTAGTCAAGAATTTTCAGTTCATTATTTGCACACTTTTGAATTTACTTACTTCAAGAATGGAATTATTTAATATTTAATTTGCAAAACCGCCATCCATTTTTGGCTACCTTGAGTTCTTTGCCACGTATTTTATGCCTCACGTGACTGTTTAATAATGCATTTCCTCAGTTACCAGTGTGGTTTTTGCAGCTATCCGCGACATCTTCAGGTTGATTCTTAAGGTGGCCCGAACCTATTTATTAGCATGTTGGTTACGTTTTGAAATAGCGCTTTTCAGTAGTAAGAATTTAATTGATTTCTCTGATTCTCTTCATCCTTAATGGTGAGTAGTGGAACTTTAAGAAAATATTATCTATTTTCTCATAGGTATAAAAACCTTTGAGATATCGGCAATTATTAACAAACGTTTTTTTCTTGCAACTACGACACATTTTTCTCTAACTTCAGCAAATAAGCGTCAGAGCTCACTAGTTTTGTATCAACAAGTTTGAAGTCAATTGTGACCGTACAATGCGCTGCAGAAAATGCTGTTCAAATTTAAACGCCAAATACTATGCTAACACATTTGTGAAAGTTAGGGCACAATAGCGGAAGAGCAGGCCTGTAGCAAGCATAAAATGAGCGAGTGGCCCACATTAACTCCCCCCCCTGGTTAAAGAATACTTCTTGGTACATGTCAGATCACTACATTTGTCTACAATACCTTTTGTTCTTGTCTCTAAACGCCCAAAAACCTAAGTTTTACTCTAGTACAGTAGTATATTTTACACTGGCGGACCTCTTAGGAAACCAATAAAGTTCAAGAGGTCAAGTTCAGGGATTGTCATTGGTGCATTTCGATCCATTATCCTTCTGACTATTTTGATGCTTAAAAAGCAGATATTTTAAAGCTGTTGGTTGTTTTTGGCAGAGCAAAAATACGATTTCGTTCATTTACACAATTCCAAATTGCACAGAAGAACAACAGTATATAATCTTACTATGATCGACAATACTTTGAAACTTTAGCTTCCATTGACAGCTGTCTATTTTAGTAGAAAAATTCCACTCGTGTAGCAGAACTTAAGTCTGAAAAATTTCTGGGGGGGGAGGGGGGGCTCAAGCCCCCCTGCCCCTCCCCCTGCTACGGGCCTGGGAAGAGTTCTGACGGACTATTATCTCCTATCTAAATGGGAGTGAGAACGAAGTATGCATTGCAATTTTTTAATTATATCATCTTAAATAAAACAAAATGTACCCCAAGGAGGGGGAGGGGCGGTATTTGACATCTGTCTTTTCCACCTGGGTGCAGAATTTAACATGATAAACAAGACACGACGAGACAATGTTTTATTTGGAGTCTTATACAGTCCTATGTATATCGACTTTATCCAAATAATTAAAAACTATAATACAAATTGCACACTAGTGGAACTATAGTCAATGTTAACCTAAACAACTAATGATCTTCTTTTCTCAAAGCAGTCGAATGCGTATTTTGCAATTAACTTTTGCACTGGTTTGTTCTTGCTCGGAGGGTTTATTAGCAACAGAAAAGCATCATCTGGTGCCATTCTGTTTTCTGATATTCTGTATTCTTTGTTTAAGTATTCAAATAAAGTGCTTCTTTTTTCTTCGTACGCAGGGCACAGAATTAAAAAGTGTATTTCATCTTCTACGTCTTTTTTACAGATAGGACAGATCCTCTCTTCGGGTTTCTTGTAAGGTCTTACATACCGACCTGTCTCTATCGCCAATTTGTGATTACTTAGACGGAGTTTAGTTAGAGTTATCCGGTGTTGGACGTTGGTGACCTGACGGAGATAATCTTCACATTTATAATTTTCTATTGTTTTAAATTTTCGGAAGGTTCTTAGTTTATTCTTTTGGTTGGCGTCTTTTCTTACGTCATTGTTTACGTCACTTAACCATCTTTGTAATTCGATGTCTTTCAGTCTTTGTTTGATAATGTTCAAGATTCCTATGTCATTTTCATGTGCTTTTGTCCAGAGTTATCCCAGCCCTATTTGGTCTTATACGCGTTTGACTTTTTGGCTCCATAATTCCTTGTTTATTCTCGACTTCATATCATTACAAACCACCTGTGATAATTTGTGTTTTGGGTGTTTGGTTAGAGTTAGCCAAAACTTAAAATCCGTATATTGTGCTTCGCTTTTCATTGGGAATCTTCCTGTTTCAGCCCTACATGCATTGTTGCTGCAGTATTTATTTACACCTAGCAACCATTTCAAGAATTTAATTTGAACTAGTTCTGCGGGATCTTTTTCTATTTGGTCGTTACAATCAACACCCCAAATTTCACTTCCGTAGAGAAGTATGGGGGATATCAGAGCATCGAATAGCTTAATCGTCAGTATGATATGGCCCAAAATTTCGAATCCCCCTGGGTATGCCCGGTCCCCCTGCCCTGGGGCTTAACATTGATTGGTGCATTACTGTTGTCGGAACTACAGTTCCTCCAGACAATAAACTCACGCTCACAATAAAGAACAGAATTGTTTTATTGCTTCTCACTCTCGCACGGAAAAGATTACAAACTCTTGTCATGTGCTCTTTTTTCTGATCGATCACAATCTTGAAACGACATCCGATTATATCCATAAACCTCAGCTTCCAGGCCTCGACGACCTTAGGAAGCGTCTGACTAGTTCAGAAAGGAAAAAATGCGAAAAACGTTCTTAACATCCTAATGTTAACCTACGAAATCTCACACCCTCCCCTATTTGATACAAGTAATATTGGGATCAAATGAATTCGAGAGCTTCTTCTTCGGCAATGCGGCGAATGTTCTCCGCTGCTACAGCTGCAGCCCTCCTAACGGGGCGAAACTCCCTTGCAGTAGGATATTTTCTTTTTTGTGGGGGGGAGGGGGTTCTCTCACTCTCTGCTCTTGATCACAGGAAAGCTCCATAGAAAAGAAATGCTGGACTGCCCGTTCAAGGTAAGATTTTTCTGCTCTCAGCCTGACGGCTCGTCCAACCCATCTCCACCTTGGAAGAGCTATTCCGAATATTCTATTTTCCTCGGTTACGTTCAGCGTCATGGATTAGGACCACATCTCCTCACTTGATGTTCATCTCTTTGGTTTTGTGCTTCACGTAGGGTCTTTCCCTCAAAGAATTCAGTTATTCCCCATGCACTCCATCGATTCCATAGAACCGCTTTACACCGGCGTAGATACTTTACTCTTCTTCCTCAAGTCAGCATCCCCTTCTTCTTCTTCTTCTTCTTGATTAACCGAACATCATGGCACATGGGGTCAAAACAGATAGCTGTACGTCGTCCACAGAGGGCTATTAGGGACCTTAAGCAGCGAGGACGAGTTCGTGGACGAAGACGAGAGAAGACGAGTTAGCTCTGGGTCGAGAGCGTCGTCCAAAGCGGGAAAAACAAATGTTTAAGCAAGCTCCCGTCTCGGCTCGTCGCCGAAGTAGGTAGACTGCACTGAATGGCTTCGTTTAAAGAAATACGAGAGCTACTTCTTCAGTTTAGCGTTGAGAACAACACAATTAACGAGGAAGAACTTTTCCTACTCTCCGACGGATTTAAATCAGTAAACCGTTTATCAAATGAAAAGGTTTGAATCCAATCAATCGAGAATCAAACAGTACAGAGCTGGTTTTGTTGTCCTATACATTTTACAGGAATCAATTGCCGGAGGCACGATTTCCGTACAGTCCCATTCATTTATCTACTACGGATATACGACTCTATTCACGTTGATCAAGTTTACCGGAAACAGTATATACGAAATATAGTGAAAATCTTGCTTTCGAGAGGCAGACATGTACATTTCAAAACACATAAACAAAAAGTCAGTGTGGATGAAAATGCTTCGAGAGATTTTCCTTGGGAATTTTAACCGGTCTCTTTCATGCAAGGGTCCCGAGTATCAACGCCTTTTCCTTTTCCAGTTAAATAGTGCTTCTGGAAACGGATTACAGTTCAGAAGCATTTAAGGAGAACATAAACATTTTACTTTTACTCACAGGTTCTTTCCCGCCGAAGCCGTTGGAAAACCACGGCTCACGGTTTACCGAAAATCTCTCGAAATATTTCCTCCAACGGTCCAACCTTCGGCAAAAAGTACAAAAAAGGTTTCCTTTTTTCAAACCTTGGTATTAAACGAGGTAAAATGGGCACAGAAACGTAAAAGATTGCTTTGAATGCTCACGTTCACCTGAGGACGGCAAATCAACAGATGTCACGTCCTGAACGCCATGTGGACTACATCACTGACATGCGCAGAAGTTGCCGGCTTCGTGAGAACACTTCCGGTCGGCGTCCACTCGGCTCGTCGTCTAGGTTGCTTAAGGTCCCTATTATTCAGTGCTATTTCTTCATCCAGCAAGTACTTCATCAAGCTCGTTCCATGTAAGGCTAGCTCGACCAATACTCTTGTACAATGCGCGTTTTACGACGCCCACAAGTCTCTCAAATTGCGCCCCCCCCCCCCCCCCCAACCAAGGGGCCTTGCTTAGATTAAATTGCCACCTTGTTTTCTGAGGAGCGAGGTAGTTCTGAAGCTGTTCATGTTTTACTACCCCATTCATCCATACAAAGACCTCACCACATATCCTTCCAAAGCGGTTCTTACATTGTTTGCAGGGTTGGCTGCAATGTACTTGATCAACCTTATCTTAACCAGCGATGATGTCATCAAAGTAAAGACTCCTCTTGATTTCCTCCACATTTTCTATTTCATTTATTCCAAAGTACAACAATTACAACAACAACAATAACTATCACATAGCATACACAGATTACGCACCCTACCCTATCTAATCACCCTTAGAGAGGGGTAGGTAGATAGGTAGAGGGCGGAGGGATGGGAGGAGGATGGGAAAAAAAGGGAGGGGGAGGGAAGGGGAGGGAAAGGAAGGGAGGGGGAAAGGGAGGGGAGGGGGGTCTAGCCTGCGAACAAGGTCTCTTGCTGCCGGGAGTGGGGAGAGGATTAGGTGGGGTGGGGCAGTGAGAAACCTTGCTCGCAGGCTACACCCGGGGAGGGTTTTGCTGCTCAGCACAATTTTTTTTCTTCTTACCTTTATGAAATTCTTGACTTAAAATAAGCATTTTTAGAAAAGGACGCATTCGCGTAAGAAAAGAACGGGAAAAAAACGGACGTGTGCGAAGAAACAAGCGAAATCTTTGATTATACAGTGGTCATTACTTGGGATCAACTTCTCCACACTTTGAGACCTGCAGGACGCTTTTTCTCACATTCCTTGGCGATTTAGTCTACTTATAGTATTTTCCTTTTCTTTAATGCAGTGGGGATAGACACACCATGAAGTTCCAAACTGCTCCTCGTCTGAAGTTGGAGAATTTTCTTCATTGGTCATAAACCTTGAGGACTGGAGTGGAAGTAACTTGAATTAACCTTGCCTTCGAAAGAAACACGACCTGATGACTTTTCTAAACGTCAAAAGTCCGGGCAAACAATTTTTTGTTTGGTTCATCTTGTCAAGACGTTTGGGTCAAGTTCGAAACTGATGGAGATCGTATCTCCCAGAAATGTCCCTGGGACTCTTGTAATGTCTCAAGTTCGAGGATGTAAGTATATTTCATTCTGGAAAAAACGTCTTTCACCTGCCGTAGGACACGCAGGATATCACCTTGCTTTGATCTTTCAGCTGCAGGCTCATTTCATGATTTCCATCACAAGTTTTCGGTCGCATCGGTAGCATTTTAGTATGATTTACAGTGCTACTTGCAGATTTCCTATTGCAGTTATAAGGGTACCGGATTCAGACTCGGGTCCTGTAGTGCCTAGTTAGAGGAGAACGCCTTTTCTTGTTTTCGAAGGGTCATTTTGTGATATAACCTCCGCGTTTTTCATTTATAAGACCAATTTTTCCCAAGTTGTTGTAGGAGCACTTGTAAATGGCGTGAGATCAACACGCACATTCTCCATATTACTCATTCCTTTGCCGTTCATCTGGCACTAACAAGGAGAAATTAATTAGAAATCAGAATGTTTTTCGTTGCTGAGCAGTTTCCTGTATTTTCAGCCTTTTATAATTGATACTGTTCAGTGGTAGGATATATAGTGCCGAAGAATGTAAATTGATGTTGATCACTGTTAGTCGTACAGAAACTGTTTCTTGCGATCACAACTGAAAGCAAACGCACCGATGGACATTTCAAGTATTTCAATATTATTCAAAACGTACAGCTAAAATCAAAACTGGCCGTCGGAAAAACGTGAAAGTGCTTGTGCTTTTTAAATATGCACTGGAGCGTTCAGAAAGATACAAGAATCCATTGAAAAGAAGCTTTCACAAAGCCGAGAAGGCTAAAGTTTCCATTATGTTTGGTAAACTTTGGTTTGTTTTGGTTCTTGAACCTCTGGGCCGGAGGTTCATGATGTCATTATTTTCAACAGCCAATGAGGGGCAAGAATTTGATTTGCATATAAATAACATACAAAAAAACCATTGAATTTGTAACCCAGCCGGGATAGCCCAATTGGCATAAGCATTGAATAGGCAACTAATTGGCAAACAAAGAGGCAAACAAAGAGGTGACTGGTTCAAGTCACGCCTGATTAGCATTAACAAGGAAAACAAGGAACAAGCTCGGCTTGGATCTGGGAGGGCTTGGGGCGAGGAGAGGGAGGAAAAAAGGCCCTGGGAGAGGATTACATGGATTACACACCCGAGCACACAAAGCACTGCACATGATCAGCCTATTTAACGCTATGCCTGCCTGTCTGATTTCCTCCACTTCCTTTGGGTATTCAGTTCTGAAAGGTTCTAAATGTTGTATCAAGGTCCCTGCAAGAAGAAAAAGTGACTGTACAAGTCCGAACAAAGCTCTCGTGAATCTCAAAGTCTCAACTTGTCGACTTGTTTTGTTTTGAGCGCGCGCACTACACTTCATTGCAACAAGCCCAAACGTCTGGAGACTGAACTCACAAATATCACAAGACGGCACTTTTGTTTCTTACCCTTTTTTTGTATTGAACATTCCTTTATTTTCTCTATCTTATCGGAATTTTTCCGTTATTTGTTTGTTTTGACGTACTTTGACAGCTCGCGGCGACACACAGAAGCGACAACACACGCGACAGGAATGCAAATAGTTCGCGCCAAGATGACGACACTTAAAATACGATTTTTGCAGGGGAAACAATTCGAGTTCCCGCTCTCTCGTTCGCTTTTGCCGCAGAAAGCATGAAAAATCTACCCCTCGTGCTTCGCGCTCGGGAAAAAATTTGAGCTCGACTTGTAGGCAAGTCTATCCGCTTCGCTACGCCAGTTTTAACGACATAGCGCACACTAATTTCGTACCCAGATCTCCCACGGCCAAGGGATTTTCAGCGTAAGACAGAGTGAAGTCTGGGTACGAGATCAAGCGCACACAAACAAGAGCGGAACGACTATTAGTAGTGAAGTATTTCGGGGCGCATGGCAGATCCTGTAAAGAGAAAAATAGGTTATTTTTTGCCACGCAATAGATCGCCATCCTTCCTCACTCTTTCTAATCAGGCACAAGTGTTAAGAGCAATCTAATTTCGAAGAATGTAATTTAGATTGTTAGCAATGATAACAACAAAACAAAACAACAATTCGGAATACTAGGCTCTGTCCGAGGAGATTTTTCCTATTTTTGTTTGCCCTCCACAATAGCCTCGATTTCATACTAGTTCCAGTTCTGGCCGCGCCAAAGCCGCAGGACACGTGGCATATCGACAGTGAGATATCTAGTAAACTCAGCAGTGGTGTGAGTGATATTCAAACGGGGAGATGACCTTCCGCTAGGATATCTCGTGACAAGTGACTGTAAACAGAAATTCATGCTCAAGGCCTGGAAGGTGAAACTAACAAAGCGATCAACATTACATTTTGTCGAAACACCAAGCTGTTGAAATGGGCAACCGCTGCTGTAGTCGAGAATCGGGCGATGTGGACAGACCGCTTCTGTATCAAAAGTTAGAAGGAGAAACGAAGGCGAAAGAGGATAAAAAGACATCGGAAGAAGAAAAAAAACTTAACCAAGCAAAAACAACTGGAGCAGAAGACCATTCAGTAACGGAAATATCTAACATTGAGGAGTAGCACTTGTAAAAAGATTATAAACAATGTACAGAGCACCTGGATATAAAGTATGTTGTTGGATAAAGTGAATTCTCTGCGTTTCTAATTGATTTCCGTAGCAGAGGCTTCTTTAATTCTCAGAGATAAATTGGGAAATTTCTTCTATAACTTGACGTAAGTGGATCAAGAATTTAAAATATAAAGTAACACCAACTCTGCCAACGTCTTTTAATCCCCGCGATGTTGACTTGGCACGTCGTGACTTGCTCGCGAATGGAATTATTTAACATGAATGTTATGTAAAACCGCCATCCATCCAACCTTGGCTACTCGCTGATGCCGATGTTAAGTTCCTTGCCAAGTATTTTAAGATTAAAATGGAATGCGACAAAAATCAGGAAAATTTGAGAAAGGTTTTTTGTATACTTCGACTGACTAAGTGAAAGATTTAACAGCATTGATATGTAATTTATATGTTGTGTTTCCATGTCAAAAGAATCACGGTAGAAAAATTAAAACTACTGAGAGATAATGGTGTGATCGACGTCGTCCTTAAAAGCTTGCTATTTTCAGCTCGTCGTTTACTGGTTTTTGTTAAATGTAAAGCAACTTTAAATTACTGTATCTTAGCTCTTCATATATATTTTTTAATTGCGAACAATCTACATATAAACCCAATCCAAGACAGGTGAAAGATAACACATCTATCTACTGGCTCAATCATTTAAATATTTTACTCTGATTGTTTTCATCGTTGAATATTCAATGTTCTGAATGTTTCCCTGTGCAAACAAAATAAATATTAAAATTGAAAGATGTAAAATTCTGTAAGAATAATAGTGCAAATTGACTACTCACTGACTACTAGTCAATAGGGATACAAGTGACACGTTTTATCGCTTTAAAAACAAATCCCCACGAAACACTTCCTTGTATAATTTTATACGCGAGCTGTTTTATTCTTTCACCTTAAAACCCAAATATCAAAATTAATGTTCTCATTTGTTTGTCCCTATACACTTCCAGTAGAAGTAGTATCACTAGTAATTCGTCTGGTATGATCGACATGATCAAGTCCTTTCATCTCGCTACATAGATACTCAGTATTACGGTTGATTTCCAGTGTTGCGTATTTTTTACGTGCGTAAGTGCGCAAAATTCACGTTCGCAAAAAAATAGAGGCAATGCATGATAGGTCGCTCGTAAGAGTAAAGTTGAACCTCGCCTAACTTCTCGTTTAAGCTCAGCACGTTTCATCTTGCCTCTATTTTATTTACGTGATTAAAATTTACGTGCGTTAACTTGCGTAGCCAAAAACGCGTCAGTGGAAATCAATCTTTACAAGGACAAATTGTTGTACTGATCACTCGATCTTAGCGCTTTAAAAACCGCTAGGGTTAATCTTTGTCTTGTTTTTGGGTTGGAGTTGGGTGATGATGTACGAATCGTCTCATATTAGCTGAAAAAAAAACAACTCCAAATTGACACAATTGTGAAGCCTTGCTTTCATCTCAATTCTTGGCATGCATTTGCATTCCTAGTCGTACCAATGGTCAAGCTTTTCCAAAAAATCTTGTTCCATAATATTAGTCTAAAAAATTACTTAACTCTGAGATTTAAGTAATTTTGTTAGACTGATTAATATTATGGAAGAGCTTGGCGGCAGACCTCTACACCTGATCGCCCCTCCCCCCGGGTCTATAGTTAAGGTGTATAACATGCCAGTTACTTGAAAAACCGTGACATTATTCTAATCAAAGCTTCTGGGAAAACTATAAAGACATCATAGTCTCTCATAGACTTAAGGGTAGCCAGGTATACAGGCAACAACAAGAACTTTATTTGAAATTGCAATTTTTTAATAAGCACTGCCCGCAGCTGTTTGAGGCCGGGTAGTTAAGCACACTAAGCACACTAAGGCAAGTTCACAGCATACGAAAGTTAGGTAATGAGCTCTAACACGAAATGATAACCCGTACAGGACTTTATGATTCAGTCATAACGCCCTGAAAGATTTTCCCAGCAAGCTGAAGTATAAAAACTATTTAGACATATTTACGGCTTGTATCAATTTCTTTTGTAATTTACAATTGCGCACATGATGAATAAATGACTCGCCAAAAATAGGGTTGAAACAGTGAAATCTTTATCAAGCGGATTCAAGCATCAGTGTACATTCCTATAATTGACTTAACATATCTCCTATAAAACCGCGAGGGGCCTATTAGCGGGTATCAAATAATTTTTAATGGTCAGTTCAGGGGGATCAGTCAGGTGAACAACCTGCACAGGAAAAAAGCTGACGTTTCATGATTTGTCGTTTATCGATCTGAATTTTGACCGTGACTAACCGGAACCACGACCTTTCAGTTTTCAAACGTGTTCAGATTCTAATTTTTTATACTGATAATGGCAAAGTCCAATTTTACATGGACAGGAAAAATGAAAACTTCTTTTGTCATCAGGTGAATAAATTTAGTTCCATAATAAGTGAACTATTTTTTACTGTTCTCGACAATGACGTATTTTTTTGTCCCTTTAAAATATCAGTGGACTTGCAAGCGAGTATCTGAAGTTTGTATTTTTGCTTTCGAAAACAGCCCGATCGTGTGACAAGTTTTCATCCCTGTGGAAAATGAAAGAAGTTTAGAAATCTAAGCTATATCAATTGCCAAACAAGCATACATGACGACGAAGGTTACCAGTAAAAGCCGTTACATCGCTTCACTTTCTAGAAAATACTTCCTTAAAAGGGCGTTACTTCTCGTATGGTGCCTTGTTTGACTGGTTTGTGTAGTGATACAATAATTGCGTATTTACATACGATCACTTATAAAAGGGAGAACGAAATCCTACTCACTCGCCATAAATCATTTTCTTAGCAAATCCACCAGGTTCAGCGTCATGAGGAACATCTTTGTCGCCGTATTAGCTGGAGTAGCCTTTATCACGATTGCCGGAGGGGTTCCTGCAGCTTGGGATGTTGGTAAGTAAAAATTCAAATCGAAAGGCATTATTTACTTTGAGGTCAACCGAACCCCATTAGTTTAAAGGACCATTCTAAAAACATACAAAGGGAGTTAAAGAAGCCAATAAGAAGTTAAGTCGCGACGAGAACGTCAGATACAGTCGCGGGACATAAGTATTCGTCACTTTTAATATGGCGGCGTTTGTTTACATTTTACGCGCGCTAGTTTTAACACCGTTTTCAGCAAATCTAACTTTAAAATCACCTTAATATTTAGTAAGATGACCCTTCATTTTAATTACATTGTCTAGGCGATCAGATATGGACTGGTAAAGGTTTCTTATATAATCCAATTCGATGTTCCGCCACACGCTCTGGATTTCACGCAGAAGATCATTTTTGGTAGCGATAGCTACCGCGGACTTTTGTAGCTCTCTCTTCATGTAGAGCCAGATATTTTCTATTATATTTAAATCTGGTGATTGTGCTGGCCATTCCATTGAGGTTACTTCGTTTTGATCTTTATAATTTTCTACAGTGTGGGCTCTGTGAACAGGCGCATTGTCATCCATGAACAAGTATTCTTTTCCTTCAAAATACCAGACAACTACTGGCCATAAGTTCTTGTCTAGGATGTCAATGTACTTGGCAGAGTTGATGTTGCCTTCAACTGCAGTCAGAGATCCAACACCATCATAACAAATACATCCCCAGATCATCAAACTTATCTTCCGTTCAGAGCGAGAACAAAC
>JBBMOI010000001.1:47040000-47105000 GCA_038088405.1 Porites divaricata
TTCTAAGGACAGATTTAACGTGTTTCTCAATACAACAATTTTTTTGTTAATTGACAGCTGCCGACCCGCCTCCAATTTGTTTCGGCGTTCCTCATCTTCAAGAAGTTAAAGCCTGCGTCAAATTTTCCAACGTTTCAGTCGAAAGGCATCACGTGGGAGGCTGCGCTGCCTTGGAGTTCAAACTTTTCCATTCACGGAGGGACATTCCGCTGGGATGCTTCTTTTTCAGGGGTGCAGAAGGAGATGGTTTTGATGTGGAAACGTTCTTAGACGCAGAATCACTCCTATCGTTATTGGAGGAATCATTTCAAGCATCCACGGTTTGTTTACGCCTTTTTAGACTCTTTTTTTGTAAGCAACGGCACTTGTTAAATCTTCTTGCTTAGATGACTTATGTCGCCGGAATGATCCAGGTATGAGGCGTGTTTTCCTGTCGTACGGAACTGCGTAAAACCAAAACGGGAAACTTAGATGTTTCCTTTTGAATTTTACGATCACACAAGAGAGGATGATTATCATATGCATCCATGATCTTTTGGGCTACGCTATAAGATTTCTTGCTCCTCGACTTCAGTAACGAAAGTCAGACCTACATACTAAGTAAAAAAATATCTCTTTGGAGGTGCTGATCGATAAAAAGCTTTCATTGAATGGTCAAACCTTAGAATTTTATATCCGCGGAGTAAAAAAGTTAGTCGAACCGCATACCAACAAATAAGAAGTGTTATTAAACATTGCAGTAAATGCTGAAGAGGTATTTGAATGTGGAAATCTAGTTTATACTATGAGTGGTCAATGGTTTTCTATGGACACTATTGCCCGATCAGAACTAAATCTGATTAGGGTAATCCATTGCAGGAATCCTGCGATGAATTTTACTTTTTCTCGGACGTCAGTCAAATCTGCAAAGATAGTAAAACGGAAAGAAATTCACCCCAGTCTTTGTTTCCGTTGTGAAAGCCTATCATGGACTAAGCTGTAGATTATTATTTCTCGTAGAAAACCTGGGTTAAGAATGGCAAATCTCAGATGTATTTATTTTGTAGGAAAGCCATATTGATCCCGACTACACTCCGACGAATGAACTAAAGCCGAATGATGACGTAACAGATCTTGTGACGTTTGATAAAGGTGGCTGTGCGTGTGGAAAGACTCCTCCTCAATGCGACTGCTGCATTGAAGTAAAGCTGATTCATTTTCCCATCAAAGGTAACTTATACCTCATACGCTGTAAAATCTAATTACGCTGTAACCGATAAGGACATCTGATCAGCGAATGATGGGCCAGTCGCTTTTCCATTTTCGTTTGTAGAAGTCTTTGTCTTTTTTAGTCTTTGCTGGTGTAGTCTTTGTTGGAGTGAAAGGTCTTATTAGCCTGAGGACAGGTTCTCTGTTGTCAATAAGGTGATTTACTTTCAAATGAATTAGTAGGTCACCTTCACTCTGACGAAAGGCTACGCTTGTTTTTTCACGGTGACAAGACTTTATCAGTTCTTATGATAAAATTGAGCTGGGTGTGTCAGTGGAGGAAGCGATTGGGAACAAGGGAAAGTGAGGGGGCGGGGGGGGGGGGGGGTAAGAGGCTCTCGCATCTCTCCTTTAATTCCTCAGCTATCGGTCACCAATTTGCATGCACTTTGTGTTGTTGAATGACTGGATACTTTTCACTCGATCTAAAGACAATATATATGGCAAAAAAAATTTGAAGCAGTCCCTTGGGAGCTTCGTTATTTATATGAATAAATGAATGCAAAGAAGAAATGGGAAATTCATGTACAAAAATTTATATATGCTTTGATGACAGTCATCATTTCATTTATACTACTTAGTGGCGGATCCAGGAAAGGGGCCAAAGGGCACCCGACCCCCCCCCCCCCCCCTTATTTTTCGACCAAATTGAGGCCCGAAGAGTCGAAAAAAATTTTTTTATCTAAGGGTCTGGGTGACCAGGCCTCCCCCGCGCCCCTTATCTCAAGGTCTGGATCCGGCACCGCTACTCTTATATTATTATCAGGTTTAATTAGTCATTTTTTACTTCTAACAGCCTGTGTTCATGCAGACATTGATAAAGCTGAAACGGTAAGAAGAAAACGTTTTGTTAGCCAGTCCAATACCTTATTCTTCTTGGTTCGCATCACTTGTTGGTTTCCTTCGCCTTAGCGAAGTTTGCATGTTCTTACCCCACTGGAATTGACGAATTTGGCAGAAAATAGAATTTCTCCCTCATTGGTTTACAAAAAAATTAAAACCGGTTGCTTACCAGCTGTTTTAACCCATGAAAAATGAACAAAATAAGAAAATTAAAAAAAATGACCTTCACAATGAAAAACGTATGTTGGGCATGTAAGACGTTTGCATGTTAAACCGAGTTATTTGATTCTTTCTGACTGACTATTTCCACTCAAAGTTGACTAAATCTTTCATGTTTTCTGATCCTAGGGATTCAACATAGCAGTAGTGATAAATCACTTCACCCTTTTCAAGAAGCATATTTCAGGTATAGAGGAAAAGGGTGCTTTTTTGGGAAAATCCAAATCCGGATTTCAGAATCCAAAAACGGGTTTTGCGTTTTTTGGGGCAAATCCAAAAACGGATCATGAACCATAAAATCCACACTCTGGTTGGATTCTTTGGATCAAATCCAAATCTGGAAGTTTGAGATTCACAATCGGAGCGTTTTTTTTGGGAAAGGATCATTGAAAAAAGCATTTTTGACAAGCGGTTTTCTGAACAAAAATGGCACACAGCAGTTGTCATCTATTTACACTCGTATACTGTTTTTAAATTTTTTCTCGTCATGTTTTTTGTACGTATGTAGTGTCTGCTTTCGCCGGTTTTAAATTCTTATGATTTTTATCCTATGGTGTATTCTAATTCGAGATTACGTTTGAGTTTCAAAGCGAAATATAATGGATTTTGTATATTCATACGTAGTTTATGTTGCCTTTCCTTGTTGTCTTCGCCGCGAGGATCATTTTGTTGTTTATTTTATCTATTTTTCTTATCCCGAGGAGCACGAGGACATGCCGTTGTAATGGTAAATGATCCTCTTTCGAATCTTCCGTTTTTTTGCTAGCGAAGAACCTGTTTGATCTGCGATCACAAATCCGTTTTTGGATTCTCCCCCAAAAAGTAGGGATTAGATCCTCATAAAATCAGTGAGCAGAGGAGAAGTCGTTACGCCACGTTACCATGGTAGCAAAATTTCTGGATGTGAACAAACCGAAAACGTCACTTAGAACTGAGGTGAAAGCCGCGCTGTTTCAAACTTCATCGATCTTATTCAGTTTCATTTAGTTTGTCAAATGTTGGTGAAATGTTCTGGGGTTGAATCCGAAAGGAGCGTTTCTAAGTTTAGACAAAGAAAAAGAAAATTTTTGTTTTGTGTTCACCTACTCTATAAAGCGGGCGCCTGAAACTAGGAAGTTTCATGTTGCAATCGAGCAACGACGACTAAGAAATGTACAAAAATCGTGATGTACGTGCAAGGTGTTGTTTTGCTAATATGAACTTATTGCTTTTTCGCCGTTCTTGTTGCTGTCGCTGTTGTCGTTGCTTAAGCTCCCCATTAATGTGATCCAGAAATTTTGCTACCATGGTAACGTGACGTCACACTTTTCCTCTCTATTCTCACTGACCATAAAATTTTCATCTGGTTTTTCTTCAATTAAACTAAACTGATAATAAAACGACTAACATTTCATATCCTTTCATTGTTTCAGTGGCGAATCCTCCCCCCATCTGCAAAACATTGAAAATCTTTCACATCAAAGCAAAAGTGTGTCTCCGGCTTACTGATGTGTCGCTGGCCCCTGGTCACACGGGCGCATGTGTGGAGGTGGAGATTGACGCACTGAAAAAAGCTGTGGGATGCTTCTACATGTCGCGCAAGAGTACAATGACAGAGGGTACTGGGGCCGAATTTCTAAAGACTTCCCGAGTTAAGATATTTCCTTAGTATTTTTTCTTAACAATGGCCTATTGTTTTAACACAATAATAGCTATCTATACGTCTTAGCTTCAGATGTCTTCCGTGAATCCAGTCCCTGGTTACTTGCATAACCATCGCCTTAACCCCGCTTAAAGAGCTTGTTGATGTAAGTTATACTTACATCATACTTATATTTGTAACTGCAAACCGCAATCGTGACAACCTCGTCCCCAGGGTCATCTCGTTTTCCAGCTGCAGTATTGCGGAGCTTAAGCAACGACCACCGCGACGGCAACGAGAACAGCAAAAAAGCAATAGGTTTAGATTGGCAAAACGACAACTTTGCACGTGCATCACGCTATGTGTACATTTTTAAGCCGTCGTTACTCGACTACAACGTGAAAGTGCCTAATTTCACGTTTTGTCGAGGACGGGAACACAAGATAACAACTTTCTTTTTCTTTTCCTGAACTTTGATACAGTCCATTAGAATTCAACTCCAAAAAAAAAATTGCCAACATTTGACGAATAAACCGAGATGGAGAAAACGCGAAAAAGTTCGAGGTAAAGCGAATTCACTTTTTAAGTGACGTTCTCGTATCTTCAGCCGTCGTCGTTTCTTAAGCTCCCTATTGGTAAACGAGAAACCCTGGGGGCCAGGTAGTCAACCATTGTTGGTAAAAAGTAAGATAAAGATAAAATAAAAAACAGAATTAAAAACATCAGCATTGTGTCAAATATTGTCTTAAAAGTTTACCGTTCTCTACACCGTCAAGTATGACTACATACTTAAAATACCACGAAAAAAGATATGACAAAGCCATCCAGTTTAGCAACCCTTTTCGATACATTGACGATTTATTCAGCGCTAACGATGAGAAATTTAAAAATTATTACATCAGCGCAATTTACCTCCTTAAACTCGAAGATATGGACACTTCCACATCATAAACTACCAGCTGCTATTACTCATAAGCACATATCGACATTCCAGTACTAGCATTTTGCAGGATATTTATCTCATAATCCTACTTGTGGGAGCTAAGACCACTTAAAAGTAGTTTTAGCTCCCACAAGTCTCCTATTGCTCAGTGGTAGAGCATCTGACATTTGTGTTAGGAGTACGCGGATTTTTCTTTTGAGCCCCTGTGTCACTGACTGAAATGAAAAAAAAACAAACAAACAAACAAACACCTATTTGGTGTATTTATCAGACATTTCTTTCACCGGCAATATTGTTAATCGTCACTAGGGGGAGGAAATTGTAATTTCAGTCGGGGAATGAAATTTCTTATTTCCACTTTATGTCGCTAAGAGATGTTTCTTTTTTGTTAAGTATGCCGTCAGCTAATTCGACGCTATTCTTTCACGTACCTTTGACAATACTGGTGCTGGTATTAATATGCCGCCATGAGATGAACTTTCTGTGATCTTTTTTTTTTTTCAACGGCTAAGGAGGCCATCTGGTTGAAACCCTTGTTTTTCGTTTGCCTCCGCGCGCCATTGATTTTAAAAATCTAACCAAGATTTAATTCAGTCAAAAAATGACTCAATAAGTTCGGAGTCAGTGGTCCCACGCAATGAAAAGGTCTTCATAACTCTAATCTTGGCACTTACAAAGGGTTAAAGGCTTACTGTGAGACAACTGTAACCGGGGGCTACTTAGACAAAGGTGACCAATCGTTTTGCAGGAAAATAAAATACATTCCAAGAAAGTTGGTCTGGGGCCAATCAGCGGCTCGTAAAAAAACAATAAATTACTCGAAGCAAAAAATTCAAATATTGACAGCAAGCGTTTTTTTTTAAGAAAGCAAAATGTTTCACCAGACAGTGTTTTTCTGTTCGAAACTTTACATATAACACCCAGAAGACATATTTGTTTGATACAGGCTGTTATTTGTCATCTACCGGCAATTTCTCCGCTACCATTGCCGCGTTTTGCAGTAACATCTCGACCTGTTACCCAGAACAGATGTGCATGGTGACCTGATTGACGACCCTGTTTTCAGCTCAAATCTCGAACCACTGAGAGTGTTTTCAAGGAACTGACAAAGAAGGATGTATACCAGCTCATTCTTGCTTCAGCTAAGAAAGCTGTATGCTCAATTCTTTGCCAACTTCTATTTTACTGGGCAGCCTTGAAGAACTCCTTGCAATTATCACTTCTGTGGTTAATGGATCCTTGACTCTTGGACACTTTCCAGCTGCGTGGAAAGCTGCTCTAGTTGATCCACGGCTCAGGAAACCTTGTCAAAGCGCCTCCCTTTCAAATCTTAGACCTGTGAGCAATGTCCAATTTATTTTGAAGCTTACGGAGAGAGCTGTGTACAACCAAACCCAAGACGGAGCATTTAGTGCAATCAGAGCTGTACCCAACGCTCCAGTCAGCCTATCGAGCAAGCCACAGCACGAAGACGGCCCTCCTTAAGTTAAACAATGACATCTTACTTAACATGGATCACCAGAGGGTCACTCTACTAGTGCAGTTAGACTTGAGTTTAGCATTTGACACTGTAGATCATGAAGTACTTCACCGTCGTCTTGAGGTAACTTTAGGCATTGCAAATACTGCACTTTAATGGTTCAGATGTTACCTAGCTAGTAGATCACAGTGTGTATTACTTAATAGGAGCTTCTCAGAGGATTTCTCTCTACCTCATGGTGTACCACAGGGTTCGTGTCTGGGGCCGCCGCTTTTTACAATTTATGCCAGCAAGCTATTTGAGGTAGTGAAATGCCACCTACCAGATGTTCATGCATACGCAGACGATAACCAGTTATATATCTCACTTAAGCCTGCATCTGGTTCCAGCGCGAGTGAATTGGAAGCGGTAACTGCATTACAAGATTGCATTCTAGACATCAAGACTTGGATGACGGTTGACAAACTTAAGCTAAATGATGGCAAAACGGAATTAATTGCAATCGGAACCCGCGCGCAGTTGAACAAGATAAGCATATCAGAGCTCAGCATTGATCACGTGAAAGTGTCTGTAGTATGCAACGTTCGGAGCCTAGGGACGTGGTTCGACAACCATCTGAGCATGAAAACCACCATCAACAAGACTTGTGAATCATGACTTTACCATCTGCATAATATTGGGCGCATTAAAAGATTTCTTAGCTTTGAAGATAGAAAGTCGATTGTTCAGGCAATAGTGATGTCGAGAATAGACTATTGCAACAGCCTATTGCATGGTGTTCCCGCTACGAACCTTAGCAGGCTCCAACGGGTGCAAAACGTCACATCGTCATTTATACGTCTTCATTGGTTGCCGATTAAGTTTAGAATCAATTTTAAAATTGCTATGCTCTGTTTCAAGTGCATTCATGGACACGCCCCCAATTATTTAAAAAGCATACTAGTCACCATCAAGAAGACTTCGACATACAACTTCCGCTCAAGCACCAGCATCCAGTTGGAAGACCATTCACGACGATAGAAAAATACGCTTATTAAAGTCACAGCAAAATTTCAACACCTTTAAGACATTGCTTAAGAAGCATTAAAGAAGCTTTAAATTTATAATTAATTTTTAGTGTTTCATATAGTATACATCTTCGCATTTTATTGTAAATTCAAAGTTGTAAATAGGTAACACAGAAATTTCGTTTCAATTTTAATATAAAAAGCGCATTTGATCATATCCTCCTGTATGTTAATTTGCACTATATAAATATCAAATATTATCATTATTATTATTTGACCTCAATAACGTTTACGGTTTTTGCCTGGGTCATTCACTCTAATGGACCACTCAGGAAACACAGGCTTTCTTCAGTGGGTTTAAAGATCAGGTTTGTAGGTTGTAATTGGTTAATTTTGATCCATGTTGTTGATTTCGATTATGATTGACAACTAACTTTCTCGAAATGTATTTAGTGTGTTACGTACCGGAATAACCAAGAGATGCCCGTGAAAAAGGCATAAGTAAAAAGAACTCCCGAGTACGATATAAGGCACGCAACAAAAGTGTGACAACGAGCAGTTACCTTTTTTACCTATTATTTATTTAATTATGCACTGTTATAGTTACTAAGGTTAAAGATTAAGTTAAGCAGTTCGTAAAGCAGGCAGGCTTACTGTCTTTCATGGTCATACAGGAACAACTGTCAACTCCACTGACTTGAGACATTATGCTTGACTTTCTTGAATTTCACTGGATCCTTTCCACTCATTGGCTTTTCTGTGTTCACAAACTCGTCTGGGAAACTTCATCATGGACTCTTTTATCTTCTCTTTTCTGCTATCGTCTCTTTCTTTTCTCTTGATATAGCAATGTCAAAGGTTATAGCTCCTCCATAGTTATAGCAGTTGATTATAGCTTTCTCACAGTATAGCATCCATAGCTGATAAGCTCAATCACAACTAGCCACGAGGGAAAGCTCTCGGGCACACAACAGCAACTTGATACTTGGAAGCCTAGTTTTATACTTTTTCTTTAAACATCTAGAACGTTCCATTACTATTTATAGTGTATTACAACATCTTCTATTTGCGGAAACTGCTGAGTCACATTACAGATATTTCTGGAATATTACAGATTATAAGATAATTCTAGAAAAGTCTGGAATTGCATGACGGATAAACTAAAAATAATTCTGATCCTCATAACAAGTGTTATTTCCAGTAATTCGATTGGTCAACTTTGTCTAGGTGGAACCGGTTATAGTAGTCTCACTACAAACATGATGACGAAAATCAAATAAATAAACAGATAAATAGTTATAATAATATATCAATTTAGCCAAAGCTAAAAGCGAAATGCCTGTCAATAAATTTATAATCTACTTTAAACAAAAAACTTGAAACCATCGCAAAGAAAATCCACTTGGAGTTGAGCCTGCGATAAGTTGAAAACTAGGAACTTGTTAGTGAATAACTTCCAAAATACGAGCCTCGATGGGTCGAAAACCGAGCCCGCAATACGGTCATGTAATACCGGCCAGTGGATACCCCGTCTTGACAGCTGTCAATTGGCTACAACATGGATGTCCAATATCAGGTTGCAGGTTCCCACAATAGCTAGAAAGTGTGAGATTTCACATTGGCTGTCCCGTGGTGTGGACGGACGTACGGTCACGTGACTACAAAACTTTCTCGGGTGGATAGATAACCAAACTTTCTTAGCGATGGCGCTTCGCTAATAATAATAGTAATAATAATAATAATAATAATAATAATAATAATAATAATCTTTATTGATAACAATGCTAACTATTAAAATCCTATCTACAATCAATTCACTCAAAAAAAACTATTCCGTCAAGACACTATTTACAATTCCTTTCATTTAAAAGAAAAAAAACACTTAGTTTTGATTAGAAAAAATTCATTGAATTAAAAAAAAATTATTCGAATTAAAGACATCTCATTTCAATTGAAACAATCCATTTCGATAATAAAAACAAATTGGTATATACAAGGTAAAAGCAAGTAAAAGAAAAGAAATAAACTACCAAAACCTATTTCAACAGCGTCCACATAACGGCTCCCTCCTGGGTTTCAACGTCAATATCGGTATATACAAGGTAAAAGTAAATAAAAGAAATAAACTATTAAAACCTATTTCAAGAGTGTTTACATAATGGCTCCCTCCTGGGTTTCAACGTCAATATCAATGTTCTTAAAGTCACAAAAGGCTTTCCTTCTAGCTCTTGAACCTCTTAGGCAGATTAGTGCGGATCTTAGTAAGGCGAAGGATGTCCTTGCTCTTATCCAGGAGATTGTTTTAGCATAATGTTCTCCTTTCTTGATGGAGATCAGCTGCGCCAGTCTAGAATGGTATTGCAAGCACTCGTTTCCCATGCCGCCTGTTGATGTGAAAATAAGGGGTGTAAAAGTTCCTTGTTCGATATCCAAAACCCTCCTCGCGTAAAGGCGCTTCTTCTCGTTCTCATGATTGCGGTATATCTGTTGGAGCTCTAGGTCCCTATACGAATCAGCATTAGGGTGACAAACCCTCACGTCAAAGAATGCTGATCGTTGGTTCTCCCAGAACCCGCGCGCATGAATATCCAATCTCGCATCTGGAGCTCGATTAGAACCTCTTCCCAGCTGTTCACCCGAGATATCTTGCAGGACAGGCTGAATCTCAACATCGGTACAAACCATATTCAGGAGTTCGGCTTCTAAGTCCCTCAGCTCATTGTGACGTTGGGTAACGAACCCACCTCTCTTGCATATCATTGCGTGGTCCACTGTAAAAGCATCACCGCATACACAGGTGGAGGGGATATCATCAACCGGCCAATCGTAGCGCAGTTTGATTGCATCGCGGAACTCTCTCTTATTTAGATTGAAACCCATTTCACGAAGGGGGAGTACCGTCAGCCAAACAGATGACCCTTTTTCCGCAGCAAGGTCAAGTGCCCGTTGGACTTTAATAATAATAATAATAATAATAATAATAATAATAATAATAATAATAATAATAATAATAAGACGAAGAAGAAGAAGCTTGCTTGGACCTGAGCGGGCCACGGTCCGAAGTTTGGTGGTCACACTGTGCGGACGTGACTAATCATGAGATCTATAAATTTGTACCTAAAATATCTAGCTAGTGACTATCTGTAAACCGCAGTCACTTGCTATTGGGATGTTTTGAAGCATTTTGGTCAGCAACTGTCTTTGGTGCAACAGGATGAAAGCGGTTTTGATCTGTGCTTTAGCTGTCGCTTTCTTTTCAATTTCTAGTGGAGCGCCGACAAGCAGGGAATACGGTGAGTGAAAAATCAATTCACCCTTAAAAAAATTAAAAATAATGGCGAAATTAATCATTTATCAATCATTTCGGTCGTTACAAGTAGCGTTCAATAATCTCTTGAAAAGGAATTCGAATTGCTCGGCTGCAAGAGGTCAGTAGAAACAAATCAGGTCTTTGAAACTCAGTCGTATTAAAAGCTTTTCGTTTCTTTTTTGTTTTCGCTTGGACCTTTTCATTGCGACTAGAACGACCTGGCTTGTACGTATCTAATTATTTTCTTTTCCGGCCCTTGAAAATCCTCATCATTATGGTTCATTTGAAGATAAAAATATTATTAAATTTAAGATATCGTATGATGATATTCGACTCAGGCGTATGGAAAATTATGGGTCGCCTGATTCTTTAACTACAAGTACATTTTTCCGTGGATGATTATTTTATTAATTTTCGTAACCTTTTCCTTTGATTCCACCTCGTTTGTCTCAGTGTCAAATGTTGGTGAGTTTTTCTGGAGTTAAACTACAAAGGTCTTTCTCTAAGTTTAGAAAAAGAAAAAAGAAAAACTTTGACTTCTGTTCATTTACTCAATAAATGGGAAATTAGGAAGTTTCAAACTAGCTAGCAGTAGTCATCGTGCAGCGACGGCAACAAAATGAAAGAAAATTGGGCTGCACCTGCAAGTTGTTGTTTTGCTAATCTAAATGTATATCGGCAAAAACAGAGAACGGGGAGCGGGGAACGAACTAAGAGAACGGGAAAATGAAAAATGGGAACAAAAGCTAACTGGGACCCCAAGCACTATCAGTAACTTCATTTCCAATTCTCTGCGTTATTCTAATTTCCTATTTTCCCTTGTTCCCTGCTCCCCGTTTTAATAACATCCTAATCTAAGCCTATTGCTTTCTTGCACTTCCTATTGTCTTGAGATGACTCCCTTGCGAAAGGACGATGTGGACGGGAGTGCTTGTTAGAATTAAGCCCCTGGGGGAGATTTTATTTGAGCCTTAGAAGAGGCCTTACCAAAAAAAAGCAATCCATTACTTGATTACAAACTGCGTGATTTCATTATTGCCATAAAAGCAGTATCTGTTTGGGTGAAAATATTTAGCTTCCCGTCATGAACGCCGATATAGACGATGTAAACGAGACGACGCGGGCATCTCGGCTCTCCAGTGTCTGTCATATAGGATTTCCCTGCGGAATCATTGTTAACAAAACGTGTTGTAAGATTTATATAACAAGTAATTCTTCACTAATTATAAATAAATATGAACAAGATATTAATTTCTTTTAGTTTCTTCTCCCGCAGATGAAATTGACCTCACTGAGTTGGCAATGAAGCATCATCCCCATCATCATAATCACACACATTGCATCAAAAAATGCCAAGAGAATAGTTGTGGCTGTTGCAAGGAGAACCTTTGGGGTCACCAAGGTGCAGTATTGATTCACTCTACCCATCGTTTTTCTATGATAAAGTAGAAATTTACTTACTTCCATACATTTCAAATCTCAGATAGGTTTTGTAGGGAAAACTATGTAGTTACCGCTTAATTTAAAGAATTAAATTAAATATTTAAACTAATGGCAATTATATTTAAACGATACAAAGACTGATTTGGTGTTACTTGACTGCGCACGAGAAAAAATCCGCTCGTGTTTAGTAATTAAAAAGCCTCCTGAGATGGAAGGGCTTTTGGTCACGCAATGAGTGGCAAGGCGAAATTAGGGCCTGTTTACATGGAGGTGGGGGACCCCAGTTAGGTGAGGTAACCAGCTTAGGTGGGGTAGCCCGCCTGTCCATATAATCCCTCGTTTTAATTTGATCACGTTTACATCATGATAGGTGGGATTACCCGCCACATGTTACCTCACCTATCTGGGGTCCCCCACCTCCATGTAAACAGGCTCTAAGGGACTTCATTCGTTAGAACAAAACGCATGCATGAGTGTCATGCTGGTATGGCAGGCACCTTACTTGACAATCGGTACAGTGGCTGAATTTATACGAATTTTTCCTCTCACGAGTAATCGTCGAAGTATAAATCCGAGAGACGAATTTTAGGGGAAATCTATCCGAAAACCTCCGCGGGGCATGAATCAGAAACAAGATGGCAGGAGATGGCTTTATTCATAGGTCTACCGATGAATAGCTAAAATCTTGAACAGAGGATAGAGATTTGGCGGTGTTTCAATATTTTGTATAGTTTGTTAATTAACTGTTTTTTTTTTAAAAACACAGTTTAGTAAACTGACACAATAGTTCAATAACACATACCAGACTCTGGTTGTTCAAACGTTGGATAGCGCTATCATATCCAGTGACCACGCAGTGTTGAATAAAAACTCACACAACTTTATTTTTTGTATAAATCTTTCAAAATCAGTAACATTGGTATGTTTATACTCCTTATAAAGTTCTAAAACCTTCATAGCCTTTCCCCGTCTGTTCAATAGGGACCTTGTGAGGACGGCTACGGCTGGTAAAACATCGGTTAAAAAGTGAATTCGAGGTTTTTCAATCTTCATCGCGATTTTTCAATCTCGCTAATACTTTGTCGAAAGTACGGGTACTCTCCTGGAGTTGAATTCCTAAGAGCCTTATAACAGTTACGAAAGAGAAGGAAAATTTCGTCTTTGCTTGTTACGTCCTCTAAAAAATATGAAACTAAGCATTTTCACGCGGTTGTCGTGCAACGACGGCTAAGAAATGTACAAAAAAGCGTGATGCACGTGCAAAGTTGTTGTTTTACTAATTAAACCTATTGCTTTTTTGCCGTTCTCGTTGCCGTCGCCGTCGTCAGGTCTTAAGGTCCCTAATGTGTACTAGGCCGCTGTTTGCATTTTCTAGCGACTAGTGCTTGGAAGAGACGATAATGATATAAAAAAAATCCGGCAAACAAACAAACAAAAAACACATGAGACTTTTCCGTGACTTAACCGTGCTCAATCATGATCTTGTCACCGTTGCGGCGCGCCCTCGTTTCTTATCATCTGTCGTTCAAAAATTGATCATATTAGTAAACATATTAATATTAATAAACCTTGTTTACCTCCTCCCCCCAAAAAAAGTTTTGGATAGCATCTTTTCCTGTTTCCTCTAGCTACTACAGTCGTACCAAGAAAAATGAGGGCAGTGGGGATGTAATTCTTTTGTGGAGGTTGGGGGACGAGTGCATTATGGGCAATGCAAAAATGGTGCGTTCTCGAGAGTGAGGCTGTTCCGTAATCTCCAAAAATCTCATTATCTATGAAGGCATTTAAAGAAAGCAGTAGCCCCTGAGAAACATCCTGCTCATGCGGTTTTTTTTTACGGAGAGCTTTTCACTTGGATGAAAAATTATCCAGTATAGTGTTGATATTGTCAGTGATTCAATTTTATCCTTTTTTAAAATTTTATTTTTCTTTGTTTTAAACTCATTATTATAGATATTGAAGAGGTTGATATCAATTGGGACGTAAGTCCTGTTTCATCCCAAGTCACCATGTTAAGACACCGTGGCGAATTCAGTTAGGTAGTTTTTTTTTGCTGACCAATGTACGAAGCCAGCAATCTCGACCGGTTTATTATGAAGCCATAGCAACGGTGACATTTTCACATGTGAGGATAAGGTGTTATTTTCACATGTAAAGATATCAAGTTTTCGCGCGAAAGCTCACTTGGTATTTCATTGGTGTTTATATAATATAGAGAATTACTGTCTCGATTTACTCAAATATCTCATTTCTTTTTATCGGCAGTGTGTATGTTCACTACATTTACACCCTTTCCTTTGGTATGTTATTAATTTTATTTTAAAGTTATTACTTTTATTTTAGACTGGTTAAAAAGGTTCACCATACACTCTCATAATAAATGTGAATTATACGAGAAAGTATGTCCCGATTAGGCGGGTAAATTTCACGTTACAATTTTCATTTGCTCGTGTTCACGATAAAATTTGTTCTTGTGGACAAGGCTATATCCTCCGATTCAATTGTTCCTGGAGCAAATGTCTTTCAGTAATAATTCAATTTGTTTTTAGGGCGTGGAGTTTTCTCTAACGTGGGGTGAAGAAAATCACTTTACGGTGACAGCAACAGGTACTTAAATCAAACAAATTAAACAAATCCAACTTAAAAATCACCCTTTTAGTTTAAGCTTTCGGATTTCACTGTTGATTCGGTTTCCTTCCCAACTCTGGATATGGATTGAATCACTCAAACTCGTATCACTAATAGACCAGAAGAACACACTCTCTCTCTCTTTCTCTCAAAATATTTGCTTTTTGACAGTCATAACCAAAAGACTGGACAGAGGCTCGACACTTAGCCGTCCCTTAACTGCTCCCTTAAAAAGTGTCGCTAAGCGACATCTGTTATAGAGCGTTTTCACATGACGTCACGACCGCCTTATTCATGGTGTCCCAAACCAATCTTTGGAAGTTGAAGTACCATCCATCTGAATTGTGGCTAGAGAAAATTTTAAGCTGTTCTTGGCGGTAACTATTGATCGGGTAACCCTACTTAGACCCTAATACGAGAAAAGCGTTTATTTCCTTTTTCCCCTTGATCAACAGATTTGCATCCACCACCCAAATGTTTTAAACCTGACAAAACAGGCAAGTTTGTAAAGATATGCATCGAGATCACCCAAATATCACTTGAGAGAGGTCACGCTGGAGGCTGCTTCGGAGTGACTACTGAACCTATACCCATAAAGTTCACTCTTGCTTGTCTTTACATGGGACCGGGACCTGACCCTCAGGAAAACCCTACAACTGTCGAAGCTGATAGAGTACAAGCAGTGCCTCTAGAACTCGCCCTGAACCCTAAATACGTCATGGACGCAATACCAGCAGTACGAGCAATGCCACTGAGGCCTGCTCAACAGGAGGACTATAAATCTTATATGGACAGAGTACCAGCAATGCCTCTAGAACCCACCTTACAAAAGGATCCTAAATACGTCATGGACGCGATGCCAGGGGTACTTGCAATGTCACTGAAGCCTGTCCGAGAGGAGGACTATGAATCTATAGTGGACAGAGTACCAGCAATGCCTCTAGAACCCACCTTACAAAAGGATCCTAAATACGTCATGGACGCGATGCCAGGGGTACTTGCAATGTCACTGAAGCCTGTCCGAGAGGAGGACTATGAATCTATAGTGGACAGAGTACCAGCAATGCCTCTGGAACACACCTTACAAAAGGATCCTAAGTACGTCATGGACTCGATACCAGCAGTACCAGCAATGCAAATGAGGTCTTTTCAACAAGAGGACTATGATTCTACAGTTGACATAGCAATACCTCTTCATCCCAGCCAAGAGAAGGGCCCTAAATATGTCATGGACGCTATACCAGAAGCAGCTGCAATGCTACTGAAGTCTTCCCAACAGGAGGACCATGAATCAGTCGTGAAGATGGTACCGCTTGTACCTTTTGAAAAGGAGAATCCTAAATTGGTCTTAATGAAAGAAACCTTGGAAGTGGATGTGCTACAGACGATTACGGTTCGTTTTTAGTATAACTTATGTTTAGGGCATATGAATCTGAAACGTCACAGGAAATAAGCACTCTTTCTAGGCAGATCTAGTGGAAAGACCCGAGGTGTGCTCCCAGGTGGTTCCCGATTAATTTTTACACCAAACCCGAGGCCAAACGAACCAAGAAAACTACTATAAGCAATTTGTTAGTTAATTACTCTTCAAATCTGATAACCTTTGAATCTCTGTATTTTTATCGATCGCTTCCTTTTATTTATTTTTTCTGAGGGTCACTTGTATATTATCAAGAGATATTAGGTGCTACCCTCAATTAAGAACGTTTCTTACTATTTTCGAGAACGCCTTCCTTATTTCAAGCTCCCCCACCCCGTCCTTGCCGGTCATCACAAGGCGTAGATCGCCACTGTTCTTATTAAATGACTGACTTCTAATTGTCCACATCTTTGTTGTAGGATAGCGAGATTGACTCCAGCTACTTTTCATATGAAGACAATCTGAACGATAACGTCATAGGTTTTGAGACACTTTACAAAGATGGTTGCCATTGTGAACATAAGACATTTTCCTTTTGCTACTGCTGCACCAAGACAGAAGCTTTTAAAATTCCTATCAAAGGTGAGGCTCATTGTCCTCATTGTATGGGTAAGAAAGGCGCTGAAAAATTTTAAGACTAAGATTTTATGGTGGATTTTTATTTCAGTTCATTAATTCAATTATTGCTATTTTATTCTGTTGCAGCGTGTGTCGAGGGAGACTTGAGTGAGGCTGATAAGGTAAGGGCAACGAATTCAAAGAGCTTCTTGTAATTTGGCATTCACTAGCTCTTTTTTAGCTCTTTTTGTGATGAGTTTTAATTCATCACAAAAACTAAGGCAGTTTTTAATTCAACGTCAAAGGTCATTGCTGCTTTTTTGATTGGCTGAAAAATCTCCCGCCACTCTAGATAGCCTTAATAGCCAATCACTCACTAAGAAAACAAGTTCTAATCGTGTCCTGTTGAACGTTTTAATTGGCTCCCTTCAATACTGCATTTTTTCCTTCAGGGTTTTAATGTGACAACAATTGCAAATCACGCACTTTTCAAGGAACAAATCTCTGGTAAGTGGAATAAAGACAGCGAAAACTGTTGGGTTAAGACTCATTGTAATACACTTACGCTCTCACACGCCGATATTTAAATATTGTTTTTTTCTTAAAGGAGAAATTGTCAGAAGACTCTTCACACAAATATTAACATCTTTCCGTCACCGCTGAAGAGGTTTCATATGAATGGTCACAGCATAGGATTTATCCACAGACTCAAACTTTAGAATTACATTCTAGATAAATAGTACCATGTGAAAGTACTGCTGGAGAGGTTTCCTTTGAATGGTCACACCATAGGATTTACCCACAGACTCAAACGTTAGAATTACATTCTAGATAAATAGTACCATGTGAAAGTACTGTTGGAGAGGTTTCCTTTGAATGGTCACACCATAGGATTTACCCACAGACTCAAACGTTAGAATTACATTCTAGATAAATAGTACCATGTGAAAGTACTGTTGGAGAGGTTTCATTTGAATGGTCACACCATAGGATTTACCCACAGACTCAAACGTTAGAATTACATTCTAGATAAATAGTACCATGTGAAAGTACTGCTGAAGAGGTTTCCTTTGAATGGTCACACCATAGGAATTGAACTTCGGACTCAAAGTTAGAATATACATTCTAAGTAAATAGTACCATTTCAAACTACTGCTGAAGAGGTTTCATTTCAATGGTCGCACCCGTAGGATTTCATCAAAACAGACTCAAAAGTTAGAACTACGTACTTCCGGGGGGTAGTTAGTAACGTTTTATATGGCCGGGAGCCTCCACCCCGTGGTCTAACCCCTGCCCTTTTATCAACTATTTTTGACAGAAAAATTACCCGTTTCAAATACCTAGATTAGAACTTTGCATCCCTTTAAATTACTGTAAAAGCACCATATTAAAAACATGAATAAGTCACAAAACCAGAACATTTTCTCGACTTTTTTGCAACCATAAAATGCATCTAGATCTGTCACCCATTCTGGGCCTTTTTAGGGACCGAAATGACAGCTTTACCTATACCCCTTAAAACACTACAACTTGTGAAACCTACCCTTTCA
Source organism: Porites divaricata (assembly GCA_038088405.1). Classification (NCBI taxonomy): domain Eukaryota; kingdom Metazoa; phylum Cnidaria; class Anthozoa; order Scleractinia; family Poritidae; genus Porites; species Porites divaricata. The sequence goes on from JBBMOI010000001.1 coordinate 47,058,271, forward strand.
TATACCTACCTAAAGCCTTAAAAAGGTACCCCCGCCGGGCGGGCGTGCTTCCCGTAAGGACATTAGAAGGAGTAGTGCTCCCTGGGTACATACTAAAGTGATAGTTTCATATTAAAGTACTGCGCATGCTAGTCACACCATAGGTTTGCATTCACAAAATTGTGTAATTCCAGAAAATATCCATACCCGCTAGCGGAGGGCAATGGCAATTCCGAGGGGAGGAGGGTCCAGAAGGAGGAAATTTCCGTGAAAGTGGGGTGGTGGTATCTCGAGGTCCTTTTTTTCCGGGGGCTACAAGCCAAATTGGCATAACAGCATAGTACAACATTATCTTAGACGTACATATTTTTCCAGAGGGTGCCTGCCAGAGTTGAATAAGCACCCCCTGCAATGGAAATTCCAGAGGAGTGGGGGGTCTAAAACAAAAGTGCCACATTTTTTTTTAAATGTCTTCATTATCCATTATCAAGGCAATTGACTCTACCCGTTGCAGGGTTAAAGTTAAACAGGAAAAATAATTACTGTTCTTTTGTTATTTTAGTGACGGATCCTCCTCCAATATGCAAAGATGTACAAATGCTCGACGGAAAAGTGAAAATGTGCTTAAAACTGAAGAAAGTGTCGCTGGCGCTGAGCAAAACAGGCGCATGTATGGATGCCAGTATTGGCAAATTAGAACGGCCCTTGGGGTGTTTCTATATAGCAAAATAGGGTGTCTGGTTACCAAGGCGTGCAAAAGGGTTTGTTATAGCTTTTATGCACAAATCAATCTATGAGTTCAGTTACTGGCACATAACGGGCTTTGTAAACAGATTTAGTAAATTTAGTGATTTTACGCTAAAACTAAGGTTCGTAACGTAAAGACAAACATAACATAATCAGGAATTTAGGGTAAGGGTAGGATAAAAGTTTCTTTTGAGTATAAGTTTCTCTTTTGTAGTTGCAATTGTTTTCTTTTATTTGTCAATAAAAAATAACCACTGTTAAGGTAACTACACTGTTTTTGTAAACTTTCCAGATTCCAAAGCAATACAGGTCAAAATTTCAGTCGTTTCCTCGAGCCGCAAACTCGCCATCCACTGGATTAATCACCGTGTTCCAGTGGAGAAGTGTTAGGGAAACCAATTACACCATCCAGTGGATAGAGATTTAACCGGTGGCCAACAGCAATATCCACCTTTTGATTTGAACACCAGGGGCCAGAGCCATCCCTCCAGATCAGTCTTTCTCTAAATAGTATGTACCTTAGTGGCGGCTTTTAGGTTAGAAATCTCGGTGTTTATTCCCCGGGCCATTGCGACCATAAAAAGCTACTTTCGTACTCCAAAGTCATTGAATTGGAGTTGAGTGAAAAAAGGCATTCGTATCACGCTTATGTATATCTACTCGTGTGCTACCTGGCGCAAAAAGGAGATGGGGGAGAGAGAAAAGCCCGAAAAGGAAAAGGAAACCGTGTCCGTTTTTTCTTTCTCTCGGTCCCATCCCTTTCGACGGCTGGCGCGCAGCAGGCTAACTTGTGTAGTGTGTCTGTTCTGTTTGTTGGCGCTCCACCAAAGTGATAAGCATGAGTCGGTCCTTGCATAAGCCTTTGCATGAAAGCTTCTTCTAAGCAGCTCGAGATGTCGGGTGACGTCGATGGTTAACCACACGTAACAAAAACTGAACATGAAATCTCAACTGTCTTGGTAGTGAACCCTAAATTAACTCCAGTCCTTGGAACATTGATATTGTTGCTCAAAAGACTGTTTTGTATGGGATTCATCCCCTGGACCCGGCGTACACCGCATGGCATAGCAAATGTGCTGTAACCTACAATGAACGTCAGGCGGGCGTACGTGCACTTGTGATCTTTACACCTGATCTTACTGGATTGAACCCATCCACAGTCCGGAATATCCCTAAATTTGAGGACAGGGCCAACTAGTCACCCGACACTCAGTCAACCAATGAGAAGGCGCACTTGTGTTTATCAAAACATCTACCCAGTGATCAATAATTTTCTCAACAGCGGACGGAGTCGGACAGATTTTAAGATAAGCTTTTAAAACAGTACTCGTCTAGGTTTCACATTATTTCAAACTTGAAACATTTGATGTAAGAGAATAAGAGTATTATTCATTGCAAGGAATCATTGGGGTGTTCGAACTGATTCCAAAACCGATCGCAGAAGTCGTAGCCTCACTGACTTGGCTCTCAGTTGCAAGATTTTTGATAGAAGCTAAGCAAACTAGCCATGTGTAAAAATAGCCGTAGAGAGTTGTAGAGAGTACCTATTAACTTCTACAGGACAAGTATCAAAGAACCAGTCATCATAACAAGAATAAAAATTTATTAATTTTTCTTGTTTGTTTTTTTTGTGCTGTTTCGTGTTGACTTCACGCATCTCACAGGTGCTTTCTTTGGTTGCTATCGTACTCTGCAGTGTTTTAATTTTATCCCAGATCTGATGTTCAATGAGTAGCGAAATACGTCAGTTACAGCTGAAAATTGTCTCCTTTCTCTGATTTTTTTTTAACTGTGGATGAACATTTGGCTAATCCAACAATAGTAAATCCTTCCAGATTTGGTGAATTCAGAAACAAAGCGGTTGGTATCTACCTTGCGCATATGATCTTTAATCATCTCCGCACTGAATATGACAAAGTGAGGCGAGATGTTGGACGTGAATATCCATAAGACTAGTAAAGTTGTTTTGGCCTGGAAAATGAAAAAAAAAAAACCCAAAAAACAAAGGCTCGTATTAATGCGAAAAAAGTAATAACACGGCTCTGCCATGACTGAGGGTGGTAAAGGGTATTTTCGTGACTCGTGATCGGCCCTTTTTTATCCCGTGATATATGTGAAATGGCTAATTTTTTCCTCGTGAATCGTGATTTCCATAGTAGCCGTGAACGTGATTTTTCGAAATTATTTTCAGTGAAACGAGAAATAAATGTTTAATTCGCCGTGAACCGTGATTTTCATTATGTCTTTGTTTTTCGTGAATTGTGAAAGGACCGTTTTATTTTCCGTGAAACGTGATCTAGTCCCCCCGCTTTACCACCCTTATGACTGCGTGAAACTCGGGAGTGGAACACGTTCGTGTTTTGGACCTCGGAATTAAAAAATTGTCTACCAAAATCATAGGTTGTCTACCATCCCCAAGATAAAAGCTAATCGATATAACAATCAAGAAAAAATTTCTAGAACTTCGTAAAAAATCTGTGAATCGAAAAAATAATAGACCCTTTTCACCTACCTTGAAAACCGACCAAAATCCCGCCTACATCGTGTTGTTTAAAAGAAGAAATAAGCCACAAAATGTTCTGAATATTTCACGAGACACTTCCAATGTGGCTTTTGATACGCTGTCCACTTAAAAACATTGTGTATGCCTCATGAAAAGTCTTAAAATTATGCCTGAGAGCCTCGAAACGGTGACTGTGGTCGTTTAGGTAATCTATCCGCCGTTTTCCTCGGGAACAATTATAGCTCCATGACGTGACAACCGTGTGTCCTTAAATCTCGGGATATTCCGGACTGATATCATAGACTCGACTTGTCCTGTACTGAGCACATGACATTGTTTTTTCCATCTATAGCATTTGATCGTGGACAGTTCAAGCACTGGTCCAAAGTTTATTTTCAGGCAGTAACTTGTCTTATCACAAGATCTTTATAGAGATGTTGCACTAAACCGTTCGTAGGAGTTTGAAGAGTATTTATTCCGAAAATTGTCCGCGTCTCTGACATGAAGCCAATTTTTATTAGTACTTTAGTTGTGACTTTTTTCGCAGTTACTTGTGCGGCGCCAACAGCCTGGATATACGGTGAGTAAGCTTCAGTTCTTCTACTTTGTAAAACAGAAGACGCGGGCAAAACGGTTAGTATTTAAGGGTTGACACTTAACAATGATTGTATCTCTCTCTCTACTTTATGTCTTTTTGAGAAAATGAGAGTCCTTATTTCTGCACATCTGAAAGGAGAAAATCTTCTTACTCCTTATATATCATTTAATAGTCGTTAGGAAGACGTCTATCTCACGCGCGCCCTTTGTTTTCTTGAGTCCATATTCATCGGAATATGGACTCAAGAAAAAAAAAAGGTGTCTGCTCATTGGTCTTGCTCATCGGAAGCACCCCCTCCCCCCTAAAAATAACAACGCCTTATTTACTTAGATTCGCCAATTCTAGTTAGGGTCACCACACAACAGCGTGAGACACCAAGAGCCCTTCAAGTTCCTGGAGGTGCCAGTACTGCGGGCCCGTAACAGTCCCTCCCCCTATGAAAGATACTACCACGTCACCGTGGACCATATCTCCTTTTTTTTTTTATAAAAAAAAGGTGTGTGGGTCCCACAGAATTTATATGTGCAAGGGTTAAGAGATAAGGACTAGCTACGGTTAACATCCTTATCCGAGAAGACTAGAGAGTCTAGCCGTATGCAGATGTCCTTTATAACGCGCGGCCAGCACTTTCTTCTCATTTCCTTACATGTAAGACGCTGAGTGTTGGTCCGGCCAGGGGTTTGAACCAACGGCTTCCTGATCAGCAGACCGGCGATTATCCAATTTAGTTAGCCGAGCGGCGGTTATATCAGAGTGAATGGAATTGTGATATTTATATACTACATGTTTATAAATATTTTACCTCCACTGTTTTTCCCTAGCCTTTGATGATAATTAAAACAATAAAATATACAATGGCATTGATTGTTAGACGAGGCCCTCTTTTTAATTTTAATGAGATAAGTCCAGGCTTTCGATGCATTTAGTTTACAAAACCCATTTAAAACCACATCCTTTACACGGATGTTTTACGGGCAATTTTTATCAATTTTTTGGCAGAATAGTAGACAGCTAGCCCCCGAAGGGAAGGTGAATAGGGGTCGTCGATATATACTGAGACGCGAAGGGTCGAGGTACATATCCAGCGCTGTTCAACTACCCTGGGGGGGGGGGGGGGGGGATAGTTGTTTTAGTATTTACCAAATCACTTGGATAAAACTGAAAAGCCAAAGTTCGTCGCTTTCTTGGTATTTGTTTACACGACTGCTTCATTTGTCGCTCAAATTTTGTCTTCCTAAATTGTCCCTAAACAAGACGCCATATTGGCTACGATCGCAAAACAGTGAATAGCCAAGGGTATTCAGAGTTACGGGAGCCAATCAGAACGCGCGAAAATTGCTATCCACTGATTTAGTGAATACTTAAGACTGTTAGCCTTAAAAGATCTTCTCATTTTCATTTCTCTGCATTCAAGAGACGGATGTGATTCCGTTAGCAACGAAAGCCGTTTATCAAAAATGCGCGCCCACCTGTGAAGAGGATACTTGTAGATGCTGCACGGAGATACAAAAAACAAAAGGTACTAGTAGACATTCTCAATTTATATTAAAGTTTGTCTATTTCTAGCAAAAAAAATTGAATGATATTCAATTAGAAAACGAAATGTTTTAAAGTAGATGCCTGGATCATTATATAATTGATCTAATTGAACTGAGAGCGAAAGAACTAAAGAGCCGGGTACAAATTGTTACATTTTGTCAAACTTTTAGTTACTTTTAGTTTTTGACAAACGACTTCCGTCTGTTATTCATCAATTGGTCGTGGAAATGAAAACTATGCCCTAGCCTGCTCCAGGCGTTCAGATTGTAAAGCGCTGGAGAAAAGTTCTCGAAGAAAAAAAAAATTCTCTCCTCTGCTTAGAGATACGAAATTTCTCCTCTCGCATTGAAAAATATTCACGAGTAAGTGCAGCAATATCCTCTTTGTATTGCACCCCCTTCACCCCATTTTTGCCCCCTACCACGAAAGCTAACAGTTAGATTAAGAACCGCGCTCAAGGCTACCTCCGAACGTCAGCTAGCCGTTTAATTTGTCGTTTGTCGTTCCGTCCGCTGTGTTTGTACGATTGTCACAAATTCCCGTCGACACGGCAAAACTGGAAACGTTTAAAAACAGAACTGAAAATTGTCTAAATAATTTGAAAATTAACCAGGTATTAACTAAATGTTTCTATATTTCTAATTGTCCTTTTAAACTACGTTAAAAATACGTATGATACACGGCAAGTGTTTTCGGTTGCCGTTGTGTGACTGGACAGGCAGAGAAGTTGCCAACTTTTTTCAAACTCTCTCGTAAACTCATAAACAGTACATGTAGAAGAAGGATGATAAACGAAGCATAGCTATAATAAAAACAAGCAATTAAAATGAAGAAATAGTCCGTACAAATAGGCTACTCTGCCGTTCGCGTGAAAAAATACGCGGTGCTTCACGAAATGTTAAGCTTTGGATTGAAAGAAATTACTGTCGCTACAGTAGTATATTACATAGTCAGCTACATGATTTACGCTTTATAGCTTTTGTTCGCTTAATCGTTTCTACTCTTTTGTTTACATAGTCACATTAATTTAACATTATATTGTTTTCTTCGTTTAATCGTTTTTACTCTTTTTTTTTTCAACAGTGTGCATGACAGTTAAATACATCTCTCCGGTAAGTTCTTTTTGCGGCAAAAACCATTCATTTTGCTCGAGAGAAAAAGGGAGGGGTTGGTGTCGCTGTCGAGACGAGCCTTTTACCTGGAGAGGGTTGCTTTGAAAAACGTAGCCTTTTTCTACCTCCAGGATTATGTATTCTCCTTTATTTTGCTTTGCTTTCTTCTGTTGGTTTGCAACCTACAATCCTCGTCAAGTTGAGTTGGGACACCACTTGCAGTAACCATATTTCGACAAACAGTTGTGTTCCTTCCCTCCCAATGTTGAATTTCAGGCTTCTGTGATACCAAATCGCAAAAGCCAACATTGGGAGGGCACAAAACATCATAACTGTCCCAACTAATGTGACGAGGATTGTAGTTCTGTGGTGTTTTGAGTTCAAATTGAACAGTCCTAAAGGAACTCATCATGGCATTAAATCTAGGGCATCTAGGGGTGGGGCCCGGGAGGGGGGGGCAGCCCCCTCCTATTTTTAGAACAAACTGGGGCCCGAAAGGGCCGAAAAATTTTTTTTTGGAGACCGGCCCCCCACCTCCCCTTATCTAAGGGTCTGGATGACCGGTTCCCACCCCCCTTATCTCGGGCTCTGGGACCGGCACTCAGTCACAGTGCGTTTAAAATGGTTTGAGTCTTATTCCTGGTCCCCGACCAGTGTGAAATACAGCAATGCACGAGATAAAATAGCGCATGCCTACTATACATTCTCATCTTAACTATACATGAGACGCTAAGGTCATTTTTATGACAGACGGGTCAGGTAACGCTCGTCTCTTTTTCCGGACGAATTGTGCTACTGATACGGCTGGTAGTTCGTGTCTTGTGTAAGACGTGTCATATTTTTATGACCCTCTTAAAGATTGAATCTAGCAACTGAACAGACAAACAGCAAAAGGGTAGCTACAGTTAAAGAGAAAAAAATTAGTAAAAGATAAAAATTAAAAAATGGGGAAGTGAGGATGAATGCTATTAACTAGGAAGAGCAAGAGCGGCTTGTTTTGTTGTGGGTTTTGATATCCAGGATGAATTTCTCTGTGAATTGCTCCAGTCCTGTGAAAACAAGTGTATCAAGGAAAGTTTGTCACGTGATAATCTTCAATTCATGGCGCGATAAACTGACCAACTAGAGACGTTTAGATCCTAGGACGAGGACGACTGAAAATAAGAGAACGAGATTTGACTTGAAGTTTTTTCGCGTATTCTCAAAATATAGACATCACGGAAAGCTTCATTTTACCATTTCTCATTAGGAAAGTTAATACTGTTATCTTTAGTGAAGGAGGTTACGCGCTTTCCCGATCACAAAATGATAAAACTTCTAACATTTGATGGCTTGTTTTCGCCAGCACGACACTCGCTAAAACTCGTAGTAGAATGACGACGGCTACCACATTTAGTACATTTTCCCGCCAAAATGAAACTGGTTCACGGGGCGCACTACTTAGTATTGCGAAAATCTGGCACTCGTAGTCGTGTACTCGTATTAGAATCTAAGGTCTCAATAGACAGTATTCGTATTCCCCGACAGTCCTGGGACGAGTATGCCTTGATCATGAATGCGAGGCTCATGCGGGGAACTTCTCGCCAAGAGGACAAACAAATATGAGAAAACTGCCGCTGAGTTTGCCGAATTTAAGGAAACTTTTTAACATTGTAAAGTTCCGAAGGGCTTACAAACTTGAGAGATCATTATTTCAAACAACAAAAGGAAGATCTGCTCATTATTACTAAGAAAAACAGCGATCCTAACCATAATTATATTGACGAGAAGAGTGCTTGGTGTTGCTTGGTGAGCGAGTTTATAATTTAATTTAAACAGAGATGTTCTCAAAATCCCATTTTAAGAGCGACTCTCTGTAGGGACCGAGTGAGATTGAAAAAATATGGCACAAGGTTGGAAAAATGGACCTCTTGATATTTCGTCCAGAGATAACCTATGGTATGTTAAGAATCGTGATATAAGTCTTAGGTTCTAGAGTTTTTACCTTTTTGAGAAAATTACGAAAAACCGTCGACAACCCGTGAAGCCGAAAAATCACTGAAATGAGGTCAAATTTCATGATTAGATAATCGAACTCGCGTGAAGGCGCATAGCAAATTATGGCTTTCCGTAGTTTATAATTTTATTTAGGAGGTATCGCTAAGCTTCCTTGATGATATTTTAGACTTACAATTGTAATTCCGAATTCGTGGAGACCAAGCGAAGAGAACCGAAATTTCTAGACTTTAAAAATAAAAAATTCTATACCGTTTTCAAACATCTCAAAACATACTCGGTATTATGTAGAATTCTTTCAAAATTCAATTCTAGCAAAGTACAAGAGTTGTATTTGAACGTGATAAAATTTTTTTCTTGGCAAAAGTTATTTCTGAGGCGAGCGGCCCCATGCAAGTTGACCCAATTTGACCTTTCGAAGAGATTTTGTTTAACCAGGAAATGTAAACAATTCCACTAGCCTTTGCTCGCTTTCTGAGCAAACCATTGAAAAACCCCGCCAATTCCCATTAAAACTACCCAGTAAACCTGAGATAATACTTCGATGACAGCTTACCTTCCAAATGGGTGCTTGAAGGCATATAATTTTGACGTTCTCAGTTAATTTTTCCATTGCTTTCTTCAGTGTTGCCGCGCTTTATAATTTAGGGTCATATTTTGAGTCGAGCTTGTACGCCGGTGCTAGGCTAAGCTTGTGCAACACTTTTCCGGAAAATCAATCTATATGTTGCAATATCTACCTCCCAGTGAGCAACCTCTTGATACTCATTTAGTTCCTTGTATAATAAAACAATTCCTAAGCTCGGTCTAGTGAGTGTAACGCAATCTTTCCTTCGTCACTTCTGGACCACGTGATTAATTTTTTTCTGACGGGGGAGGGGGAAAGAACTTTTTTATGAAGACAATTCCTCTTTCTTGTTGATGTATTTAACGGTCCATTACATGGCCACTGCAACAATTTAATTAAGATTTTCCATCATGATATAAACATACACAAGATTTTTTCATGTCTTTTGTTCCAAATATTTAATACAGCAATTCACTCAATTGCTTTCGCTCAAAATACGTTTTTCTTTCGAGTTAAAATGGGACAACTTCCCGTTTTTCTCCTTAGCGCACTCAGCCTATTGCTCAGCTCAGTTCGTAACCACACCCTATTCACTCCCCCTAGTCCCCTACCCCACCCTTGTGCTAGCTTTGAATTGAAAGTGAGTGAAAACAAAATGTATTTGGGGTAAAGGACGGCCCATTCCTTTTTTTTAATTATTATTAAAGGTGGGGGTGCGGGCGACTGGAAGATTTTGAAAATAAAATTGCGTGGGCGCAAGCCGGAAGACAAATTTCCTGTAGAGCGCAAACTTAAATAAATCCCCTGCAGCGTCTTAGTGGCACGGATTCTAAGAAGAAAGTCTATATGACAGTGTTCCCACGATTGACGTACGCTTAGGTTAGGGCTTGGCGTGGTATTTGGGTCGTGATACTGACGAACGTATCCCTAGGATTACCCTCCTCCCATCCCCCTACCCCACCCTTGTGGTACTCTTTGGGCGTTACTCTGATCCGCTAAAGGAGACTAGCTTAATGTTTGATTTCAGAGTGTTTTTTCTTTTTTTGACAAAGTGAGCTATACAATACTCTTCAAAAGACCTAAACGCATTTTCCTGCACATATCTTTGTAAAGCTGTAAACATTCGAATCCAGTGGAGTTTGTTCGAGTAATAAGGTTTGCCGTTTACACTTTCCTTTATTTTGCGGGAACTTTGTTCAAAAGTTAAACTACCAGAAAGAAAGGTGAAATTTTCCATTTATGTTAGCGCGTGCGAGATCTCCATTATGTCGTAAATAAACTCGCTGCGAGGTGAGTAAAATCGAGCGCGGAAGCCAGAACACTCGTCGCTGATCGTAATGTTTTGCTTCTCCATTCGAAAGATGTTAGCTCTTATATTGTTCCCCAGAAGCAATTTAACCAAAATGGCGGGTAAGTAAGTTCAGTTTTTGCAAGAGAGCTTAAACACTTAAGGTGATTCCCTAGTAAAAGAACCTAACATAGATTGTAGATGAAACTTGGTACACTGATGTAACAAGTGAAGAAGATGGTAAAAAAAGTAATAAAAAGTGGGGATCACCGTGCTTGTTTTGACGTCACAATGCTGACAAATACGGCTATTTAGGACCTTTGACAAAAACCGCGCGCAGCCCAAAACTAGACAAAAAGGAGAGATTTTTTCGATGATGCATGTGGTATCGTACAGAATTTGACTTTAATGTATTTTTTATCCACTTACGTACCAGAAAAATTTCTTTTAATGCCCTTGTTTTTACTTTACGTTCCAAAGTAAAATTAAATTGGACACGCGCTATTCGAGCCGTGATAGCTCAATCCGTACAATTTAGTAAAGTTGTCGGGAATGCCTCCAATTGTTGCCCAACAAAAAACTCACGTCACTTGTGAACAAACTGATTTTATATTCACTACTTCACCTCACTGAGTTGATCGTTTTACAGAGTTCGCATCACTGATTTGCATAACTTACAACGTGCAACTTATTACATATCTATCTGTCAATCAAAAATCTTAACAATACTCGGACCCAGTCTCCGACACTCTCCCCCCATATCATTCCGAAGGAAAGATATGTTGTCCTTAATACAGGAGACTGGGCAACAACAACAACGGATACTGCAAAATACTTAAGTCAGTCACTAATAGGACCTTGTATAACGAGAGTTCAATTCATGGTTCAATGTCAATATTAATTTAAAGTTCTCAATGTCAGAGTTATCCTGAATTCTCCTCGGCTTCTGCAATTTGATGGATTTTTCTCTCAGCCTGCAAAGCTGCCTGTCTCCTTGGCCGGAAAACAGTCGCATCAGCATTAAGAACCTTGGAAGGTGCACGGGCAACCGAGTCAGAAGAAAGTTCCAGTGGATAAAGGTGCTGCACTGCTCTTTCGAGGAAATTCTTCCCCGATCGCAACTTCACAGCTCTTACTACTCCGTCTCTTCCTGGATACAGTTCCTGAACAATGCCAAGAGGCCACTTTCCCCGGTTTTTGTCCTCAGACTTTAGGATCACTACGTCCCCAACAGCCAATGTACAGGGCTTCCCTGGATGCTTGAGGTTGTGCCTCTCCCTCAGGCTACGGACGTATTCACTTGACCACCTTTTCCACAATGCGTTCTTGCATTTGCTAAGATGTTTAGCTCTCCGTCGCAGATCCACATTGTCAACGTGATGTGGTTCCAGGTCTGGTAAGATGTTGCACTGTGGAAACATCATGGAATTAGGGGTGAGGATTGGAAGTGCCACATCATCCTCCACATAGCTAAGAGGCCTATCATTCAAGGTTATCTCTACATCAAGTAGCACTTCCTCCAACTCTGCCCATGAAAGTGAACCACACCCAATGGTCTTGTAGAAGGCATTTTTTACTAAACCGACCATCCTTTCGAATTGACCACCCCACCATGGGGCACGGCTGAGGTTGAACTGCCAGATTATTTCATTCTCAGCAAGGAACTTGTTAAACTTCTCATCATACATAGCCTTTCTCAGCCACCGCGCTGCACCAACAAATGTTTTCCCATTGTCAGAATAAATTTTCTCTGGTCTTCCCTTCCTTGCAATTAACTTCTTCAGACTCAGAATGAACTCTTGGGTTTCCAGTGAGGGCACTAAGTCTAAGTACAATGCACGACACAAAGAACATGCATACAACACAATGTATGCTTTAGCTTCCACTTTCCCATGTTTCCTGTATTTCATTGGCCCTGCATAATCCACTCCAACTATTTGGAACGGGTGAGATCCTTGCGTCCGATCTACTGGGAGGTTACCAGGTGGTGGGTTTGCTGCTGCTCTCGCTTGAAACTTTTGGCAACCATGGCATCCTCGGATGATTCGCTTTGCTAGCTTTCTTAAGCGTGGTACCCAGTGGTGTCTTCTCACACTTGTCATTGTCAATCCAACTCCCCCATGGAGAGTGCGCAGGTGTTCATGGTGCACTAACTTCTGGGTGTACAGGTGTTTGTCTGGGAGGTATATGGGATACACACCCTGTATCCTACCACGGCACTCCAAAATCCCATCCTGGTTAGGTTGCAGGTTTAGTTGTAGACGGTCATCTCGAAAGTCACAATTCTGTTGGGATCTCTTCACCCAGAACGTCTGCTGGTTCTTTATCTCTTTAGTTGTCAGTGGGCCACTTAATTTCTGGTTAGGATAGCGTGAATTGTACACGAACCTGGAAATCCATGCACAAATGTTTATAGCTTTGTTCAGTTCAAACTTTTCAAGAACAGCATCCAGCCTGTCAGTGACATCCACGGCAAGTGCAAATAGTTCCTTGGTAGCTTTGGCTTCAGCTGTACTTCCTGCAGAGGGTTGGATAATTTGTTCCGGTGGCCAACGTTCACGATCTGCCATCCACTCTGGGCCCTCCCACCACATCTCACGATACTCAACATCACCACCCCTGCTCGCAAGAGCAGCCGGCTTTTCTTTGGTAGGGACATGTCTCCATGTAATCTCTGACTGAGCACGAATCTTCTGTACCCGATTCTCCACAAACTGTTTGTATTGTCCTCCACCATTTATCCAAAAGAGAGCCACCGTACTATCTAGCCATCCATTCAGTTCCGTGACAGGCAATCCCTCCATGGCAAACTTCACATTCATCAACAAATTTGTCACCATATGAGCTGAGATTAACTCTAATCGGGGAATTGTTAAGCCCTGCTTGGCTAGCCTGGCCTTTGCTGCTACGAGCCGCTGAGTAATGCCTGATTCTTGCCTCACAACTGCATACACTGCTGCACCTACGCCATGGCTGCTTGCATCACCGAAGCCGTGTAGCTGAATTGCTTGGATGGGTTCCCTGTGTTCCACAAGGGCCCGTGTAATGGCTATCTGTTTGGGTAGACTCTGTTCCCACCTTTGCCACTTGAGTTTCAGAGTGCCCGTCAACTCAGCGTCCCATGCCAACTTTTCACAACAAACATCACGATACAGACGCTTCCCCACCAGAGTTACTGGCGAAACAAATCCAAGGGGGTCATAAATACTTGCAAGCTTGCGAAGAACACCTCTCTTAGTTGGGTCTGCTTCCCACTCAGGAAAGGATATAATTATCTCATCACGTTCCTTGTCCCATCCCAGTCCAAGTAGACTTGATCTTCCTGCATGGGGTTTCACAAGTTGCTGTTTTGCAAAGGTTCCCTCTTTATCCACTGGTGGGACAGGGTTCTCTTCTAATTTAGGCTCATTTGACTGCCATTTGTGTAATGTGAAGGTTGCATCTTCAAAAATCTCGATAGCCTGCTGCTTCAGCTCCCTTGCCTTTTCCACTGTCACGCCCCCACTTATCAAGTCGTCCACATATAGACTTTTACGTAGTTCAGCCACTGCATGTGGTTCACATGCTTCCCAAGTGTCCAAGTGGTACTTGATCACACCTCCTAGAAGAAAAGGAGATGGTGCGAGGCCAAATAAGGCTCTAGTAAAACGCAATGTCTCAATCTCTGAGTGTTCTCCTTGCTTCCAATGAAACCGCAGCGCATCACGGTCAGACTCTTTTATTCGTACTTGCAAAAATGCTTTCTTGAGATCTCCCACAACAGCTACAGGGTGTGTACGTGACCTAACCAGTACATTCCACAATTTGTTTTGCAGTGGGGGCCCTGGGTACAAACAATCATTCAACGATACAGCATTGGGGTGGGCCTTGGCTGATGCATCATACACCACACGGACTTTCGTTGTCGCAGCTTCTTCTCTAATGACCGGTTTATGGGGGATGTAGAATTCAACTCCTCGAGGCTCTTGATCAGCTGCTTCCACTACACCCTCAGCTTTCTGTTCTTCGATGATCTCACTGTAGGCCTGTTCCATCCCTGTTCGTTCCAGCTTGCGCTTTAAATTCTCTAGTCTGCGGAGACTTCCTTGCTTGTTAGAAGAGAGTGGGGGATGATTGCCCTTCCATGGCAACGCTGCCTCATACCATCCTGCTTCATTGCGTGACAACTGTTCTCGAAATTCCATGTACACTTCACCTTGGTCATGCTGTGGTGTGTCCTCAAGTCCCAACACATCTAATTTGCATAGTTCCTCATAATCCACTTGACTGGTCTGTGTAAGAAGCATGTGTGTAGTGTCGATTTCCTCCCCTGGGGAAAGAATGATCCATCCCAACTTGGTGCGCTCAGCCACAGGTTCTCCCTGATTGCCAATCCGTGGTCGAGTGTCAGTTTTGATTCGAGCGAACACCCCAGCGCCTAAAATAACATGAACTGGAAGTAATGGTTTGGTGTCTATGTCATCCATTTCCACGCCCTTCAAATGAGAGTAGGTTTTCATCAACTGTTCATATCTGGGATTTTCCAGGCTAAGGAGCTCTCCTCGGTTTACTTTGGTGAGATTGACTTCTAAATTGTAATCCCCAGACTTAGACGAAACAGTGCTCTTGTAAATCTCCATTTTCGCTGTGGTAGAAGCCATAAGCATCACAACCTTTTTGGGCTTGATCTCTGTTGGCTGTTTTCCCAGCATGTCCAACAGCTTGGCAGAGGCATAACAGCTAGATGCACCAGAATCCAACAACGCACGACATTCAATTCCACCAACTTTAACCACCACAACAGGATAAATAACCTTATCATCATCAACCGAAGACATAACACTCTCCCCCTTGGGTTGTTGATCAGTGCAGATAGAAGTGTGATGTCTTCTTGAACAGAAATAACATGACATTTTACTGGTACATTCGGCCGCCCTATGTTTAGGGCCAGTACAGTTAAAGCAAAGTCTTTTCTCTGCCAGAATTTTCTTCCTCCCATCAAGAGTAGTTACGCGCGGGCAGTCAGAACACCTGTGCGAGGTATCTTCACAGTACACGCAAACACGTGTTCTGGCTTCTTGTTGTCGCGTGTTGTAAACACGTGAGGTCGGGCGATCACGTTTTGACGTGTCAGCTGAATTTTCCTCCACAGGATTTCGGCGAGTCCACGACTTCAAAGCTTCGCACAATTGCAGAAAGTCCCAACTTTGCCAGTTCTCATCGTTCCTAACCAAATCGCCACGGATTCCAGACAATTTATCGATCGTGAGGGCTACATTTCCGTTGACTTCACTTAATTTTCCCATAGTTTCGAGCGACTGAACATCATACAACAATCGTTCGTAAAATTGATGTATTTTTCGAGGCTGGTTTCCGCTAATCTTCGGCAAATCCAAGATATCTCCCACGTAGGCTTTCTCCACTTCCCTTGAATTACCATAACGCTCACACAAAATGCCCTTTGCCCTCTCATAGCCATCGGCGGTGAACGGCAAGCCGTCGATGCTTCTCCTGACCGTAGGTACAACGAATTCCTTGAGATAGGAAAATTTTGTAATAGCAGCCATGCCAGACTTGTCGATTCCTTCGGTAAATTGGCCCCAAAACCTTGTCCAATCGAGGTTAGTTCCATTGAACTTCGTAATTGCAAGCTTCGGTAGTTTCGCCACAGTGCCTTGATTTCCCACGTGACTTGTGTTTTCATTTGCATTTGACGATTGAAGTTTTCCTAGCTCCTCGTTGTATTTGAATTTCTGATCCAATAGCTCCTTTTCGAAGGCTAACTGCTCCTTCCTGGTTTTATCAACTAGTTCCTGATCGATTTCGCTAAGGCATGTAGAAATGTTGTCCATATCTTGGTCAGCAGCCGCTATATCCGCCTCTACTCCTTCGCACCACGTGCTAATGGCGGCGATTTCTTCCCCAGCAGCAATTTTTAGCTCTTCGACTTTTCGCTTTGACTTTTCCACAGAAGAGACGATGACATGTATCGCATCCTTATGTCTCTTGATACGGTTGCTATTTCGAGCCGCTAATATGGCTTCGGTTTTGTCCCTGGTCATTTTGAGTTGAGTTAATCTCGTCGCTAGATCACGGTTCGCAGCATCCATCTTTCGTTTTATAATTCACTGTAGTTTTTTTTTTCTCTTTCCGGCTCTTTTCCTCTTGCTCGAGGACACGGTCCCGTCGGAGGTGCCACTTTTGTCGGGAATGCCTCCAATTGTTGCCCAACAAAAAACTCACGTCACTTGTGAACAAACTGATTTTATATTCACTACTTCACCTCACTGAGTTGATCGTTTTACAGAGTTCGCATCACTGATTTGCATAACTTACAACGTGCAACTTATTACATATCTATCTGTCAATCAAAAATCTTAACAATACTCGGACCCAGTCTCCGACACTGCCAAAAAACTGAACATAGATTTGTGCGAATTTTTTTTCTCATCGAAAGGAAGCACTGTCCTTATTAAAATCATGAAATAAAAAATGGGGGTCACCGTACTCGTTTTTGCGGTAGAGCTGCAGAAGATGCGCACCAAATGCATTTTTGAGAGAGGACTGGGGCGAGTTTCAGAATGGAATGTATGTGAAAGGGGGAAGAAAGTATAAAAAAGCCGTTTTTACAGAATTTACATCGAGACATCACATTTAGGACACAATGTGATAAAGAAAGCGTTTAAATGAAAATCAAAATGAGTAAGGACAAGTCAAACATCCACTATCAAGGTTCTCCGCAAGGAAGTACAACTCAGCAACACGCGCACTGCTTACGTTATGCCATTCCCAATACATTGAGTCTCCCTTCGGCAAGAAACAACCACAAACAAAGATTCCAATAGTGTGTCTCTTCCGTCAACTTCATTTTAATAATGTTATTTCACATGCCCTTTTTTACGGCGGCCATCTTGTTATGCGCAGTAAGAGATGTGCAGTGCAAAACCAGGGAACATGCTGGCCATCACATCCACTTTTACTCGTTTTATTCGTTGTACTGACCAAGCGTATACGCGTGGCAGATTGTGTTAATAAACTCTAGTGATTCTTTAATATATTTTAAAGTTCGCGGCACCAAATAATGACGAACTCCACAAGTGAGTGGTTTTCAATGGCGTATTGTTATCTTTGAGAGCCATTGTTATTCATACCTGTACTTAAAACAATAGCTCGCTGGCCTTAGGTACGCTTCGTTTCTACCAGACTTTTTCCAACTCGCTGGGATAGTGGATCATGTCCATAAATTTTAAAAGCTATAACGTATTCTGTTTAAGGAAAGAGCAGTCTTACATATTCTGTCCGTGGTTTTGAGGATTTTGTTACTGGTTTGCAGAAAGTCGCGCCCAAAGTCAGCTTCCATACAAAAAATGGCCTCTTTTTAGGAATTTTCAAGTGCAAAGGGATAGTCCTTCTGCTAGGTAAAATTTATATATTTTGTGCTTAAACCGTAGATAAATCATTCATTTTTAATATTCCGCCCGTGGTTCTGTTATTTTGGACCTAACGAAGTTGCGCCAAGGAGTTTTATC
Source organism: Porites divaricata (assembly GCA_038088405.1). Taxonomy (NCBI): domain Eukaryota; kingdom Metazoa; phylum Cnidaria; class Anthozoa; order Scleractinia; family Poritidae; genus Porites; species Porites divaricata. Next base: position 47,076,108 of record JBBMOI010000001.1, read on the forward strand.
AACGCTGGTGGACCAAAAAAGGCACATTCTTCTCTTATTCGGAGCTTATTCAAAACGCTCGTGCATTCGAAGTAGCCGCTTTGGCGGTCATGAATAATTAATGATGTCCACTCATTCTGCGCGATGGCATTTAAGAAAAAGTTAGGAGCGTCGCGCGTGCTAGCTTCGCTTATCGGGCGAGCGGTCGAAAAGTTCGATTTTAAAAGATCTCAGCTCGAACGCCGTGAGAATTCTATATTTAGAACCTTTTTAGAGGTAAACAAACCGTTTGCCACAGATCCATTTGCGTTTGGTAATTATCTGTTTTAAACCTCTCAAAACAGTTTTACGTGCTCTTTGCTCGTGCGAAAAGAAACATGTCTTGTGCGAACCCAAAAGCAAATCATTTTCAGTTTCCAAGGGGATAGTTTTCGAGAATCATATGAAAGCGTGCGTTTACTTCTGCATCTCAAGGTATCTTTTTGAACATAATTCCTAAAAAGTTAGATGCACCACGAAGGGGACCTATTTGCGTGTTCACCTGCCATGGGCAAATTGGTAAATACAATTAATACAAATTACAAAAACTCGCTTTGCGGCCAGTAACTAGCCCTTTTTCAGATATATATTACTATTCCCTTTTATCTAGCTTTAGGAAATCATTAGCAATGGACCTGCCCGGGCATTTGACTTTTGTAGCAACAACTAGATAGGATTTCTAGTGTGTTGCACAGTCACTAGAAAATGGGAAAAGTAAATGTGTTGCGTGTATAAACACCAACTCAAAGTATTGTATACAAAGAACTATCCTTCGAAATAGGCTTGTGATTAAGAATAAAAAAGTTACCAAAAACCAAAACGGAAACATTGTACGCTAGTAGGGAAGAAAATGAAGAAATGAGCAAGAGCAAGACAAAAATATCCACGCGGATGTATTTGCGGCACGTGATCACGTAGATGTAAAGATTGCGTGACATCGATCTGGGTCTATTTTTCAGTTCACTTAGTTCCTTCACTTCTTGCCTCTTTTCATTACAAATATTCAATACAAAACTCAGTAGATATCCAGAGGATGCTTTATATGCAAGACATGGATCCAGGTCCTGCAAAAATATTGTACAAGCCAGAGAAAGGTGACACTTAGAAAATGCCGTAGCCGCGTATGAAAAGGCCGGTGGTTGAGCACGGCAGCAAAACACAGGAAAATTAGCGAAGAACATCAAAATTATTTGCCTTCAAACACCCATTTGGAAGGTAAGCTGTCATCGAAGTATTATCTCAGGTTTACTGGGTAGTTTTAATGGGAAATGGCAGGGTCTTTCAATGGTTTACTCAGAAAGCGAGCAAAGGCTAGTCGAATTGTTTACATTCCTGGTTAAAAAAAATTTCTTCGAAAGGTCAAATTGGGTCAACTTGCATGGGGCCGCTCGCCTCAGAAATAACTTTTGCCAAGAAAAAAATTATATCACGTTCAAATACAACTCTTGTACTTTGCTAGAATTGAATTTTGAAAGAATTCTACGTAATACCGAGTATGTTTTGAGATGTTTGAAAACGGTATGGAATTTTTGATTTTTAAAGTCTAGAAATTTCGGTTCTCTTCGCTTCGTCTCCACGAATTCGGAATTACAATTGTAAGTTAAGTCTAAAATATCATCAAGGAAGCTTAGCGATACCTCCTAAATAAAATTATAAACTACGGAAAGCCATAATTTGCTATGCGCCTTCACGCGAGTTCGATTATCTGATCATGAAATTTGACCTCATTTCAGTGATTTTTCGGCTTCACGGGTTGTCGGCGGTTTCTCGTAATTTTCTCAAAAATGTAAAAACTCTAGAACCTAAAACTTATATCACGATTCTTAGCATACCATAGGTTATCTCTGGACGAAATATCAAGGGGGCCATTTTTCCGACCTTGTGCCGCCCCTCACGCGGTGGTTAGGGAGAGTGGCTCTTAATTGTAATTTTCAGTGTCCTTTAAACTTTTTGAAGAATATCTTTTATTGATATGGACGTAATTATCGAAAGCCTGCGATAAAGTTGCAGTGATGTTATCACATCTACTATACAGTTGAAATTTTCTAACAGAGGGGATGCAAAATCTTGAATGTGTATTTGAAGTAAACCAAACGACTCATTCAGTGGATAATTACTCATCAGGACGGGGCTTAGTGTTCTGCACACAGTCCATGTGCATTTTAAGGAAGTTACACCGGTTTGAACAAAGATGACTAGGTTAAGTTTATTTTTAAATTTAAGTTACATTATCTTGGATAAAAACTGTGCGAGAGTACAAAAACGACTTCTTGTTTCTTCTTTTGGCTTCGTGGCTTTTAAATTTTGCTGTTAGTAGCACCAGCTCTTCCCACAGTTTTGTTTTTTGAAACAGATATCCCTTTAGCTTACCCGTAAGGTTTCAGCTTTTAAATCTTGCAGTTTTTTTGCTGATTTCTATCGTTTTGCAGCGATTCAGCCGCGACTAACCAATGTTTGTTTGTGTTTTTGCCAAAAAGTTCCCCGCAGGGGGGGGGGGAAGAGACGAGGTCTGGGACCGAGAAACGATGTTCTCACAACTTGCAAAGCGATCACCCTGCGTGATGGTCAGCGGATAATTGCAGCATTTTTCCCACAGTAAATATTTTTAGACTTTTTAGAAGCAAGAAGCGAACAGGCAGAGGAAATCAGAAATGTTAAAAATTGAAAAAAATAATATCATTCATCTTTGTTTTTCTTGCATATCGTATTTGTCTTTCGGTACTGAAATTTCGGGGGAAACTAACACGCAACCGCGTTAGAACTTAACCAACAACAACGCGCTCGATCGATTTATAGGTTACATCGTTTTTGCCCGGCAAGGATACTGATAAAAATTACTGGAGAAAGTGTCAAATTTATCGGAAGCAAGTATACTCAGAAAGCTTTATAAATATGAGCTTACAGCTCTACATATCATAACTGAATAAACATCAGATAAACATTCACACTTCATAACATTTCACTTCGTTTATTACGATCAGTCAACACCTTGAATCCAAAGTTAAAATTCAAAACGACCCTAATAAACAAATCACAACTACTACTGAACGCTCTGTACCTTGAAGCGACTTTAACTTTCCTAAGGTTTGCTGCAAAACACTGCTCGATAGCTCAACTCTTCGGCGGTTCTTATCAGTACGGAGCTATATGTTGCATATTCCAAACTCTGCAGAGGGAAATTGTTTAACAGAGAAAGAAAACCACACAATATGTCTGAAAAGCGACATCAAATCAATAAATTTGCGAATTACCAAAATATAATAGTGCGAAACAGTCCCGCCCTCGACCGCCATGTTTTTGTTTCTTCTCAAGACCGTTGATCTATGGATTTTGACGTAATGCGCATGATCAGTACCAAATCCGCTGGCAAGACCTTTGCTGATCGCTTTGCAAGTTGTGAGAACATCGTTTGGATTTCATTTAAGAGAATGTATGGGAAGTAGCTTCCCCCCCCCCTGGTTGCCCGCTTTAGCCTCGCAATCATGCTGTGAAGTCTCTCGTCCCAGGGCCGTCGGGGAATACGAATATCGTCTATTATCGCTCGATAACCAGGATAACTAATACATGGGTCACGGTACTAGATTTGGGAATGCTTGTAGCTGTAAATTCTTTTTGTCTTTAGAACGTGCGATTTACCCTGAATTGGATCGCCCAAGCTATTACCATCGCCCTGAAAGAGGGAAAAGGTACTAGTATGCTATCATTATACGCTTCTGGGAAATCACTCACCTACCCCTCCCCTAAGCCAACATTTTGCCCTAAGTCAGAAAAAAGTGTTAATGGTGGCTTAGGGGAGGGGTAGGTAGGCAGTTTCCCAGATAAGGATAACGATCCTATTATTCGTACCAAGTAAAACTTTAAACTTGGCTGATTATGCATAATTTTGATAGTGAGGTGACGGATAATTCTTTTTAAATTAACTTGTTTATTTGTGGTCTTTAATTCTTTTGACATTTAGACTTGCCAGCTCCCAGACCCATGTGTTTTCCTTATAATGGCAATCCTTTTGTGAAGATCTGCATTAAAATTTCCAAAATATCAGTGGAGAAGGACCATGCCGGGGGATGCTTTTCAGTGAAATTTTCAGATTCCTCTGAGAGTATAGCTCTTGGTTGCCTTTTCGTGGGAGGTGGTGGTCTTGGCAATGAACCACTTTTGGACCAGGAGCCATTGGTACCTGCAGTCATAGACGCAGCACTATCAGAACAACTTATACCACTAGTGTCATTCCTACGGGAAGACCCTAAATTGGCAGTGGAGCCAAATCAAGCAATACCTCTGATGCCCTCCATACAGGAAGACCCCAAATACTCTGTGAACACCGCACCAGCAGTACCACTACTGGTACTTCCTCAACCAGGCCCTAAATCTATCATGGAAGCCGCACGACTAGAATCCGACCAACAATTGGTACCTTTCAGACAGGAAGCCTTAAGGTGGCTGAACACAGTTTTACGGGCGGTCAGCGGTAACTCGCGTGACGGCGCGTGTTTTCAATTAGACAAACAAACATAGTAGCGAAAAAAAAAAAGAACAATGGAACACAGAAGACGATTTCTCAAATTCTACTCATTAAAATGTTGTCATATTTGGCAGAATTTTTACTTTTATCGTATTTTAAATAATGAGAACTTTAAAACTGTAAAAACCTGTCTGTTAAAATTTTGTCAGTTAAGCCGGTTCAAATGGTAGTGATTAATTATAGTAAGCCGTGTGCAAGTTTATAGGAAAATGAGCGAATTTTATGTAAACAGAGCAAAAGTGAAATTTTAAGGTTGTATTCAGTCGTTTATGTTGCCATGGAAACTACGAAAACGTCACATTTTATCTGTCAATCAAAATCTTTCATCAGCATATTTTTCACTTGTTGTTGCAGCTTGTGAGCTGCAACCTTTCTATTGCCATGATTTGGCAAATGACATATACTCACAAACTGCCAAACTGTGTTCAGCCACCTTAAAGGCCTTTTTAAAGGTCTCTTTTGTGTTTATATGTCCACATCATCCTTCGTCGCAGACAGTCTAAAGCCCTAGAGTTCTGTCTACTGTAGGTTTCGAGTGATAGCAAATTGTGGCAAATTGAGGCCCATGCCTTACCTAAGTGCAACGCATAGGGCTTATAATATTTGGATGTCCAGCGAAGACTCTAGCCAACTTATGACAAATAAATGTGGGGCCTTTTTTACTACGTCACAGCATTGCACAGAAAGCTAATTAATTGGGAAAATACCTCAGAAGAGATGAAATTCCCAATCAAAGTATCTACTCTGCGGTTTTATGACTCAACCACTAAAGTGGACATATTTATATCTCACCAGATATATAAACACTATTATTAAAAACTGAATCATTGGATAATGCAATTCTAGAGCTCTGATTGGCTTAGACGAGTCATGGTATGTGAGTCATTATACCATGCTTTTCAAATGTGCTAACTGTACGCGTCTGCTCAAAATTAAAAACCAGATGAAAAACGGTTGTTTTTACAAACAAAGTTGGGAGGAATTCTCGATAATTTGTGGCGTTTTTAATTAAACAATTATTCCACTCGCGCTTGTTGGATATGAGATGATTATAGCCAACTCGGCGCTACCCGTTTCGTTGGCTATCTACCATCTCATATCCAACGCGCACTCGTGGAATAATTTTTAATCAACTATGCTTTTCTCGATCAATTCATCATATTTGCTCTGAAGCCGGAAGTTTTTAACGCTCGGAACCTCTAGCTTTACAAAAAATCCTGTTCTTTGACTAAGCTGGAGTCTGTATATCTTAGTAACTAAAAAAGCCTACCCAAAAACTTATGTATCCCCTGCGATCACATTATTTGATTGCAGGACAGCAAGACCAGTTACTATTCTTATGAGGAGCACTCAATGATCAAGGACGCCACAGATGTTATGTTATTCAACGAAAATAATTGTTACTGCTCAAAGTCACCTCCTTTCTGCGATTGCTGCGTCCGAGTAAAAGGGCCTCCTTTCCCTATCAAAGGTAAATATGATGTTATACGCAACTGAAAAATCAGTAAAAAAATGGTCTTCTGTTGTGCAGCATTTTGAAAGTTATGTTAAGATCTGTCTCACCTTTTAAGTTTCGTTTTTGTTTCATCAAGTGGGTCAGGTTTGTCTTGATTTTGTCCTCGTACTGTTTTTTTTGTTTGATCTTTTGCTTTTACCCGTACTTGAATTTTTGCTGAGCTCGCGAATTTACTCAATGCCATTTTAGGAATATTCTTCGCTCTCCATTATCAGATGTTAGTTTTTCATAGGTGGTCGTGTTTGTGATGATAGTCTCGTTGTAGTTCCTGTATGTTTAGGTTTGTTAACCAGCGTTTTAGTTTTTCATTGGTTTGTAGCTTCTTGCCGATCGCAACCATGTAGGTTCAGCAATACCAAAACATTACCCACACCAAGTTCACCTTGATTTTATTTCCACGGTCAGTTAACCCAAACATGTCCAGCTTTGGCTATAAAAACCGCTAGTATACTTGAACTAGTAAAAAAAGATTTAGAAGAGTGAGAAGATTAAGATTGTTAGCAGAAGTCAAAGACTAATAAAGACCAAGACGTAAATCAGATCCCTGCTCGAACCACCCCCACACAGTCGCTGTTTGTATCGATCGTCACGTGACTCTCCTCCTCTAGCAAGAGTTCAAGGGGGAGTGGTATGTTTTTAACAAGTCGTTGATTGACTGATTGATTGATTAATGACCATTAATTGATACATTCATTCATTCATTTATTCATTGGGCCTTGATTGATTCCCTCATTCAATTTTACATTCACAGCTGAAATTTATATTTCTTAACTGGCATTGAGGCACTTAATAATTGATTTTCTTTCAGCCTGTATCCATGCAGACATAGATGAAACTTTCATGGTAAGTCAACAAAAACACAGCTCATTATAAAACTTAAACTTTAACCTTTTCCCAATATACTGAAATAGTGTTCATTGATTACGCATGGTTTAGGCGTGACCTAGTGGAATTTCAAGATAGGTGTGTGAGAATTGAATCACGAAAGTATTCTCATTTGGGGTAGACCTAAGTGTTTGTCTGCGTCCTCTAAAAATAGGTGATCGGAATCCTGCTATCAAAAAGCTTTTTCCCATCAGGCATGCATATTTATCAAGGGTCAAATCCAAGATGCATCGATGTTCAGCCATGCTACGGCTAGTATATTCTGAAACAAGAAACAACTATGTAATACTCTCTTGTTTTCATTAATAACAATGATTGGTTAAGACTAAAATGACACCTCGCAACTTGAATATATGTTTCGAGGAATAAATAGTATATTAAGCTAATTTGTTATATAGAAGCAGGCTTTACTTTCCGCCAATCAAAGATACCTCTTCGCCCAGATTAGCACCGCCTGGAAAGTGCACGATACACCTCAAAAAACGGTTGAGGTGAAACACCTCAGTTACACGAGCAAGGTTCCGAAAAGTTATCCTTGGAAAGTTTTATTAGTAAATAGTGAACATTTTTTTCTTGACAGTTACGTTGGGCAAAACTGCAAAAAAAAAAAAAAAAATAAATAATTGCTCAAAATTGAACAAGCAGACTAAATAGGCCAGGGGCGCGAGTGTATCCTTGCACGCCTTATATTCTGCCTGCTGTCTTTTGGGTATTTGTACTTACTCGTAATCCGTTCTTTTTCCTTTCAAATAATTTACTGAATTTTCATTCTCTTATTTGCTACCATATTAGGGGTTTAACTTATCGTTAACGATAAATGACTGGAAAGTTTTCGAGATACACATCGCCGGTGAGTATAGCTTTGTGATAGACAAGTGCATTGTTTTCGAGAGATCTTAAAGCTGGCCCCTTGAATAACCGGTATGAGTATTATTTAGTACTTAGCCATTAATGGATCAGCGTAATTAAGGTAGAAATAGATAAAGATAAAAGAGGATGTTATCGCCGGCCTTGGTGGATAACAAGATATGTGCCACCCAACGGGGTCGTGATTTTGAAGGTCTTAAAAAAAAATTTCGGCCCTTCGGGTCTCAGTTTGGTCTAAAAATAAGGCGGGGGGGGGGGGCAAGCCCCCACGGGCCCCTCCCCGGGATCCACCACTGCAAAGTACTTCTTCCGTATTGATATTGGCAAACATTTTTCAAATTTGGTCACCGCTAGTTAAATTATATAAGGCTATTTAAAACTAAACGACCTTAAAATAAAAGCTTAATACTATTTTTTTCTATTTTTGTTACTTTTAGCGAAGAAAGAGTTTACAAAGTGCAAAGTCTTAAAGATACTTGGCACTGACATGAAAGTGTGTATCAAGGTGTCGGAACTGTCACTACACCCAGGTCATACTGGTGGATGTGTGGATATCACCATTCCCGAATTGCACCTGGAAGAGCGTTTGGGATGTTTTTTTTTCATGGATAGATCGCCTGGGTATAAGGAAATAGCTAGCCTAGAGTAGAACGTGATAGTCATCGGATTCTTGTCACGAAGTCATATAGCGACTTTTACGCCTAAAAACAAAGTAGAATCGGCCAATATTGTTTTGAACTAATTTAGTAATTTGAAATGGAATATTTTAAAGAGTTTTAAGCGGAATGATTAATGCATAAATAAAGTTAGCTTGGGTGCTTTAAGAAATATAATTATATTTAACAACATTTCGGATTTGAGGCCACTGAGAAGTTTGTTGTTTGTTTGTTCTTGCCGTCAGTACACTGGAGAAATGGAGTTTGAGCTTGGTCGCCTCATGGGCTTTTCAGGATATCTATCGCAGACGGGATATTGACTGTCATATCTGTGTAGCACACTGTACACTGATCCATGTTATAATTATAGTGCTATTCACTTCACCCTGGCCCGTGTCTAGTTGAAAGTGATGTCGAGCCCCACCCCCTCTCTTCTAGTCAGGTCCTCTTGATCGACTTTCCTGACCTCACGATCGTGAGGAGCTCATGTTTTCAAGGGGCAGTTCCTGGAAAGTCCGGAGTCAAACTTCATTCAGGGGCAGATTCACGGTTGTATTTTCCTGTTTTTCTCCCTTTCTGAAGTGTTTAATTTAAATACAAAAGGGCTGAACTTTCAAGGCCCCATTCCTTGAGATTTAGTGTTTTTCCCGTGTTTTTGGTCACAAGATAAGCACAGTGAATACATGAATGACCTCACTTTACGTGACCTAATGCGCTAAACACATGAGTTTCATGGTGCTGCCTGTGCTGCACATGGCGGGCAGTGTCTCCCTTGATAATTTTTGCCATGGTTACAGTGACACAAGCTTCACGTCGATAATTGCTCTTGCGTAATTAGACTGCAAAACAGTCGGTTTTTTCAATCGGTAAAGCGGGGAGTAAGAGTCTTACGCACGCGAAGCGCGCGAGCCTCAACCGCCCTCTCCCCAATCTCGCTCTCTGTTTTCAGTCTCGTTCCAGACCTATTGTTTGACTACTCGCGCGTACTTGAATACGCCAAAACACGGACCGTTTTGCAGTCTATTGCGTAATCGGTGTAAACTGCCATCTAAATTCTTGACAGTAAAATTAAAAACTAAGGGTTAGGGTTAGAGGTATCTCGCTTAGGTGGGGTAACCTACCAGTCCATATAATCTTTCATTTCTGGCGAGGTCCCATTTTGCCATATAAACCTGTGGGGAAACCCCTGACTCGTCCCCAGTCGTCTCTTATCACTTGTAGGCGGTCATTGAACGGTCGCAGGCGACTATTACGGCATCTCGGCGAAGGGGACGATGGGATCTCCCCCCGCGCGTATTTTCCACGCGCATCCCTCGTTACTAATTATTTAATTAGGAGATACAAGAGACGACTGGGGATGAGTCAGGGGTAACCCGCCTTAAAAGCCGCGGTTGCCGGATACGTGTTACATCATATTCCAATCGTCGACTGAACAACATAAAAAACCATCTGCCTTTATTGGCGAACTTTTTGCATCATTTTAAAGCCACAGCATTGAATGTTTGCACAAAGTAAGAGTAGAAAAGCATTAACCACCAAAAAAACATCCTTTCCAAAGGATTTCTAAGGGAGAAGTAAGTGTTAATGTTGGCTTAGGGGAGGGGTAGGTGGGCAATTTCCCAGAAACGTACTGATAATAGACCTTTCCCGCATTCCTTTAAACAAAGGCACCAACTCGAGGCTCGGGTGGACAAAACAGTACAGTGATTTGTATGAAATTGTCCACCCTAGCCTCGTCCTCATGTCTTTATGTTTGCTCACTGGAGCGTAATGCGGGAAAGGTCTATAATCCAAACTTTCCCGTTCTGACAGGACGGCCTTAAGTGACTGTTTAGGATTCGGTGCTGGATTCCAGCATTTGTCAGTGGAACTTGAATTCTAGATTCCAATCGTCAGTGGGATTCCAGATTCCTTAAGCTGTGTCCCGGAGTCCAAAACCCAGGATTTCGGATTCCACAAGTAAAAATTTCTCGGATTCGGGAATCTGGGGCGACTCACCTGTCGCCGAAACAAACACACAGATTTTAACGACTACGTTGTCTTTGCAATAAATTCTGCATATTTTTCAAGGCAAAGCCCCCCTGAACAGAAGGACTAGTGCTGAAGGATAAAAAGAAAAAATATAAAGGTGGAGCACGCTGTTATATTGAGGAAAAAAAAAATTCCCTTTACTGACATCTGAATGAAGGAAATTTGAAGGGGTTCTTAAAATTTGTATTTTGAACCTCGAAAGGAGAATGAAACAGTCAAATAAAGCAACACAGCCGGGATCAGTACAGCAGTAGTGATTTATCCGATGAATAGCGTTACCCAACGCCCCCCCGGGGGGGGACTTTAGAAATTTTTGGTTAGGGATGTGCCGTTGAGACCCTGGATCCTTTATCAGGGGTCAATTTAATCTCTGCAAAACATAGTGTAATACACTTGTGAAGCTACTGTTTCAGGGTCCACAAAGAATAGCTATATATACTCTGTTAAATAACACTTACCTCGATATAACGAAGGGCTAAGAGACTGGCAAAATTTTTTCGGGATATCAAGGTTTCGTTATATCAAGATTCGTCGCTTCCCTCAACAAGAAAAGTTGCTGAGAAGAAGCAACGACCGGAGATACGTCTGCGTTCAAAGGCCAGGCTACCTCAGACTTTGTTTAGCAGATTTGCTACCCAATACTATACTATACTAGAATCCTAAATTCCCTCACTATCCTAGAGTTATTATTTTCCAGAAACTACCCGAAGTAACCGGCACAGTTCATTCAAAACAGACGTTTACTAAGTTGCAGGTATATTTCAATTTGACGATTTCATCTTTTGAGTGTCAATTCGCGGCCGGTTTCCTTAGTCTCGACTCAAAACCAGTGAATACATCATTTTCCTGGAAAAGGATAGCGGATTCTAGACTCAAACTCGCTGAGTTGGTACCCGATCCTCTCTCCTACGCAGAGGCTCCCGCTGGGTATCCTAATAAAAAAAGGCAATTACATGTAGTCGAAAAAATAGAAAGCGCGCAGAGGACGCAAAAGGCAGAAGAGGCCTCTGCGGAGGAGAGAGTACCCGATCCCGACTAAACTGTTTGATCAGTCTTATCTTCCCTCAATGGCATTATCCCCCTCAGGGGTCCAGCTTTTGGCGAACAACTGAGGCCTGGATAGCTAGCTAGCCTGGGACCAGGCCGCAGTGGGGAAAAAGGCAAAAAAGATGTTGAGCGAAGTGGACTAAGGAGGGGGAAAGGGCGGCCAGATCAGACAACCCGCGGCGGAAGGTCCCAGGCTATGAATCTGATGAATTAGGCTGATTTAGCAACAGGACGGGAACGTCAGTTGACAACGGGAAAATGCGCGGAAAGGACTAAACACGACTTCCGGTGCTCAATTTGCCGATCTGCCATTGGTCAAGCCAGTTGTTTGATTTGCGCGAGCCGTCGTCAACTGACGTTCCCGTTCTGTTGCTAAATCAGCCTTAATAGACAGGGCTTAAAAACCGCTGGACATGCGCATTAAAACTCTGGCGTTCTTCCCGCCATTCGATTTTCAAAATGGCGGACGACGAATGAAAATTCTACACATCATTGGGACAGCTATTTGCGACATCTTGCTCGCCCAGGGCCTTCAAATTCTGCGTTACTGAACGCAACGAGGACTGTTGCTTGGATTTGAGCCACGATGGCAAACATCGGAACGGTGTAGTGATTTTAATGAAGCGATCAACGCAACGTCCTCAAAAGCAATATTTCACCTTTTCAGAATTCAGTCAAGGTACAGTTTTGCCGTAATATAAGGTGGTCTCGGCTTATATAAGGTTTTAAAGTGCATTTTCTTGTAGCTTATTTATTATTGTACAAAATATCAAATATGACTTTTTTTTCGTTCTGATGAAAATTTTTTATCGCTTCTTGTTTGTGGACGTCGTTAACATTGCATATGGACGGAAAGAAGGCGCACCTCGTGAGTAGAGAACATTGTATTTTTTCTGTTTTTTATGTCTTTAGCGTCTCCTCTTACGGCTGAATAGTAAGCGAAACGGAAATAGGAGTCCGCCGACAGTTGAAAGATTAGTTCATCTTTACTGTATATTTAAAGTGGGCGTAAAAAGTCTTGTACACACGGCGAACCCACACGGCTGTTAAGCATAATTTTGTTTTGTAAGTGATGGCGTTCGGAAAACTTGAAATTAATAAACTTCATGCGACTTCAATGTGTACCTTGTTGTTTTAATTTTCTGTCACCGTGAGCTACACTCTGCGGCTGGCCGCGTGTGTCTCCCTCCAGTGTTAAAGTTATGACGTTCTTTGAGTTTATAACCAGCCTGTCATCGGCCTATTTTTACTCATTTTCGTGATGTTTTGTTTTCATGAGAAAAGGCTAGCTTCCGGCCTTTTGGGGACGTGTTTGTATATAAGGGTGTAAGAGGGACGATTTTGTGGTTTTGTTTGGAAATTTATCTGTTTGCAAAAGTACCATTTGGAGAAAACTAAAGACGTCACTAAAGAAAACAAACGAAACTGCTGCCCATGAAGGTCCACAGGGCAGAGCTCAAAGTATGAAGAACTGAGGCGGAGAAAGGATTGGAATCCTGGAGAAGGAAAGGGACCTTGAAAGAGAAAGAAAAATGATTTAAATAACACTTAATAAAGGTGGCCACTTTAGTTTTCGTACACTATAGCAAACAAAACACATGCATGTGCAGTTTGTACCAAGAATGATCAATAATAAATGTAAAATTTACACCATTACTGATGTATACAAAAAGGCATCCAATCACTGTATCGAGACTTTGTTATGTATAAGTTCACATGCAACAGGCACTTCTCAGCAAAATTGGTCAAATCCAGAGGAAAAATGAGGACCTTCTGGACAAAATTATAATATTCTAAAAGAGAAAATTGAAAGGTAAACACTTCTAAAAGTCCTTTTAACAGTGCCGAGCAAATATACCACTTGACTGTAAGTTTATCTCTGTAATACATAGGGAATAGTCACAAGTAAAATGAAAATGCCAACAGTTATTGTAAAATTCTCTTCCACAAGAGGACACATTATTTAGCACACTGTTTCTACAATTCCACAAGGCTCTGATCAGACACTACAACAATGGAGGAGAAACTCCATGACCCATTTACGGTGGAACATTTTTGTAACAAGCATGTACCTGCAACTTAACAAGTCATTTCTGATGCAAGATTCATTGATGAAAATCACACCCTTTCAGAGAAAAGAAGAAAGCCACAAAAATCAAGGGTTGCAGCAGTCTTGAATAGTTTGAGTTTCTTCCAAAACCAGGTAGTTTACTACAAGAAATGGCCAAATATTTCAATAGAGCCAAGAGGTTTTTCTAAAATAGGGCTATATGTAAAAATGCAAACTGTACATGAAGTACAAAACTACAGCAATTATGTCTTTTCTGAGTAGTCAGGGCTAAAATAATTTTTTGACTGTTGTTGGTCATGCTGACTGGCCAAAGAAATTTCAGCTCAGTTAAGTCTATTGTTTGACAGGTCATGTCCAAAATATTAAAAACAAACAAAAATTTTTTAAACCAGGAGCATAATTTTAACATAGTAGCTAAACAAACAAAAATATAACTAAATTCAAATGCAAATACATTCAAATCCATTTACAATGTAAATGTACTGTTAAAATGACTGGCAAACCAAAAGTTAATCCAGACAAAATGGTCATCTTGGCCAGTGATTGTTTATTTACCGGTGGCTATTTTGAGCCTTGGTGGTAACCACTGAAACTAAACAAGACATTAAACAAACAGTCATTGAAGCCAAGAGAGTGGTTGGCCAACTACAAGTAATGGCTGGGCAGCTAGACCACTTGGCCGACCAACTCTTAAGACAAGCCAGAAAATAATTTTTTAATGTGAAAATAACAATAATTCAATTTATTGAGCAGTACTAATGATCTACCAAAAGACAGAAAAGGGTAGTGTATATTTAGGTGAAAACTGCAAGACAAGGTACATTATGTATTACAGAATAATTTTTTTCTTTGGTCTTTTGGATCATTGCGTTCTACTTCTCCTGTTTTGCCTCTCTTTTAGTTATCAACTGCTCCTCTTTATTATGCACAAAGGAACATCTCTTCTCCACTACTGTGTCTTTATTGAACTATGCAAGAGAAAAATTCCCCATATCTGCTGCTCTTCAAAGCCGTGTACTCTTGGACTTTTCTTCTATCTTCTTCATAACTTTCTGTCAAAGCATAAATAAATGTTAATCCGCCATAATAATTTTTAAACAGCTATGCAAATAAAGACCACTGCCTCCATGCCCCATCCCCTCCACATCCTTCCAAAAAGAATTAAATAGATGATTTAAATTCCTTGAATTATTGCCTGTAGCACTGGGCTGCTGTATGGTTTGTGAACTATTGTGATTATTGAACTGGTATGTGGTTATTGGACTATTATTTTTCCAGGAATTATCAAGATAAATGCCATATACAGGACTATAGATGGCCATTCACCTAGAATGGAATGTCATTAGCTTGTGTATGACTGAACTTGTGATGTTGTTGCTGAACTACTTGTCTTCATTGAACTACAATAAAAGTAAGGAATGTTCCTGTGTAGGCACTGCCCAACTGAAATAAGAACAACAGTCCATGCACTCAGTGGTAGAACAATTGACAATACATTTATTGAATGGTCCCTGATCAGTACACAAGTGCAAGAGGAAGGAAAAATTTGGCTGCACTGGTATTTTTGGCAGCAGAATTTTTTACAAACATCTTCAGTGACGTATGGACAAAGCAGATTGAAAACATAAAACATTCCCAAAGTAAGAAAAAAGTATCAGGTATTGAAAAGATAGATTATAATATTTATGCTGGTATTATTTAAAATCTACAGTCGCTGTATCTGTCCCTCAAGAAATTTCTTGTCAAGTAAACAAAGAACTTAAGTCAAAATTGATTCTGTCTAAATAACCTGGCCAAGCCTTGCAGATAATTTTTTCATTTTCATTACTTTTTCAGCCCTATGGTACCATTTTCCAGTTTTTCATGCCAATTTAGACCAACATTACCTTCCCCTTGGCTATGCTTTTCCTGGCCATGAGCCTAATCTTTGCCTGAAATGTGACACGCAAACCTGTGTACACAACAGGAGCTTTGAAAACATAATTCGATTGTGCATAACACAAACCAACAATCCACAGACAACAGTTATTTCCGGATTGAGGAAGTAAACTGCCGCACATGTTACCCTTTGTTGGTACAACGGATGAAAGAACTGGCTCAGTCATTAATAAAAAGAAATGTGTTATTGAACAGTGTTTCCCAACTATCTGATCTTGAGACTGATTGTTGTAACAATGAAAATAAAAAAATCGTTGCATAAATTTTGTATAAACTTACTATTCATGGACAATTTGAGTTTTTTAACTTGTAAAAGAGAAAGCAATAACTTGAACAACTTCAATCGGCGCATGATCATTGGCACAAACATTTAACATAACCTAACCAAAAAAATTATTTCCAGATACCTTGCATAACAATGACGATCATGGCGATGAAGATGATGACAAAGGGGATTTGTTCAACCAGAAAGCAGACGATGATACAGAAGACTTCGACGAGGACTGTTTAATATCCCACTTCGCGCACCTTTAACCGTATAGTACGAAAATCAAATGTCAAGCTTGAGGGGCCGTCATCAATCCATGGAAAAGGCCTCTGCGACACAAAATGGCTCTTCTAGAAGCCACTCAATTCAAAAAAGGCAATGACCAACAGTCGCAGACCACTTGTGTTGAACGTTAAGTTGTTGACAGTTTATTCCCTTCAAGACGTCTGCTTGCATCAAAACATGTTTCTCTTTTATCTATTGATTAAGTAGCCGAAGCACTATGTTTTGGGTATCAAAAATTACAAACTGAAAAATATCATTTAACAACACGTCCTGATATAGTAAGAACTTTGAAAAATGCGCCGAAATACAGCTCCGAATCGGCCACCGATCGTCCGCCATATTGACAACAAGATCATTCATTCTTAACTTTCCGCATGCGCAGTAACTGCGAGATCACATTTTTACGTCACAACGTCTCGACCAATCAGCCGTTTTTAAGCCCTGTCGCCTGTAGCCTGTGTAGCGTAGCAAACTTTTCCGCTTGAGTTAATGCTCGAAAGCTGGAACAAGAACAAAGGAAGTAAAAAAAGTTTTCGCCCAAGAACTCGAGCGGAAACGCTTGCTTCGTAAGCCATAACCTGCGATCAGGCGTTTTTCAAAAGAGAGAGCTGAGGGCCGTGAGAGACATAGAGGCCTGACATAAATAGGGAGAGGGCATGCGCCAGGAGCCCATCACTGGCATGCGCATGATCTCAGGCTTTCAAGATCACTGAAACCGTGACACCGGAAACTGAAACTGGGAACTACATGATGTGGGTTTCTAAAAATACGTACAATGATGTCATAGTATTTAGTGATGATTATGAGATGATGCAATGCCGCTGTAATATAAATCAGGCGATTTCTTGCAGCTTTGTCCATTCTCTACTGGCAAATTGAAAACATAATTAACATGAACATCTCCCGACGGGAAAAGCAATGCACACCTAGCCAGGATGGGGATAGCAGTGAGAAATGGCGATGGAAACAACACGACAACAACTTCTACACGAACTTTGTCACGTAATCAAACGTTGTTTACTCGAGAAAACAGCATAGAAGATCCTTTACTGGAACACGCTCAGACTTACTTAGGGGAAAACTTCGTCGTTAGACATGGAAATCCCTTTAATCTCCGCCATAAAGTTTGCTCGAAAACTAATTCTGGAGTCGTTTTCACAGAGTTTAAACAGCTGAAACCTGTATCGAAAATGTCATTGTCGACTGGAGCTAAGCGTATGTTTACTCGCCAGAACGCGGGCGGCAGCTCGGAGAAAAGCGAAATTCTTAGTTTTGAATTGCTTCAGAGATGTTTTGGAGCTGATCTTCAGAAAACAGAAATGGAAGTACAGTATTTTCCCGAAGGAGGACCAATCACTGATTACACATGTACAATGTTTAGCACGAAACTAGGGGTCTCTGTCACGCGAGCTATGAACTATCACGGTGATTTTACAGTTGAAGATGCTGATAAATTATTAAATAAAAAATTAAGAGGAGTTATAACTTCCACGAGAAATACCATGGAAAAATGGAGCAAGCAGATTTTGCATGTGTGGGCTACCTCACTTGCGGAGTCTGTTCTGATCGCAGAAGCTTACTATCAGCTTCCAAGGAATTTGAAGTCGAACACTGTTGTCCTGGTGACCGTCACAGAAAACAATGAAGTATTTACGAACTAAAGGCCATAATATATTAAAAATACCTATCGGACTTTTTTAAAAATAAAGTAAACTAGCCTGTATGCAAATTAATTAATTTGAGATAAAAAAAATTCAATAGATAAAAATTTTATACTTTAGGTAGTAGATCTGGAGAGCAGCTGGTAAACATTGTGTAAAAAATTGTAAATATTTGAAAATCTACTTAACAAAAAAAAGTGAACAAATGCTTCACAAGGGGAGCGCCTTCAGATTTGCCTACAGTCCTGGGAATAAAGAATTATTTAATCACGATAAAAATAATAACAATTTATGCATAAATAAAATCATAAAGACTATGAGAAGTACTTCCTTTTGTCTCTCCTGTCTGTGTCACCTTCCCTGCACCTATATTCTTCACTCACTCCACTACTCCTGACGAAAGACATACCGGTACATACATACATATAAGATTTTACTCAACCCAATTTTAAAAGAGCAAGTAACAATAAAGTGCCAAATAGCTACAAGTAAACAAAAGAAAACAATGAGATTAAAGTGGAATGCTGTGTATTAGTCTACAATCCATTTTATCATGGGTTAAGGAAAATCACCCTTCTTGTTAGAATTAGTTTTAACAGGAAAGAGTAAAATCTTGTACTATAAAATTATATAACATTCATGATGCTTGTATCCGAATGTTAAATTATTGCTTTTTAACAATATTTTTGATACTTTTCACTCTCAACTGGTCTGAGCTTGCACTTCACTGAAAAGTTGGCGGAAAAGCCATCGCTAAGTAAGATGACTTGATTCGTTTTTGTGGTTATACATGTACTCTTCCATAGTAATCCACACTCTAAATTATTTACATTACTGACAGAGCTATGTGCATGATGAAATAAGATAACACAAGTTATGAGCTCGCTGGCTCAAAGCAAAAGCTTATCACAGTACTATTGTTTCAGAAAGTAGTGACAAAAAAACATAACAGCATTTTGACATTTTACTCTTTCCTGTGCAGTCTACATGTTATTGTAGCATTTATAAATACTATTACAGGGTTCATACACTTTTGAGCTCTTCAGATTCCATGACTTTTTCCATGACCTTAGGTCTAGCAGTCACTTTCCAAAATTTTCAAATCTTTCTTAAGCTTGTTTCAGGGCATTTTTGGACCTAACTTAGTTCAACTTAACATAAACTCTGGTGTCCACCAATTAAAAAAGTAACATAAAGTGTGTTCCCTTTCTACTGCTTAATTTCTTGCCTCTATTTCACTTAGTCCTTGCTTTAACATCCACAGCAACTTATAATTATTATTATCTACCAAATTTCCAAGACTTTCCAAGACCAACAATTAAATTTCATTGACTTTGCCAATTCCCAGGCCTGGAAAATGAAATTCTCAAATCAGGGTTTGTACCCGTTTTTGAACAAAAAATTCAAGGACTTTTCAAGGACTTTCAAGGACACATTTCCCATATTTCAAGGACTCTATTCAATTCAAAAAGAGCCTTAATTCTATGTCTTTTTTTAGTTCTTCCACAACACAGGTAATTTTATCTCGAAGGTCTTTCTGTGTTTGCTCCTTTTCCTTTGGAGTTCTACTTACATTATAAAGTTAGCACCGAAATTCAAGGACTTTCCAGCACCGACCGCAATTTTCAAGGACTTTCAAGGCCTTGAATTTTTATTTTAAAATTCAAGGATTTTTAAGGACTTTCAAGGTGTGTGCGAACCCTGTCAAATTTATTGACTTTCTAGCTTCCTTCATGACCCGTCCAAACTCTGACACTCATATTTCAACGTATTTCATTTTCTTCTCCAAATTCAAGAGAGAGAAACAGAAATAACCAATATTGTCAAACAATAATAATTTTTGGTATGATATTTGTGATATACAGTAATAGTAATACTAAGATGTGTGGAAGTATGATACAGGACTGAAAACAAATATGAGTCTGGTAAACACCAGGAATAGAAATACCGATTTTGGTTTGAAAATAATAGCAGCTATCCTAGACATGCAAGTTAGAGGGATGGGGAAAGGTTTGAATGCTTTGGAAATATTTGAGGGGGGTCTCTGAGGTTGGAGAAGGGAAGTGGGGGGGGGGGGGGGGGGTTGGGTTGGTTGGAGGTATTTCCTGGGAAAGATTCTACTAAAAATTCCAGCAGCTATTTCTGGTAGAAGAAAATCGCACAAACTCTTGGTAGCATCAATATGGAAGGATATAGAGGGTTGTAATTACATGTACGGTTGTTTACCATTTTACAAAAAGTTTCCGGAAAATATGGTTGCAAATAAAAGTAAATAGAACACGACTTTTTGGGCTGTTCCAGAACATCTCAAAAGGTAGTCCTGTTTTTCTGGACAGAATGTTCCAAACCAGTGTTCCATTTCTTCAAAGACAACTTTGATACCAGTTTCAGACTTTCGCAGCCATTTTTCATGACCAGTAAATGGAACTGATGGTAAACTCGATTCTGAGAAGAAATTTACCACTCCCGAATTTTGCTTACCACTTACCCAGGTCGTAAACCAACTAATTGCCCAGGTAAATGGTAAGCAACCTACATGCCTTTTGGATTTATAACTTTTCCCAGCCCAGTGGTCTCTTAAAGTAAACTTCTTCACTCTCAGTTTGAGAAACTTTCCTCCGCCTGTTAGTTCTTGTTATTGGCTTGATGATAGCAAATACTCCAAAATGATCACTGGGTAAAATACCAGATTTGGTAAGTTTATTACCAACAACTTTCATTTCTTTAACTTCAAAGTCTGAAAATTTGCAAAGAATGCGATCAAGACGTCCTTTACTAGTTCCATTTCTTTTTCTAACAGAAGCAAAAGGAGAAGTGTTTTGTGAAACAGTGTATCCACTGCTGTGAGTATTTCCTGGGAGAGATAGCCAAGCGTCAAACCATGGCGACGGTAGCACAACCTCCCCATCAACTTCATCCAAAATGTTCAAATCACCCATGAGGCAAACATTTTTGTAAGGGTCGAGGATTTGTAGTGCTTCTTTTAACTGTTCTTCTCGAATCCTAGATCTTGGTACATCATGTGACAAGTGCGTACCTGCAACTACTAATTTAGTTTTGATTGATGGAACGACATCATCAAATTCTCCAGCTACAAATGCACGGCGATATTTACCGAACTTGTTGTACGCGTGCTGTTGCCAGCTGTTCACACCATACCTACTTAAAATAACTGCACAGCTTTTCCCAACCTCGATGCGCTTCAGTGTGTCAGCTTTCGGTGGAATTAAGTAATATCGAGAAAACCAGCCTTGTCTTTCCAAAAGTGGAAGATTGTTTTGCCCAACTTCTTGAAATATAAGGAAATCTGGATCGAGATCTTGAACTAACTCTCCCAATGCTTCCATCCTTTGTTGCATCTTTTCGCTCGAATACCAGATGTTTAGAGTCAGCATGCTAATTTCACCGGATCTATTTCTAGACCCACCACCAAAACGAACATTAAGAAAAGCACGGAAAACAAAAATAGCAATTATTATCGATGTAAATAGCAGCAAAGGTCGTCGACAAGTTTTCACTTGAATATGTGCCGCCGCCATTTTGTGCCGGTCGCCACAGGATATCCAATGTGTACAAGTCACGCGATTTGTTTGAGTGCACCACAGGAACTCCAAGCGTGAAGTAAGGGGGTGTTTACATGAGAAAACTCGCACCGGCGCGAGTTTCATACCGACATGACTTTTTGATTTCGTATCGCGTTTACATGATGAATGGGTTATTTCACATATGATCTCGTTATTTGAAGGTACACTTCATTTTGATAAAATGCACGTATGATTCAAAATCGCGAACATTAGACCGATTTCACACCGAAACGGGTGGTCGTTTCGTGTTTACATGATACCGTTGCGAGATTTCGTACTGGAGTGAAATTCTCGCCCTGGTGCGACAACCGGAGTGAACTCACGCCGGGGTGACTCGCGCCGGCGTGACTTTTTGTGGTGGTATCATGTAAACAAATGTAGAGCCATGAGAGGGGACCGGAGTGAACTCGTCGCGGCGCGAAAGTCGCCCCGGTGTCATGTAAACACCCCCTAAGAATTTTGTAAGTGGGAAATATAAAAACTTTGAGTAAAAATAGAATCGAAACGGTACAGTTCTTCAATAAAGTACAGGGCTGGTATAACATTAACTCGCCTAACAAGGCCGTAATAGAGACAAAGGTCGGACAGAATGCAGTCCAGCTTGCTGTCATTATCTTTCATGTACTGTAAGTTTCCAAAATTTTGAAATTTTTCGGGCAAAACGCTCATGATTTGGGCAACAGCCGTTTAGATAAAAGTAAAGACAAAAGAAAAAAAAAACAACTGCTATTCCCACACGTCAGGCTAGATAGACACATGCCAAATCACGGTGTGTAGTGTCAGTCAAGTGTTAACAGATAATGGAAACTTGTCGATTACATTCATTCATTCTTTCCTGTGTTGGAATCTTTGAGGAGAGCTTCACCTCAGTCACGGTGTGGAAACTGTGTTAAGATTAAATCGTGGATTGCTGAATCCGATTTCTCATTTTGCGATACTCATGTGCCACTAGGAAAACCCCTTAACGCGCTTACAAGCGTTAGTCGGGGAAAACCAAAACGTTAATGCTGCTCCTCCACTATGGAAACCAGAGGATTACCAACATGTCAACACCTTTTTCACTTTTCTAGATAAGACCCTGGCCCAAACTGAGAATCGATTCAGTGGAAATGACCAAGATGTTCTTTGTGCGTTGGGTGATATCACCCTTAGTTAGTCAGCTACCAGTCATAGCTTTGACCTCTTTGCCGGGTAATATGATCTTGACAAGAAGCTACTCCAAGCAGACCAAGGCCTGTTCAATCAATTCAAGACAACACACGAAGAGAAAACAACAAAAACAGCTGAAAAATTAATTGAAGTATTGCACGAAAACAGCCTTTTGGGAATGACCCAATGTTCTTATTTATTTTTATTATTTTTTTATTCATTCCATTTTCACTGCAAAAAGAAAAACTTAGCTAAAATTACATAAGAGAAAAATTAACTACATACTACGAAAAAAAAAATTTATTGCAGTGGGGAAGGACTAGAAGGGAACATACGAACCATTCGAGCTAGTTCACCCAAAAAACTACAACAGACACTTAAATAAAGAAAAAAGAAAACATTAAAATTATATCTTAAATGTAAAATCTATAATTGATATGACATATCCTAGATTAGTCTAATCAGCAATAATTGTTACATCGATCACTAAATCCAAGTGGGATGCGGGTGGTCAGGGTCGAAACTCTTTTTTTTATAAAACTGACATTACATTGTTTTTTAAATAATGATAGGCTTAAATTAGAGGTCCTGAGTTTGTCAGGCAGGTTGTTCCATAAATATGGTAATCTGCCTTTGAATAATTCGGTTCTGACTTTGTTGATCTTTAACTTATTACTAGAATATGACCTTAATCTTTTGTCTGAGAAAAATTCAAAATATCTCTCAGCTGAATAGTTATAGTAACTACACTTCAGTTTATAAAATGTTGTTATGTCTTTAACTTCTCTTTGGTACACCAATGGGAGAAGATTGAGCTGCTGAAGGCGTTCATTGTAAGTTAAATTAGGTAGGAGAAGCAGCGTAGCACGTCGTTGGACACCCTCAATAAGCTTTATTAAGGTGACAGACTTTGGACTCCAGATTTCAGAGGCATACTCCAAATGCGAACGCACCAGCGCCACGTAGAGAGATTTAAATGTTGGCAGAAACTGATCGCTCCTGCTGCTGAGTGAACGACGGATAAAACCTAACATCTTCTTAGCCTTGTTCACCTGAGCGTAGATGTGCTCATTGAATCGAGCATCACAAGTGATGAGAACGCCAAGGTCACGCTGAGCCTCCACTCTCTTAATTGCCTTCCCTCTCATATTGTAATTATAAATTATTGGATTGCGCTTCCTCGTTCTCGTGCAAAGCGAGCATTTATCCACGTTAAAAGCCATCTTCCAAGCATCACTCCAGTCAACCATGCAGGTTGACTTGTATTCTGACCGTCATCCCTGCAACATCATGCTCAGCGTAGCGCTTATTAAGTGATTGTGAACAGTATGGACAGGATAATTAAGAGCGACTTTTTCTGGAGACCGAGTGAGAGGTGGCACATGATGGAAAAATGCCTATCCTCATACTTCGTCCAGAGATACCTTATAGTGAGTCAATAAATGTGGTGTAATTTTTTTGTTGAAATACTTTTTTCTTTTCCAGAAAATTCTCAAAAACTGTAACGGGTGGCCACCGCCATAAAATGACCAAAATAAAAGCGACAAGTAAGGATACAAGAAGTTTGCTCATCAAAAGCGCAGAAGGAACTTAGGGTTTTTTAAATTTAAATATGTACTTAGGAGATATTGTCAAATGATTTAAGCCTAAAAACAGGATTATAACGGTTATTTTGAATTTCTGGCAAATTTTTGAAAATCGCTAATATTTCATTGTTGTAAAATCCCATTTCGGAGCAGATTTTCAAGAAAACCTTTTCCCATGCGGTATAACTCAGAATGACTTCAAATTAATTTTCCTGTTAAGTGTAAATGGCCTTCTTTCCAATGATGTAAAAATTTATTTGGGGCTTTTATTCACTGCTAGGAAAAAGTCCACTAAACTTTGAGGAAATCACGCATTTACTTGTCAACAAACGAAAGTAATCAAATTACGCTCTTTGTTATCAAAGTCAAAATTTCACACAAATCTTAGCTTTAAGCACTATTTTAGATCTAAAAGACAGTACAGTAAGCTTACCTTGTAGAGCTAGCGGTGGAAAATTGGTTTTTCTCACTATTTTCGTTTCAAATTGCCATCTCCACGTGAACAAACGGGCCGCATTCCTGGCGGCTTTCCAGTGAATATCGCATTACTCAACATTTTAAACCATATTTGAGCTTTTACACGTTAATACCCTACGCATTGACTAGATTCAGCTAAAAAGGACAATAATGAGATTATTTAGAGTTGAGGTAGAGTGAATTTTGAACTCCAGAGTGACTGAATGTTCGCTAGCCAGTTGCAGCTTGTTTTTTTTATGTTTGTCACGCAATGAGACACAGGACCCCCAACAATGCCATCGTAATCATTACTTTTGGAATAAGAATTCTTTTCCCGAAAGTATGAAAATCTTGCATTAAAAATAAAACAAGCTAATGCATCTGATATTTTCTTGGAAATCCGAATTCGAAATCGTATCTGTAACCTTGATGAACTTTTCGCAAAGCGTTCACGAGACGGTCTTACGATGCCTTTTTTTCGGCCCTGTTGACGAATTATGTGATGACACCGTCGAGAATTTTGTGATCGGCGATTCGAGTAATGACGACCAATCCTAGCACTATTGGGACATAAACAGTGAAAAAAGCGTGCGAGAGTTGAAAATTAAGCAGAGGTTGCCGTACTCAGTACAGCTTGCACACCGCGTTCGTATATGTCGAGCCGACTTGCGGCGTTCCTGGAAGCTGGCTTGAACTGGGTGGAAGACCTCCAATGCTGGGAACGCCCCTTAAGGAATCGAGAGAGTCTTTGCATATATTAATTATATTTTTATTTTTTGGCATTTTTTTATGAAACTCGATTAAGCTCCTATCCTGTTTACATGCGTATTTGTAGAGGGGTTGCAGTTCATTTGTCTTGTTAATTTGATTTATTTATTTAGGAATTTGTACCATTATATGGTTAATAAACAGATTCTACTACACCAGGAACGCTACGTTCTTCTACTGTTAGTTTGATGTTTGAAAGAGGCTTTATCTGGGTATGGTCCAGCTTGAAATACCGGTGGGTCTCTTCTCCGCAGATGCCTCTTTCCACCTTTTCACTCTTCCCATCGTCCCCCGCGCACTTTCTTTTAGATTATTGCTACTCGCAGTAGAACCTCGATAACTCGAACACGGATAACTCGAAATCCCCGCTAACTCGAAGTTATTTTCCTTTCCCTTGATCACCCTGATAATTCGAACCGTTTTTCGCTTCCCTTCAGAGTTCGAGTTACCGGGATTCTACTGTATTTTTATCGGGACACCCAGCGGGAGCCTCTGCGGAGGAGAGAGCCGCTGTGTCGAATCCTATGTGAATAGGATAGATCACAAATTCGTTAATCTGGATCTGGATCCGTTGGATTTTAAATCTAGCAAACCCTTTTTGAAAAAGCCATTCACCGCATGAAAAAAATGGATTTAGATTTGTCCGTTGTCGTGTTTACAGGAACGCAAATTCCGTTTTAAGATAAAGAATCTATGTTTGGATTGGCCGAAAACCCAAACATAAACACACCCACATAAAGTTCGGCTCATAGCTAAGTCAAGGGAGTGGGAATAGTAAGTTTCCTTCAACGGAAGGAAGCTTTATTTAAATTTCAACAATGGTATAAACGCACTTACAAGAATTGGGAAAACACGTGGCGTAGAGGTAAATATCAACTTGGAACTGATAAAAAACGAAAAAAAAATGTTATGGCTGTCTTCCTTGTCACGTCGATGCTAGCTGTTTTTGTATAGCAGTGGCGCTTGTGATGTTTTAAAATAATAAAGAGCACTCAGTGGCTCCCTCTTCTGCACAGAGGCTCTCTTCATCTTCCGAACGATAGAGGCGCCGGGGGCGAGGTGGGTCCTGAACCCATATTAAAACCAATGTATTCAAAATTAAAGAAATTGTTAGTGGAAAGAAACAGGCTTTCCTGCTTTCTTTCATAATAATTTAAGACGAAGCGTAAGTGAGGAAGGGACGGTGCACTCATCCGAGGGGATCGAGACGTTCCTAAGTATACCATGCTGTCCAGTATGGGCGCATATTTTTATATTTTTATAATTATTGTTATTACCGTGTGGCACGGAATTGATTATTTTTTGTGTTTCGCGGGAACAAATTTTTGCGATAAGGACAGATTGATGTTTCTTTTTCGGGAATTAAGTTTTGCGATTTTCAGAAAGTACCAGACCCAGCATATATTTTCGTTTTTAATGAGTACGTGCAATAGAAATACATAATTAACAACAAAAAAGGCCACTTGCACTAAGATATCACGTGACCAATGCTTCCTTTAAACAATGACTCGCAATCCTGTTGATAACAAAAATTGACATAGCGTAAAAAAATTATCTTACTCCCGAAATTTGATAGGAAACGGATTTAAGGGAGATATTTTATGGCACTTTGATTTTTCAACAAAGTAGTATGATTTGTATTGGCCGCCATGTTGGAGGGCATACTCTTGCCCTCCAACAGGGCGGCAAAAACTGCTCTTTGCTTGTATCTTGTTAAACGTTTGATAGTTACGTTCAGGTGTGCTGTAAACGTTACCACATCATCTTTTCAACAATTTTCTTGAACTTTAAGTGCAAACCTTCTTTTCAGAAAAAAGGTAATTCATAGTTTTAAAAATCACATTTTGGTCACGTGACCAGCTACGAACTTACTCATTCTAAGAAAATGGTGCGGGTTTGAAAAACTAAATCCTTATTATTTGGCGTTTTTGAAGGCAAAATCATGTAACTTTCATTTTCATAAAAATGATGTCACATGACCTCTTAGTGCAAATGGCCTATTGTTATGTACTTCTATAATATGTATTATCACGGTGTGCGTACATTATGTTTTAAACCAGTAATTCACGATTTCTTAGTATTACATTTTTGTGTAGCGAATTTAAGTTAGAGAATATTTCCTCTGGAGTAAATGTTTGTGGGAAAAATGTTTGTGGTGATTTTTATTTGTAGCAAATTATTTTTACGGATCGCTGGAAAAATAACAAAAATTAGAAAATGCAAAAATTTCGTGCCAAACGGTATTTTTAGGCGCTTACTCAATAAGCGCCTAAAAAAAAAAAAAAAAATACCTTTTGGCACTTTGAAATTGTTCGACCCCAAGTAAAATGAGAACTATGTAGGAATTTTTTTTATTAACTGTTAGAGCCTTTGATTCATCATTGCTTACCCTCTAACAATTTCGCTGATTCATGGATGGTTCTTATCTCTTGTTAAACCAACCAATCTCAAAAGTAAAATAATGTTAGGTTTCCGGGCTCCGTAGCAAAACTTTAAGGGCTGCGGCCACCCCTTCCACCCCTTTGGGACGACCCAGATTTATCGATGTACGCAAATCAGTGTCCATGCTGTTCTGAGGACGACAACCTCTGCTTAATTTTCAACTCTCGCACGCTTTTTTCACTGTTTTTGTCCCAATAGTGCTAGGATTGGTCGTCATCACATAATTCGTCGACAGGGCCGAAAAAAAGGCATCGTAAGACCGTCTCGTGAACGCTTTGCGAAAAGTTCATCAAGGTTACAGATACGATTTCGAATTCGGATTTCCAAGAAAATATCAGATGCATTAGCTTGTTTTATTTTTAATGCAAGATTTTCATACTTTCAGGAAAAGAATTCTTATTCCAAAAGTAATGATTACGATGGCATTGTTGGGGGTCCTGTGTCTCATTGCGTGACAAACATAAAAAAAACAAGCTGCAACTGGCTAGCGAACATTCAGTCACTCTGGAGTTCAAAATTCACTCTACTTCAACTCTAAATAATCTCATTATTGTCCTTTTTAGCTGAATCTAGTCAACGCGTAGGGTATTAACGTGTAAAAGCTCAAATATGGTTTAAAATGTTGAGTAATGCGATATTCACTGGAAAGCCGCCAGGAATGCGGCCCGTTTGTTCACGTGGAGATGGCAATTTGAAACGAAAATGGTGAGAAAAACCAATTTTCCACCGCTAGCTCTACAAGGTAAGCTTACTGTACTGTCGTTTAGATCTAAAATAGTGCTTAAAGCTAAGATTTGTGTGAAATTTTGGCTTTGATAACAAAGAGCGTAATTTGATTACTTTCGTTTGTTGACACGTAAATGCGTGATTTCCTCAAAGTTTAGTGGACTTTTTCCTAGCAGTGAATAAAAGCCCCAAATAAATTTTTACATCATTGGAAAGAAGGCCATTTACACTTAACAGGAAAATTAATTTGAAGTCATTCTGAGTTATACCGCATGGGGAAAAGTTTTCTTGAAAATCTGCTCCGAAATGGGATTTTACAACAATGAAATATTAGCGATTTTCAAAAATTTGCCGGAAATTCAAAATAACCGTTATAATCCTGTTATTAGGCTTAAATCATTTGACAATATCTCTTAC
>JBBMOI010000001.1:47110000-47175000 GCA_038088405.1 Porites divaricata
AATAGGTTTTGGTAGTTTATTTCTTTTCTTTTACTTGCTTTTACCTTGTATATACCAATTTGTTTTTATTATCGAAATGGATTGTTTCAATTGAAATGAGATGTTTTTAATTCGAATAATTTTTTTTTTAATCAAATGAATTTTTTCTAATCAAAACTAAGTGTTTTTTTCTTTTAAACGAAAGGAATTGTAAATAGTGTCTTGACGGAATAGTTTTTTTTTAAGTGAATTAATTGTAGATAGGATTTTAATAGTTAGCATTGTTATCAATAAAATATGTTCATTATTTTATTATTATTATTGTCTCTTCTGTCACAGGAGCAAACTATGCACCTGGAGCATCAGTCATTCAAGTCAATCATTCTTCTAATTATTATTCAATCATAATTTGTTGCCATGCTAGAAATTTTGATCAAAATTCTAAAAAGCCACACATGTGCCCAACCTCTATTTCCTTCAGCTTTAACACTGACAGGTACATAATGCAACAAAACCGGCAAGCCATTAACAAGTATCTCACTAACAAAGTAGAAGGGAGAGTGTCAGTCAACAGCAAAGAGCTAATAAAAATGTTCAATGCTTTTAATAATATTATTAGAAGTAAAAGGGTTAATAAATATTTAGTTTTTAATATCTAAATGACTGTACAACCGTTGCTACAAATAATAATTGTGATCAAAATATTAATTATGATTCTAACATGTGACGATAAAAAGGATTCACATTCATCTCGCATGTGGCACAGGGGAACTCCTTTGTTAAAAATGGCTCATACCTACAGCAAAGAACCAAAAAACCAACTTTGAAGAATGTGAAATTTTAAGTTAAGCAAAACCATAGTTCAACGATGCTTTATGTAAATTCTGGAGGGGAGGCATGGTGAAGGTGGAAGGAGGGAGGGGGGGGGGGTGGGTAGAAGACTGCAGTGTCAAAATTTGATAATTATGTTATAATTATTATTAAATTATAATTATTATAATAATTAATTTAATTCCATATTAATAATTAATATTAATATTTATAATTAATTTAATATTATAGACTAGTCTATGTGATGCATTTGGTATGGCCACTGTGAAGGTTATGGTTGTCTGGTTTTCAACCACATTATAGTCTAGAGGTATATGTAACAGAGTTTATTCTTATAAAGTGTGGCATTCTGCGATTTCCACAATTTAGAAGATGAAGCCACACAATATTATCTAACAGGTAAGTGTGGCAAATGGGGTGTAATAAGATCCTTCTAAATTTATTATTAACTTAAAAGAGCTCTCTTACCAAAAATTCACAGCAACATTTCTTTGTTCTTGTTTACTAGGGTATGATTGGACCTCGTGCCACCAAAATGAGGGCATAAAGAGAACATCACCTTCATTTATTGTACAGTTCAATGCTCTGGCCTCTTTAAACTTTGGAAATCTGTTGTAATCAGGTTTAAGAATATCGACAGGAGACATGACCATGGATGTACTCTCCAAAAGTTTTTTGCGGTGGAACTTTTTGGTGACTGAATTGTAGTCAAGGGAAGCTTCCTGAATATGTGCTTCATAGAGTTTTGTGTTTTCATGTGGCTCATAAATGAACAGTTCTTTCTTTCCACTGATCTAAAAAAAAAATGAAAAAAAAATTCAATCCTTGACTATGGCAAAGGCCAAATGGAGGCCTAAAGCATGCCTACAAACATGATTTGTTTCTCTTTTAGGGGTGATGAATGGTGCATTAAAATTTTTAACTGCTTGCAAAATTTTACCTTTGCTTGATTTGCTCGCAAAATTTAAACGAGTGCTCACTTGCTCGTGCTCCCCAAATTTTTGCGTTGCTCACAAGCTCGCAAAGCAAATTTTTTATTTCTGCTTGTGCTCGCAAAAAAATTGCTGTGCTCGGCATGCTCGCGAATGCTCGCAAAGATCATTCGTCACCCCTTCTTTTGTGTGCCATACATGTGTATATGCATTAAAGAAAACAGACGAAAGAATGCAAGTTGAAGTGTTTGCCATAATATTTAGATCATAAGAACTGAAAAGAAAATTGTTTGACTCAGAGCCTGAAAGTTGTCAGAATTGACTGCATTTGTACTCACCTGACAAAGAAAATTATCAAAAGGATCAAAATGCAGCTTGCCCAAGGTATTACCATTACTGAGCCAAATGTTGAGATGTCTTCTCTTTAATTCACCAGTAACAAAAGGCATTTCTTTGATGTCTAGCTCAAGGTCTGGTAAGAGACTAGGTATTGATGAATACTCTAAATATGCAGAGATGTCACTATTATTTGAAGACTGCAGTATCTCCATGAAGGTGGAGAAGGGAATTTCGTGAAATGCAGGGCGAACAACCACTAAATCTGGAAACTGCAGCTGGGATTTGACAGTATCAGGAAACTTAAATTCCTTAAAATCGTCAAAGTTTTTGGCCTTTTCACATCCTTCATATTCACCATAAGGAGCAAAGGCTACTCGAACCATCTTGCTTCCAAATTTTGTTGCTAGAAACTCACTTGTCCACTTTTTCATGGCTGGCCAGTTGTTTAAGGCACCTATAGAGAATAAACAAAAGTTAATAATTAATAATGAAAATTAAAGCAACAGTGTGACTAGACTGGGAACAACTCCTTATTTTTCTTTAACCCTTTAAACCCTAGGATCAAAATTTGAATTCTCATTAACATTTGTTGCCCCTATTCATTTCCAACAGAGATAGTGGGGAGAAGTTGATAAAATATAAAGCAAAAATTTAATTAAATTCATCTTGTGTGATAATATCCATAATTCTCATGACCACTCTGTTTTACAAAGCATTGATATTACAAGGAGAAATTTGATGCTGATCACTCTTACGGCTTAAAGGGTTAATTTGGAAAGTTGCTTCATGCATAGCCAAAGCAGGCGAGCTGGGTGAGTGGCAATTAAGTATCAGCTGTGATAAATTAGGGCATAAGCCCGAGAAGAAAAAATAAGAGACTGCTGACTTTTTTGTTCTATCTAGGGACAACAAAGCTGTCAAGGTAATTTTGTTAACCAATAAAACAGAGTAACTTGACCGATCTATAAATAGAGCATAAACAATAATTGACAAATTACACTTCTTAAATCCTGTAAGATTGCCTTTACTTCCTAATTTCTGTTAAGGAAATTACAGCAGTTTTCTTCTGATATGCAAATTACCACTAGCTTTGTAGTTAGTTGTAATGCATGACTATTTTAATTTTTTGCTTGCTATCTTACACCAGACTTTCCACTGTCTAGTCAATGATCTGTCAATACAGTAAAATTGACCAATCGAGTGCTCTGTTCTGGAATGATGGAGGGGTGGTTTGCTACAAAAGAGTCTGCAGTCTGTCTTTTTTGGTCTCATCTTACAGTCAAGGCAGGTCAAGTGTACTCCACAAGATTCTTTAAAATGAATTGATTTTTTGATAAATGGAGGCCCGTAGGAACAAATTTGAAAGGGAGAGGGCCCAATTGACTGTTGTGGGCCTAGACCCCTTCCCTACCCCCACCCCCATGCCAAATCTTGAACTTGGGACAAAATACACTCTTATGCAGACTGAGGCATTTATTAAACACATTTTGATACAGCTATAATTGCTATTTCAGTTTCAGTCATTGCTATCTTCAAGCAATCTTTAACCCGTATTGTAGCAAAAAAAATATGAACTGCTACATAACAATTGATAACCTAGTCTGAAATGACAAGAATACTAGCTGAGTATAATACAGATATTATAGACAGGCTGCTCCAGACGATAGAAAAAAGGGAGTGGTGTCTGCCAAGTGTCCATGCAAAAGTACTTGAATTTATACAATTAACCAGAAGAGCACCACAGTTGTAAATATAGTGTGGTTTCCATCAGTACTAATTAACTAGCTAAGTGTTCACCATAGAGTGTCCAAATTTTGACAACATGTGAGAGTTTCAGGTGACAAAGCTCGTTAGCAACATCAATTAGATTTAAGTTGTCTGCATCTTCCTTGTATCTGACATCAGCATAAGGTTGTTCATCCTTTTTTGAGTCATGGTAGACCAAGGTAATTCTAAGGCACTGAAAGACATTTCACTTAAAGCATTTGTGGCAGGCATAACTAATGTCAGTTTCAGAACTGTAACACAGTTGCAACCTCACTGAATAAAGCAGGCCATTTGCACACAGAGGCTATGGAGCGAGCATCCACTAATTTCATTATAGTATGTTGTGTTTCAAGAAGTTCCCTGTTTATGTCTGAACCATAAACGTTGCAGACTGATGATAGCTCACTTGAGAAATCGTCTCCTGTCTGAAGCTACCTTGAGAAGTAGGTTTTCAAGATTTGTATAAATTTAATACCCTGGTTGATCAAATCTTGATTTGAGCCCATTTACTAACAGTTCCAAGGCTTCAAAATATATACATCTGTAACAGTCCTATTCGGTTTTGGCAAAACGCATGTCGGATTGTCCTCCATCTACACGTTTTGATGGTTGCCTCCTTGGAAGTTGAGGTTTGCTAACATCTAGTTCCTTTCCTTTCAAATTAACCTTGTCCCAAAACTTGCCCAAATGCTGCATCATTCCATAATGTTTCCAGTGTTTTAACAAAAGTGCTGCCATCTTCTGACCCTCCAAAGCAGAAACCTGTGGACTTTGCAAAGCCTTGCTAAGGTTGTCACTGTGTCGTAGGAGGCACTTACCAATAATTGTTCCAAACAGGAAGTCAGATTTTCTCATAAACAGAGAAACACCTACTTCCCATTTCAGTATCTTTTGCACACTGAAGAGCTTCATCCCAAACTGTCAAGAGAGTGCTAAAATTTGAAATTATGGAATAAAGAAAATCCTCTTTAACTATCCATCTGGTTGGACATAGAACCTTCCCTCCCTGAGAGCCACAGTCTTAAATGCTTTGGAAAAGAGCATCACGGCGAGGTGATTCTTTTATAAGTAAAAACTTGCAAGGGGCGACAGGCCGCACATCTTCACTGGCGTAAAACCTTTGATAAAACTTTTACATATTGCTCCAGTGAGGAGAACATTTTCAGGGATATTACACTTTAAAATTTGAACACTTTGAACAATGATATAGCTTATATATAGTGGACCAAGACAACATATTTTTGAAATAGGAGGAATTGCTTTGTTTTATTATCTCAGTATTTTCGAAGGTAAAGTGGCTGTATTCTTTTTTTAAATTTCACCCGAAAAGTGTGGCGGGGGGGGGGGGGGGGGGGGGGGGGACAGGCTTACCTGGGCACCCTACTGCTGTGGGCCTGAAATGAATCTGTTAGTCCATACCTGGTGTTAAATTCATGAATTCCTGCATGCATAATGTGCAGTGAATATTTTGTGAGAACTTCTTTGTATTTGGTCAAATTGAAAATCTTTGAGTGGATGAAATTGCTTCGAAGATATCTACATCAATCCAGGGAAACCAAACTGGTATAAATTTCATAACTGGCTTGCATGTGAATTCAAGGCTTATTACGCATACATTACAAGAATGCAGAGATGAACCTGAAATTTACAACTACCAATGGATTCAGCTTTCGAATAATGAATTCATTAATGGAATCTTGGGGGGTACACTTGACCTGGCTTGACTTTAATCCCTTATTGTGATAATGCAACTTTATTGATTTCGTGTCGTTGTTTGCAATCACACTGGCTACGACAATGTTAAGAAATGAATGGATTT
Organism: Porites divaricata; assembly: GCA_038088405.1. Classification (NCBI taxonomy): domain Eukaryota; kingdom Metazoa; phylum Cnidaria; class Anthozoa; order Scleractinia; family Poritidae; genus Porites; species Porites divaricata. The sequence continues at coordinate 47,115,668 of JBBMOI010000001.1, forward strand.
CATGAGAAAACAGAGGGTGTAATATTCAGGTTGCAGGTCGCAGGTTGCAGGTTGTAGGTTAGGGTTACAGGTTGGAATTTGAAAAAGAATTAAGACCCCAGTTAAAATGTCCTAAATGGTCTAGAGATCTTCTCGAGCCCCTAAAACAAGACATCACAATGATGTTTTGGTGATATCCATATTCTTGGCAGGGTCACACAAAATCATAAATTTAAAGATGTGAATATTGTCCATCTTGGTGTCAGATAGGAATGAACGTTTATTCGTTTGTCTCACGATAGAATCGCTTTGAGATATTGATCGCGACGTTTCGACTGCAATACTGCTAGTCTTCATCAGGCGATGAGGTCGATTGTTTACGTGTAGCTATTTATGCACGTTGGTTTGCTGTGATTGGTGTATTTCGATCCTCATTATTCCGATTAGCAGATGATGTTCCCTCACTGGTCCGCTTTGTAGTTGAACGGCTGTTATGCTTTCTGATCGTAGGCATCCATGTTTCAGGAATTTCGATTCCGTTGTCTCTATTGATGTTATTAGAATGAAGTCTTATTTGGATAGCCTCTTTGACCCTACGTGTGTATCGGTGAGGGTCACGATCGATAAACTTGACTTGATTCCATAAAGGAAGATGCCCCGTTTCGTTTGCGTGCTTCGAAACTGCGGAGGTTTGTGTATGAGCAAGCCGTATATCTCTGTCATGTTCTTTTATCCTGTCTTGCATTGCTCTCCCTGTTTCGCCTATATATACTTTGCCGCATTCACATGGAATTCTGTATACAACATTTTCTTGTTTGCCTGGTTCTAGGGCGTCTTTCGGTCGTACTAAGTAAGACCGAAGAGTTGTGTCAGATTTAAAGACGGTGCGAACGCCTTGTTGTTGTAGGCAGTGGCGAAGAACCTCTGATACACCTTTAATATAGGGTAAAACTGCGGTAGATTTAAATTCCTGCGTGGGTTCGTTGTTGGCTGTTGGTCTTGTGGTTTTAACAAGTTTTCGTATGAACGAAGAAGGATAACCGTTGGAAACAAGTACTGATGATAAATGTTTCTTTTCTTCAGAGATAACTGATGGTTTTGTTATGAGGTGTTTGGCTTGGTCATATAGACACTTAACAATACCACGCTTAGCCTATGACTCACACCATCCTCAGTCAGTGAAGTGTGGTATTGTTAAGTGTCTATATGACCGAGCCAAACACCTCATAACAAAACCATCAGTTATCTCTGAAGAAAAGAAACACTTATCATCGGTACTTGTTTCCAACGGTTATCCTTCTTCGTTCATACGAAAACTTGTTAAAACCACAAGACCAACAGCCAACAACGAACCCACGCAGGAATTTAAATCTACTGCGGTTTTACCCTATATTAAAGGTGTATCAGAGGTTCTTCGCCGCTGCCAACAACAACAAGGCGTTCGCACTGTCTTTAAATCTGACACAACTCTTCGGTCTTACTTAGTATGACCGAAAGACGCCCTAGAACCAGGCAAACAAGAAAATGTTGTATACAGAATTCCATGTGAATGCGGCAAAGTATATATAGGCGAAACAGGGAGAGCAATGCAAGACAGGATAAAAGAACATGACAGAGATATACGGCTTGCTCATACACAAACCTCCGCAGTTTCGAAGCACGCAAACGAAACGGGGCATCTTCCTTTATGGAATCAAGTCAAGTTTATCGATCGTGACCCCTCACCAATACACACGTAGGGTCAAAGAGGCTATCCAAATAAGACTTCATTCTAATAACATCAATAGAGACAACGGAATCGAAATTCCTGAAACATGGATGCCTACGATCAGAAAGCATAACAGCCGTTCAACTACAAAGCGGACCCGTGAGGGAACATCACCTGCTAATCGGAATAATGAGGATCGAAATACACCAATCACAGAGAACCAACGTGCATAAATAGCTACATGTAAACAATCGACCTCATCGCCTGATGAAGACTAGCAGTATTGCAGTCAAAACATTGCGATCAATATCTCAAAGCGATTCTATCGTGAGACAAACGAATACACGTTCATTCCAATCATAAATTTCAAATCTCAGCTCTGTAAATCGATCCTTTCACAGGAAAAAATAATGGATTCCCATTTTTGGATATTTTAGGGTATTTAAAGAATACCGGTACCCATAAAAATCCCAAATTTGGAAGAGAGACAACTCCCAATCTGGGAACTTAGTTGGGAATTCCCTGGTTGGGACTTGTCTCACTTTGCCAAATTTGGGATTTTTATGGGTATTCTTTAAATACCCTAAAATACCCAAAAATGGGAATCCGTTATTTTTTCCTGTGTTTAGTTCAAGACCTTTCATGCAAGAAGGCTGGGGAGGTTTTAAATAATTTTTTAGAGGGAGTACGATTTCGCAAATCTCTTTATACTGGAGGTAAGTTTTGAATTCAATGACTGGCCATACTATGCACCACACTGCAGTATAAATTATAATTTCTCAAGCACTGTTATAATTCAAGATCATATATTTTTGTTTTGTCTTGTCGCTTCACATAACGAATGGTAAAAAAGAAACTGATGTTGAAATTTCTGGTGGGTAATGATCTACTTTCGGCGGCTATCCAAGGTGGGGATCCAACATGGATTTCATCAAACGGTTGCAAACAGACCTTTTTTCGATTCGTTTCACTATCAACTGATATGAAACTTTACTTTGTGTTTAGTCATGAGTTGCACATAATTCGGTCATCATGGCTGTGCAATTTCTATTGTAAGTACGGCAGACTTGATAGCGATGAGGAACCGGTCTTTTCTGTAAGTATGCTAGCGATTCCAGGAGCGATGAGATGGACAGCAGCGATGAAGGAGCAGCTGATCTCACAATATCTTAAACCCTCATTTCTTGCCTCGAAAGACCTGGGACTAAAGAATCAAGTAGAACTGAGAACTGATATTCCTCATCGCTATCGCTAGAGTTGCTACTGTCGTACCTACGAAAGAAATTATACAGCCATGGTGATGCAATTTATATGACATTTCTTGTGCAACTTGATTATACACAAAATAAATTTCATATCAGTTTAATAACAAAAAGAGACCAGTTAATGTACCTTCCTATTAAATACATGTTGGATCTACGCCATGGATGGCCGTGGATAGCCGGCACGTGGGAGGTAGATCATTAACCACTGGAAATTTCCACATCCAGTTTTTTTACCATTCGTTGTTATTTTTAAAAGTATGAAGCTGAGAAATTGATCTATAGGCCCTCGGCTGCAAAATCTTACTCCAAAAAACTATTTCCTGGGACTAAATAATTATATTTCCAGTTTGCGTTATGCTGTAAAGACAGTTTTTTCTCAAAATCACTTTAGAGTTGACTGTTTGTGCATACTTCAAATTCTGACCTGCAACCTGCAAATAACACCCTCCAATGAGAAAAAGCAGACTGCAAGCAGTCTACAGTGTGATTTGTTGACCCAACATAACTGCCAATTTACCTGAATGTTCATTGTACAACTTATAAGCTAATTTCTCTATCCAGATGGGTAGCCTGTGATAAAAAAAAGCACCAAAATGCAGACATCTCACTCATGAAATGTCCTCAGCAAAGGGTAGTGAGGTGATCATGGCTTAATTGACAGGCAATATTACTGGCAGTTTTTCTTTTGTATCTGTTTTTGTTAAATACACTGCAAAGTCGTCCTACCTGTAATAACAACTGGCTTTGACCTCAAAAAGTACTCCTGGAAAAACTTTTCTTTAGATGGCATTGGAATCCTCTCACATTCAGAGGCTATGTTGATGGGTCCAGAATTTGAACCCACCTGACTTGGGTCCTGGCTATTGGAAACTCGATATAAATTTTCTAATATTTTTTCTTTTGCAAAGCCAGCGGGCGATAAACTTCCATCCAGCTGCCTGAAGGTTTGACACTTTTTGTTCATGAATGCAAGTAACTCCTGAACAGTTCTTGATCCTAGATATGGCTGGGCTTTAGGAGGTTTTTCCCAGCTGGGTTTCAAAAGACATGATCTATCTTCCATTTTGCGCGGAAAAAAAGCCAGATCGTCTTGTCCAACAATATCCTGACTCTTGAATTTTCCCCAGATAATTAAGCTCCCATCTGTTTGTTTTAAAATTCCAACTTTCGCGCGATTATCATTCTTGAAAGCCCTAGATAGTTTTTGAAGAATAGACACGAGGTTATCGTCGTCTTTCGGACGCAGTGCAAGTAAAATACATCTTTCGTTTACAGTTCTTGTGACGTCTGAAAGAGAGTATTCCTCAAGGACTTCTGAATCTGCTGAGGTTGAGTCAGGACGAAAAAAAATACAGCATAAAATGTGCAAAATGAATACCGCGGATTTGACGCACAATAACCTCGTTGAATCCGCCATCTTGAATTGGCTTGACTGCGGTGGATTGGGAACAAAAATATGTGGTGGGGGGGGGGGGGGGGGGGCGAGGGGGAGACGCAAGGGAGAGACGCGAGGGAGCTGGAAGGGGGCCGGAGGAAATGCATTATGCATAGGACAGGCGATTTTTGAAAGGGGAAGCTCAGAAACTTATAAAAAACGCGTATGCGCTGAATAACGTCAGAAACCTATCATTCTCTCATCCTCAGCAGTGGCGTAGCTGCCTTAAAATTTGGGTTAAAATGAGCTCATGTAATCGCATGTTACAGGGAGTGATTGGACCAAATGGTGAAACTTCGTTCTGTTATGTGACCAGAAGCCCTAATCTGCATGGTATATAGTTTTCGTGCAGGCGCAAGAGCTGCCCGCCATAGTGTGAACACTGAATTTGTAACTGAACCATAGGTACATTGCAGGGGTCCCCTTTGTTTATTTTGATTACATGTTACTGAGAAGGCATGTTGGTTAAAAACTCGGAATTGTGTAGGGTCTCAGCAGCAAATGATGTAAATGTTATCTAGTAAACGCTTCTCCTTGTTTGTTTGTTTGTTTTTTTTATTTTGCATGGTTAACTATGTTTATTCTGCACTGAAACGGGTTTGACAACTAAGACCAGGGGAGGATGCAACGGAATGTCTTAAAAGCCTTAGTCCTGTTTTTTGTTGATAAATCACTGCTTATACTCATTGAAAGCAACATTTTGAAGCAAACTGGAACGGCTCTGTAGTTCTTTATAGGTCAGTGTTCACGCGGCTTGCTATTATGTCCTCAACGCCTGATCGAAAAACTCCATTAGTAAAAACGTTGAACAGGTTGGGAAGTTACATTTCCTTTCCGCGAAAACTTTAATTACTTTTCGTTTTTTAGAATCCCACCCTTTGTATATTTATTTATGTTTTTCACGATTATTTGCGAACTCAGCAATCAACTAGTCACCGTTCGGGGAAAAGACGACCAGCTTTAGCAGCTTGTAGCGTCGTTGACATTTAATTCATAGATAATTGAAATCTATCGATAACATCTTCTCGTAAATGGGCCTCATGTATTTCTGAGTGAGTACCCTTGTGAAGAAAACAACAACAACAAACAAAAAAAAGGGATAAACAGGTTGACCAAGAAACAACTGAATTGGCCATCGAACAAACCAGCTGCCACTCGTCAGCTGATAATTAATTTATAACCGCATTCGTTGTACAACCGAGATCCCGGCGGCAAGATCAACAAAATCACCCGTGTTTGTTGATGTGCCGTGATATGTGTTACTATCCGGCGTTAAACAAAAAACAAGCGGTCAAAAACACGCCCCCTGTTCCAGGATCCAGCACTGAGAGATTTGGCTTTAATTGTGAAGATCTAGAGGTGCGGGGGTGTCTATTAAGTCTGGAAAGATCCGCTCCTGAATAATTATAAAATCAGCCGTTTAGATTTGAAGAGAAGCACTGTTCTTCGAAGTGGTGCAGTAAGAAACCAATTTAAGATTCACGTGAAAATGAAATCTATTTTTTGGGGGGATAGGCTTTTTTTCATTTCTACTGCTTATAACTTTGGCGCAGGTAAGTTAATATGATTAGTTTTTATAGTCATTTTTTTTTCTTCACATTTGCGAATCTCTGCATTTTTTCTGTTTTCCTTTCATTTTTCTTTACTCAATGTACTCCTTGCAGTTGTCGATGACATAGAAGATAGTTTTAGTCAATTCACCCCTGGCCAGTATATGCTTTTTGTGTCGTTGAATCGAACTTTAATATAACTTCCACTCTGGTCGTCTTATTAATAGAGGATGAATGTAAATTAGCCTCAGCTGTTATTACTATTATGGGAAATACGACGGAACAAAAATAATTTCAGTATGGCCTTCCTTTTTTCATGCTTTATATATCGATTGATTCGCCCACAGCAGTAACGAATATTGATATTTATAAACTATGTGATAAAAATATGAAACCGTCGTTCCAAGGAATGCTTTAGTGTATTGATATCCAATCATTAATAGGGCGATATCAGTGACTGATAACATGTGTGCTTTGTTGAAACTACTGACTAGGCGTATCAGCGCTAAATTAAGGTATATGAATATGTATTTTTTTTTAATAGCGGTCTAAATTTATTTCCTTTCAAGGTAAATTAAATCATGCAATTGATCTGTCGCTGAAGACGTGCGTCAATATTATATTTGCTCCTGTTAAGTGAAACTGTGACACCAGGGTGGTACCTTATTGGCGTAGGGAAAGCCGCTAAAATAAAATCCACATGCTAGTGTACGAGGAGTCCCTCCTTTGTCTTCAACGATGTGGAGGGGAGGTGGAGGGGTAGGTCTGAATGGGAACTGGGAACGATTGTGCGAAAGTGAAACTAACCTGAATACTTATTTCCGGGATGACATTGCATCATAACTGAAACCTGAATCGTAACTAGCACAAGAAGCCTGTCTCAGGCAGGTGTTTTGTTGTTGCTCCCATCAGTACATGCACAGCTGTGAAGAAAAAATTCTAATATGCCCACACTTACAAAGGTAAGCCTATGTGAAAGATTTCACAAACGCCTTCGTTATTAAAACATCAATGAAAATTAATTAAGAAGGCTTGGATTTTCCATTCTATTAAATGGTTTATCGTTAAGGGCTTCGAGAAAAGTAAGGTCTTTCTTTTTCTTGTCCAAACTTGACTGAATGTGAGTGACTGATTCATCTGAAAAGTTTGTAAATTCAAAAACAATCGAATCGAAGTCTTGATACGATCATCTGATTAATCAATCACGCAACTGCATGGAAAACAAAGGGAAAACATCGAAATGTACAAGTACACATTGAATGTGCACTGCGTATTTTGAATCCCAGGCTAGCATTTAAATGTAACCTTCTTGTGCCAAAAAGTTATCGCCTCATGTTGTTGTTAATTAATACTAAAAATTTCATCTAAACTTAATTTCATACTTATAGCTTTATGGGCAAAACGAGTATGCATGTGCCTCAGACTAAATATTATGCTTTTAGTTGCAACTATTACGTACTGTTCTCACGACTGACTGATTACAGCAGTTCCGGGTGGGGTACGGTTATGAATTTAATCTACTCCCCGATCGGTATAACAATAGGCGATCATCAGTAGCTGAGCTGTAAACCTCAACTATGATTATCGGTATCAAGTCAAGTTGATAATTTGCCTTTGTTTACTTTATAGATGTGTGCTTACGCATATAGCGTAAAATGTTAATAAACTTAAGTAGCGAGTTTATACTACAGCATACTAATGATCATCATTAATTTTTTTTCGCTATTTTTAGATTTTCGTAATATACGTGTCACATCCTTAATTCCTACTGGCTGCCAAAGTACTGTCGCAGAATGAAGTTAAAGTGTGAAATGCCGAAGATAAAATAGATTACCTCATCTGTAAGACTTGCTTGTAGTGGTCCACAGTTCATTCAGCAATGGCAGTTGCTCTAGACCCCAAAGAAGTGCTTCGTTCAACGGATGGAAAAGAAAATTTTCAACGCCTCACAAGACTATTGATAGGTGGCGGCGCCAGCCTGTTTAGGGAAATTTTTGACACCTATTGTCCGCCAAGCCAGCTTCCCTCAAAACTGAACATGCCTACTACAAAGAGTCATCTAAAGGCAGCAAGACTCACCAAGCCACAGTGGGTTTGTCTTTATCCGTCCCCTGGCGTTTACGGCAAGTCAACAGACTTTGATGTTACCCTGTTGTTTCAATTGCTGAGATCAATATGCGGCCTGACTCCTCCCACCACGGGATGGGATGCTTTGCCAGTGAGTACAGACCACAGTCGAACGGCAGATTTAGTCAGAATAAAATACCACCGAAACTCGATTTACGGTCATAAACAAAACATGGAGATCTCAAATGAGGAGTTTAAACAGCTTTGGCAAGAGGTTAGGGAAGCCCTTGTACGGCTCGCAAGAAGCATTGATCCTAAAAGGGAAACTCAGTGGATAGTAGCCATCAATGACTTTTTGACGGATCCTCTTACAGAACAAGATAACAGAAATGTTCAAGAATTAGAGAGGTGGTATACAAATGATATGGAGGTCAAAAAATGCTTTCAAGAACTAAAACAAGGAATGGATCGTTTGGAGAAGACGGTCAACGACGAAGCGATTAAAAAGGCACTAAAAGAAATCTTGCAAGAGAATAACTTGCCAAAGGTCCAAGAAGAAATAGGTCGACAGTTCAGCGCCCAGGTTCGCTTCCCAAGAGAAGAATCCAGGTCCTTGAGTCACTGTTCTCAGTTAACTGGTGGTACGTAAATATATTTCCTTACCCTCTAAGTGAGACATTAGTAAAAACACAAGGACACCTTTCTGGACAATTTGTTCTCTGACTTCGCTGCTGAAAAAAGAAAATTTTTCTCAGTACTCTCTTCTTCGTTATTTAGAATATACTTTTACTAGTTTCATCTATTTAAAGGAGAAAATGGGCGCGCTCGGTTCTTGTTACCAAGATGACCCATCCAACAAACATAACTAAACCTGATACAATTTATTGGCTGTTGTTTTAGACCTTTTTCAAATTCTGAAAAGCGGGAGGATATAACAACTCTAAACCTAACATATAATTTCCTTACAGCTCTTTTACGAATGCTTATTTTCTGTGAAATCACAGACTCTAACACTAAAAGTTCTCAGGAACCCCAAACAGTGCCGGAGCAAGTGGCGTCGATACCATTTGGTGTCTGCTCAAGTCGATCACAAGGACCACAAGCAGGAGTCGATACAAATAATCTGCTCATTGAAGGAGCAAGAAAAGAGAGAATACTCTTGACTGAAGATATGTCGTATGTAATTGCTTCTAACTGCCGCTTACAGCATGTGTGTTCAACTGAGGTGGAGGAAACAGAAGGTGTTTATCGAAAGTATCTTGAAAACGTGCGCGGAATTGACTCTCAAACACAAAGTTTTCGTTTTACAATTACATTTGAATGTGCAACCCTCCAGTTTCTGGAAGATCTGTGGTTAGACCATTTAAAAGGCCATTTAGACGAAATGGTGCGCATTTTACTCGTGACAGAAGGGATATTGAAAGATTTCGGCCTCGTAACGGTGAAGCTTAAAACTACTATTACGGACGAGGAATACAGAGCTTGTCGAGATTACTTCTTGAACCGAACAGGTATGTTTTCACATGTGATTCCTATATGGCCGGTTTAATACGGCTAAGTTTCATTCTTTCGGAATTAGGAGCGTTCAGGAATTAGGCTCGCTATACTATGATGAAAATAAAGCCTGCCCCAGCACAAATGTCACTTAGAACACAATTTATCCTTGTGAATAATAATAATAATGCACAAGATGCTTTGACTGAATAGTTTTTTAAGTGAAATTAATTGTAAAAGGGATTTTTATAGTTAGATTAGTATTAGTATTCGATTAAATTTTTTTAATTGAAATGAATTTTTTTAATTAATCCGAATTAGGGGGTTTAATTTTAATCGAAATGAATTGAAAATAGTACTTGTACAGTTGTACTGGATAGCCCTTTTTAAGCGAAATTGTAAATAGGATTTTGTGGTTAGCTTTCTTGTCAATAAACGATTATTATTATTATTAAATAAAATAAAATAATAATAATAATAATAATAATAATAATAATAATAATCTTTACAGGGAGCTCACTTCATAAAGAGTGATATTCAGTGAGGCCCTGTAAAACAATAGAAAAGTAAATGATCCTATATAAACGAATACATAATAGTAATAATAAGTAAAAAGTTAAGAACTAAAAACTTAACTTAATACATATTATTGCTGGTTTTCAGTGTCACGCCATTCAAAACTAGATCAAAATAAAATCAAAACCGTTCAATAGATAAAGTCCAGAATCTGGGAAATGAAAGGAGGTACTTATACAAAGACCCTCGCCAAGATTCAGGTCAGAGGAATATTTCCTATAACGAGATATCCGAAGAAATGTTTTACCCAAATTTATAGAGATTTGTATGGAGACGCCATGCTGGTGCTCACCTGGATGAGCTCCAACATGGCGGACGGAAACCAACAGAAACATCTGTTACCAAGTTTTGCTACAAAAGCGTGAATTTATTCTTCGAGAAACTCATAAACATTAAAGTAATACTTTTTCTAATACATGAACTGTTTAGATAGCAAAATGTCCTGAAATAAGTCATTTTTTTAACCTACATGATAGCCCTCTTGGCCGTCATGTAAATGCCGCGTCACGCAAAAGCTTAGAAATTCAAGCGTACTTTATCAAAAAACCAAGAACCCTTTAGAAGCGAAAATTTGTATGAAAATTAGTTTTCAGCTGCTCTAATGCATCGTGAAAGTAAAATCTCGGTAGGATCGATAGTTTTTTAGTTTGAATTTTAGTGACGTCATGTGAAAACCAACAATAGCTACAGATTATATGTTAAAATGTCAGATAGATTAATAAAAAATATTAAAAGCTATAAAGTATCTAAAATATACAGCTTTTAATGTTCTGTTTAAAAAGAAGAAAAGGGTTAATTTCTTTAAAAGATGCGTCTAAATGAGAACAAGAGAGGAGGGGGAGCTTTCTTATAGTCAAACGAGGAATATGTAATACTGTCTCACATTTTTGTATTCACCAGAGGGATGCTACAAACTCGCAGAAGAAGCAACACAAGGGGAGGGAGAAGAAGGAAAAAGAAGAAAAGGAGATGAATACACAAATCACGTTTTCGAAGAGGACTTCGAAACTGAAGAAAAAAAAGAGCGGGATATAGGGAAAAGGAAGAGAGGAGAAGAAGAAGAAAATCATATTATAAAAGAACAAGTGGAGGCTTTTAAAGGTGCTCAAGTTGAAAAACAAGGAAAAGAAGAAAAAGAAGAAGGAGAGGAGGATAGAGGGATCGCAAAAGAAGACGAAATATCTGAGAATTGTTTGTTTGATCAGAAAGAAAAAAAAGATGATAAAAAAGGAACACAAGAAGGTTCGGAAAATAACGAAAACATAGAAAAAGAGGAAAAAGTACTAAATGAAAAAAACCTCTTCAATGACTATAAAGAGGAAATAGAAGAAGTCCTGGAAGGTGTCTCAGCAGGAGAACAGCGAGAAAGACTTGAAGTGGAAAAACAAAAAGAATTCCTAGAGAAAGAAGAAGACGAAATAGAAGAAGTTCTGGAAGGTGCCTCAGAAGACGAACAACGAGAAAGATTTGAAGTGGAAAGACAAAATGAAAAAGAATTCTTAGAGAAAGAAGAAGCCGACATAGAAGAAGTTCTGGAAGGTGCCTCAGAAGACGAACAACGAGAAAGATTTGAAGTGGAAAGACAAAATGAAAAAGAATTCCTAGGGAAAAAAGAAGACGAAATAGAAGAAGTTCTGGAAGATGCCTCAGAAGACGAACAACGAGAAATATTTGAAGTGAAAAAACAAAATGAAAAAGAATTCCTAGAGAAAGAAGAAGACGAAATAGAAGAAGTTTTCAATGACTGCTCAAAAGCTGAACGGAGACGAAAAATTGGAGAAGAACTTAATGAAAAAAAAGTTCGAAAAGAAGAAACGGATATATTATCTGACAAAGGCTTACAGGAAGAAAGCAAAGAAGAAGAAGAAGAAGAAGGGGAAGAAGAAGAAGATGATGATGATGATGATGATGACGATGATGATGATGATGACGATGACGATGATGATGATGATGACGATGACGATGATGATGACGATGATGATGACAGTGACGATGACGATGATGATGACGATGACGATGACGATGACGATGATGAACAACAAGAAGAGGAGGATAAGGAGGATCATTCCCCAAAATTTTAGTTCCCTTTCCTCTTTCCGTCCTTAAAGTAAAAGAAGCCTAGGAAAAGCAAACACGCTGTTCACGTTAAACACGGTATTCACTTGGTCTAACAAGAAAAATTCCTACCCTACCAATTTCTCTCAATTTTCCAATGATTTTGCTACAAATTAAAAGTAGCAACAACAACAACTACTACTAGTATTACTAAGACTACTTATACTAGACTAATACTTCTATTTATCAAGCATGGGTTACTCAAGACTTTTTCCAGAGTGTATTATAGGATAAGCGAAAAACACGGGAATAGCCTGAATACCAAAGAGATAGGTAAAGAAGTTGTTTACTGATGTTACAGTGAAAAGCGATTTAAGCGTTAACAACGGATATGGTCTGAATACTAATAGCATGCATCTTGAAATCAGTATCTGATGTTGAAGTGAACAGCGATTTAACCGTAAACTACGGGTATGGTCTGAATACTAACAACAAGGTTCCTGAAAATGCTTTTTGCTGTCAAAGTGTACAGCGAGATAAGCGTGATATACGGGTATGGACTGAATTAATTAACTTAAATTAAAAAAATGAAAATTAAAAAAAAAAATTAAAAAAAAAAAACAATAAAAAAAATAATAATAAAAAAATAAAAAAATAATAAAAAATAATAATTAAAAAAAATAAATAATAAAGAAATAATAAAAATAATAAATATTATTATTTATTATTATTTTATATTATTCTGGTTTTTATGGTTAATTAAATTCAGACCAGACCCGTAGTTTACGCTTAACTCGCTAAACACTTCAACTTCAAAAATCAATTTCAAGATCCTTGTTATTAATATTCAGACCATATCCGTAGTTCACGATTAAATCGCTGTACACTTTAACATTAAAAAGCAGTTTCAAGATCCTTGATATCAATATTCAGACCATATCCGTAGTTCACGCTTAAATCGCTGTACACTTTAACATTAAAAAGCAGTTGCAAGATCCTTGATATCAATATTCAGACCATATCCGTAGTTTACGCTTAAATCGCTGTACACTTTAACATCTGACACTGATTTCAAGATCCTTGTTATTTGTCTTGAGATCATACCCGTGGTTTACGCTTATCTCTTTTTACACACCGTAAGGTCTAGTTCCACAGGTAGTATGCTAATGGTTTTTTGTGTGTGAAGGGAATACCGGTTATAGCGTGTAAGGCGTATTTGGACTGAATAATTTAGTCCGATTGAGGTTAATTGATGCTCGCACTTTCAGTCAGCTAATCCAGCCAATGGCACAGACTTGTTCTATTCCCGTAAGTATTGTGCTAGAGATAAAATGGCTAAAAAGCCTTGAAAAATCTCTTTTCACTCGACTTCGTTGGCCAGTCAAGATGAGCAAGCCTTGCTCGCAGCTAAACAGCAAAGTTATAAGGGATAAAGTGGAGTGTCACATAGTAGCAGCAATTGAGAAAACGTGTTCTGTTGTGGCATTTAAGTGTGTCTGGAGAGTAAGCGACGAAGAAATTCAACAAGCCTGGAATTGGATCTGCGAAAAGCGAGATGAATGTGATTTGGAATTGTCGAAACTGAGCGAGGTTTGCTTTTTCTTTTCGGCAATAAGCACCTCAAAGCTTGACAGCAAAAAGAAAAAGTCAAGAACACCAGATGAAGGACGAGAAACCGACGAGTCGAACGAAGAATCTGCCATAAATCCTTCGCAAATTTCAACGCCTGGAAAGCAAGTTTTCCCAGCAATTTCGTATTGGGTGGCTTGCCAAACTCCAAATGGTTCAGCTGTAAATCCGATGAAAATTCAACGTGCTCTTGGGAAATGCGGCCTCGAGTTCTATCTTTCCAGGGCATCAAGGAAAAAAAATTCTCATGACCTGAACCAACTCTGCCAAGTTTTAAAAGATCACAAGAATCCTTGCCTGATGAATTTTGTGGAGGCTTCTTATCAGCATTGTCTCAGGTTAGTAAACTCAAGGTAAAACTGTTACTAACAGTAAAGGCCATAGTTAACCAAAGAAATCAACACCTAGGAGTCCACCCTTATTGTTGCCATCTTCTCGTAGACAAGCAATGTCTCTAATTAACTGTCTTGACTAAAATAAGTCATTTTGAGACATAACAATATGCAAGGGTGCAAGTGACTAATGAAGTGCGATTTAGACCATCTTCGATTTTCAACACGAAAAAGAGCGTTAATTCAAACTTTGACGCGCTAGTCAAAAATTTTTTCTGAGATAGTAAACTTTTCTGTTTTGTTTTTCATTCTTTATTGACAGCGCCCTTCAAGACGAAATAGATATTAGTGATGACGAACAGTCTCAAGAAATGTTGTCGACCGAAAATGTGGTTCGTGTGCGAGTGCTTAGGGAAGAGTTCAAACCGATGATGTCTACATCTACCCGAGAATTGCGCCACGCTGGTTTGAAAATCGATTGTTTTGGTCTCCATGGAAACGAAAGCAGTACCCTGGGCGTAGAAATACCATGTACACCACAGAAGCCATTGTCTTGCCCACTAACAGTTCTCTGTAATGACATCCATGCCGCGATGAAAAAGCTTCAGTTCAGTGTCTACCGAGGAGATGTCTACAAGAAAGTCGCAGAATCACAGTTTACTTTCAAGTTCCTTTGCTCCATGAAGTCATTTCTGTTAAATCTTATGGGGAACGAGTGCTTCAAAGACAGGCTTGTCCAACAGTTTCAACGAGTTCTACCTCTTCTGAGCGAGCCAGAAAGTTCCCTGATTGGCCAACTTAACATAGATCGAAACTTGGTTGAAATGCAGAATGGCTGGTTTTGGTCTTTCTCTGTAGGAGCTTTTGTACAAGGAGTGATCCCAGAATCAGAGGTGAGAGCGTACGTTTTCATCAGTAAAGGTTGTTTTAATTCCGTTATCACAATTTCCTTGGCTACAATTTATCTGCTGGCTAAAATGACAATGTATCTGTTCAATAGAAAAGTCGTTTTTCTATAACTATACAACATAATTAACCTTAAAATATGCCAAATCAAGTGCTATTCAGTTTCGAGTTACCTAGTCCTAGTTATTTATTCAACTCTATATTTTTGCAAGATCCTTTAAGACCAATCACACCATTTTCTTTTCTTTGTCTTTTCTTTGTTTGTTGGCGGGTGAAGCTTTCTACTTCTTATTTTACCTATTTATTACATGTTTGTATGTTTTAACAATTCTTTTTTTTTTCTATTTTCTACAGCGAGGTATCAGATCACCAAGAGCATATGTCCCCTATGACAGCCTCCAGGAGCCCGATCCTAAATACTTCGAGCAAATTCTAACCAATAGCCTACCTGAAGGGCAAATACAACAGTTTTGCGCTGATTTCCTCGCGTTATTCAGAGATAAAGAACATAAGCGACCTGTGCCATGTGCCATCGGAGCTTCTGACAGCGGCAAAACGAGCCTGTTCAGCCCAGTGTTTCAAATTGTACCGTTAAACAGAATCGCTCGCGTCACCAAACAGAAGAGCTTTAACAAGTCGATGATTGACACCTCCACAGAAGTGATCTTTCTCGACGAGGCATACAACAACCTGCTCGACATAGATGACTGGAAGATAATTTGTCAAGGCGGTTTTACATCCCACGATGTAAAATGGAAGAAGGCCCAGGGGTTCCACTGCCGTGCAAGTATGTACATTACATGTCAACAGGAGATGGACTTTGGCGAGGCACACAATGACGCAATGAACCGGAGACTCCACAAGTACTTCTTCAGAAGCTTGCCGCAAGTTAACCCGGAGGCCAACCAGTGGCTACGAGAACATGCAATGGATTGCATCGTATGGGCCCAAAAGATGGTTGCTACAAACTCCACTACCACACAAACTGGAAGGACTTTAGGAGAGCGTGAGGACGGTTTACAAAGTGAAGACATTCAGAGAATTTTGTCCGTTTCCCTACTGGACGACCACGCTCCCGAGTGCAGCACGGAAGGCGGTGAAATCTCACTCACGAATGAAGAGGAGAGAGAAGCCGAAAGCGAGAGCTCCGATGAAAATGAAGGTAACAAACACATCGACAAACTTCGCCATGAGCTCGAAAAGGTGGTGCCGGGTTGCCTGCGCCACAGACACCTAGCGCAGATGCTGAGGACGGAAGAGCACAAAAAGAGGGAAGAAGAAAGGTCACGAGCGGAACGACGCAGAAAGAGGGAGGACTTCCTTCGCTCCAGGGGCGTGTCAAACGCGAACTTGAGCCTGTTACCCGACGACCTCGACGATCCCACTCCTAGTCCAATTGCGAGGGATCTCCAGCGGTATGACCAAGCACGGGTAGCGGCCGAAGAACAGGCTCGTCGAGAGGCTGCCAGAGAAGCGTTTCAGGGAACTTGGTTGAGATCCACCGAGAAGGATTTAAAGCGATGCTGCGAACGGTACCAGGCTAGTGACGACTCGTCGGAGCGTTCCACGTTGAAGGCCTACATAAAGCAATTGACAGGCAGACTCAGGGACCATCACGTATCTCTGGGGACTTTTGGAACTGCCGAGGCTGTGGCGGAACGGAAGAAGGTGTGCACGCTTCTCGGCCTTCTGGACCAGCGCCAACAGCACCTAGTCACGAGTGTAGCGGAGAGACTGCCACTTGCCTCGACACCATCTTACGACCCGCCTGAGAACACGCACCAGACGATGTTCACTCCACCTACGAGCCAGGAGGTCGTCGAATCGGAGAGCGAGGACGAGTTCATTACACCGAAGACACCTTGTTACGAGCCCTCATTTGATGAAAACATTTTCACAGGCTCTTCACCGTTACTAAGGCGAGTACCCTCACCTGACAACAGACCCTCGAAGCGAGCAAGACTCTCGAGAAGCCAAACGATCAAGGGACAGAAGCGGGTGACTAGCTTTTTTAGTTCGCAGAAACATGTAACAAAGTAGGATCAACTTAAGTGCCCTTACATGCAATTTATAATAAATACTAAGTTAAAATAAATTTAAGGCCTTTACGCCACAGAACACTTGTATCATTAATGCTATATTGTCAGTTTCAAATATCACGTCATTTTTGCTTTTTTTGCACGACGCCCCATGATGGCATGGTCATGCCGAGAAAGTCAGTCATTAAATATGTCATATTGACGCTATGGATCTAGCTTACATTGTCATTTCTTTCTATAGTTGTTTCTCGCATTTAATGTAGGGCTACATTTTGCAATCATTTATTTATTTGACTCCACGAATTTAAGATAGCTACAGCTTGAGTTCATTCATTAAGTAGGACCTTGTCACGATTTTGAATGTGATCCAAATCTTCGAGCGGCTCGGCTCAGAAGAGAGTTAGCCGTTCTTCCCTTTTGGAACTGAAATTCGGGGTCTGTTAGAATCGCTTTCCATTGCCCAAATCCGTGTCGCTTAAGTCCAGCCTTAAGAAATCTGTCTTCCTCGGGGGTGAACATTAAACTCTTCCGTCGCGCGCTTGTTTCTGTCACTCTGAACGCATTTTCTCGTCTCAATTTTGGCACTCCTACCAAAGGCTCGCGTGTTGTATCTGTAATTACGTCTTCTTCTTCATCATTAGAAGACGTATCGGTTTTGCCAACATCTTGTTCTTGTGAAAAACTTGAATTCTCAGAAAGCCTAGAGCGTACGTCCATTTCTAGCTCTGATCCCCTCTCGCCCTGTAGTCTTTCCAAAAATGCATGTGCTTTGCTGGCGACTTCGCGAGATCGCCGTTTTTGATAGTGAACTCTTGCCACAACAGAGCTGTGTTTCTGGTCCTCCGAGATCGCATCTTGGGCGCTGCTACTAAGAGTTCTAGAGCTTGCCGTCTCCACTATTTGGCGGTAGTGAGTTGGGTGAACATACTTGCCTGTTGCATCGAACACCAATTTACTCATTACTTCTCCTAGCTTGTTATGTTGTCCACCATTTCTCGTGACTAAAACATAATCACAGTTAGGTTTGAGAAGTGGGCGAATGTGGTTGATGTTGCCTTCTAGGACTTGCATACTGGTGTCTGTCAGGAAAAGAGAATCAAAGCCATACTTTCCAGCTGTCTTGAACAGTTTTTGGTCTATGAATCCGCCGTTCGTCTTAGCTTTGTCGACCATTTCTACGGTTAGATATTGGTATGTCATCGGGCGTGAGCCTTTGACCTTGATAAACAAATAGACGGCCAGAAATTTGGTAGCAAACGATAATTCCAGAGGCGAAACAGTATCTGGTTTATCCCTGCATGTTTTAAGCACGCTCTCGTAGCGCGGCAAGTAACGCCCCACCGTCTCTAAGACCTCATCCATTGTGGCCCAGTGCCCCTTGGCCTCTAAAGCGTCAATATCGAGTTCGCTGGTCCACTGCAACCTCATCATCTTCGAGACGGTTTTTCGTGCCCTTTTTAAGTACATTTCTGCTGTAGATAGGCCTCTCCATACTGTTTCTGATGCGCCATTTACTTTTCTGAAATCCGCTAATTCTGCAATGGCGTCCAAGTAACCTATGCGTCCCGCGTGTCCGAGTTTCCATTCATCCTGCATCGTATCAACGAATTTAAATAGGAGATTCGGTGAACATAGGCTAAAATCAACAATGCCAAATGTGAGTTCTTCTTCGTCTTCGCAACAGAATTTGAGAAACTTTAAACACCTGCTGACAATTTGCTGTGCTTGTCGATCGCTTTTACAACCCCCGCCGCTGCCAGTCAGCCATGAGAAAAAACCTTTAGCAATGTTGTTTTTCAAGTCGAAAGAGGCAATTGCTCTTGTTGTACGTGGAATCGTCCGATCATTGGCTTCAAATCTCTCGGATTGATTATGAAACGATTCCATTTGAGCACTGTTTGGCTTCTCGTCGAAGTAATAGAACCAACTGTGTTTGTTCTTTACGTGTTTTCTACAGCCTCTTTGCGTAGTAAATCCATCGTGGTTACAAATTTGCACCGGGCAGTGAAAAAGACCATCACAGTCATCTTCTTCTAAGTGAAGTCTCTTTGGTTTAGGCGATGCATTTGCTAACTTTGACCAGTTCATATCCTTGCCTCGTTTGTTCATCTTAAGCATAAGGTTGTAATCGATATCTTTCTAAAGAATTCACACATATATACTAGCAAAAGGTTCCCCAAGAGATCATCCTATTGGCCAATGAGATATTTGTTCACTTATTTCTGCCCACACTTGGTCATTCTTGCCTCTTGCCCCATTGTTTCCTTGTCCGTATTTGGTACACAATTAATCAAAAGGAACAAAGACACAACCTGAACTTGCGCGAGCCAGCCCGAACGAGATTATGCATGTAGCGGGCAAGTCTGGTACTTTGCTTGATTGTTGAAGGATATATGTTTTGATAAATTTGTATAGCGGAGGTGATGGACAGTAGTTTCAGATAGCCTACGATAAATAGGAACTATTGTTCCCTATTCCGTTTTACACTTTGCGCAAAATGGAACGCTAGTTCCTTTGTCACAAATTCGGAACCTGTTCCCATTTATACGCGGAACATAACACTGATCTTGAGGAACAAAAACCACCTCGATTAGGAACAATTTTGTTCCTGT
The DNA here is from genome assembly GCA_038088405.1 of Porites divaricata. Taxonomy (NCBI): domain Eukaryota; kingdom Metazoa; phylum Cnidaria; class Anthozoa; order Scleractinia; family Poritidae; genus Porites; species Porites divaricata. Next base: position 47,135,315 of record JBBMOI010000001.1, read on the forward strand.
GGGCATGAATAGGAACAATTTGAACCGAAACGGAACAAGGCGTTCCGAACAGCAGTGGATATGCCGGTAAATAGGAACAATTGGTTCCTTACTATGTAGAGCGAGAAATTAGATTGGGAACATTTGCTCCCCAGTTACTTCGAAAGGAACATGAAGGGAAATCGGAACTGTCAAAAGAGGACCTTCTGTTCCTGAAAGGATAAAAGAGGAACCAGTTGTTCCTTTTCACTAAAATGAAAAGGAACTTTGTGTTCCAATTTGCTGCTAACGGACCAGATTGTTCCGAAATTTGCCGACCTTTGTTCCTATTGTGCAAAAAAAGTTCCTTTATTGTGCGTTCCTAGGTTGTTCCTAAAGCAATTAAAGGAACAAAAAGCAAAAACGCGCGGAACACTACGTTTTTGAAAAAGAAATGTTTCGTCGTGTCGCGTCACTTAAAATCAAACTTTGAAAGTTTCCTCATGTAAAAAACGGCCTGACAATACTAAGGACAAAAATGCAATTGAAAACTACCGTGTTTTAACCTGAAACGTTGCTGTCATTACTTTTGGGGAATGTTGATGATCATTCCCCAAAATTTTAGTTCCCTTTCCTCTTTCCGTCCTTAAAGTAAAAGAAGCCTAGGAAAAGCAAACACGCTGTTCACGTTAAACACGGTATTCACTTGGTCTAACAAGAGAAATTTCCACCCTACCAATTTCTCTCAATTTTCCAATGATTTTGCTACGAATTAAAAGTAGCAACAACAACAACTACTACTAGTATTACTAAGACTACTTATACTAGACTAATACTTCTATTTATCAAGCATGGGTTACTCAAGACTTTTCCAGAGTGTATTATGGGATAAGCGAAAAACACGGGAATAGCCTGAATACCAAAGAGATAGGTAAAGAAGTTGTCTACTGATGTTACAGTGAAAAGCGATTTAAGCGTTAACAACGGATATGGTCTGAATACTAATAGCATGCATCTTGAAATCAGTATCTGATGTTGAAGTGAACAGCGATTTAACCGTAAACTACGGGTATGGTCTGAATACTAACAACAAGGTTCCTGAAAATGCTTTTTGCTGTCAAAGTGTACAGCGAGATAAGCGTGATATACGGGTATGAACTGAATTAATTAACTTAAATTAAAAAATGAAAATGAAAAAATAAATAAAATAAATAAATAAATAACAAAAAAAATAATAAAAAAATAAATAAATAATAAAAAAATAATAAAAATAATAAATATTATTATTTATTATTATTTTATATTATTCTTGTTTTTATGGTTAATTAAATTCAGACCAGACCCGTAGTTTACGCTTAACTCGCTAAACACTTCAACATCAAAAATCAATTTCAAGATCCTTGTTATTAATATTCAGACCATATCCGTAGTTTACGCTTAAATCGCTGTACACTTTAACATCTGACACTGATTTCAAGATCCTTGTTATTTGTCTTCAGATCACACCCGTGGTTTACGCTTATCTCTTTTTACACACCGTAAGGTCTAGTTCCACAGGTAGTATGCTAATGTTTTTTTGTGTGTGAGGGAATACCGGTTATAGCGTGTAAGGCGTATTTGGACTGAATAATTTAGTTCGATTGAGGTTAATTGATGCTCGCACTTTCAGTCAGCCAATCCAGCCAATGGCACAGACTTGTTCTATTCTAGAGATAAAATGGCTAAAAAGCCTTGAAAAATCTCTTTTCACTCGACTTCGTTGGCCAGTCAAGATGAGCAAGCCTTGTTCGCAGATAAACAGCAAAGTTATAAGGGATAAAGTGGACAACAGACCCTCGAAGCGAGCAAGACTCTCGAGAAGCCAAACGATCAAGGGACAGAAGCGAGTGACTAGCTTTTTTAGTTCGCAGAAACGTGTAACAAAGTAGGATCAACTTAAGTGCCCTTACATGCACTTTATAATAAATTAATACTAAGTTAAACTGAATTGAAGGCCTTTACGCCACAGAACACTTGTATCATTAATGCTATATTCAGTTTCAAATATCACGTCATTTTTGCTTTTTTTGCACGACGCCCCATGATGGCATGGTCTTGCCGAGAAAGTCAGTCATTAAATATGTCATATTGACGCTATGGATCTAGCTTACATTGTCACTTCTTTCTATAGTTGTTTCTCGCATTTAATGTAGGGCTACATTTTGCAATCATTTATTTATTTGACTCCACGAATTTAAGATAGCTACAGCTTGAGTTCATTCATTAAGTAGGACCTTGTCAATTAACGCTGCCACGATTCTGAATGTGATCCAAATCTTCGAGCGGCTCGGCTCAGAAGAGAGTTAGCCGTTCTTCCCTTTTGGAACTGAAATTCGGGGTCTGTTAGAATCGCTTTCCATTGCCCAAATCCGTGTCGCTTAAGTCCAGCTTTAAGAAATCTGTCTTCCTCGGGGATGAACATTAAACTCTTCCGTCGCGCGCTTATTTCTGTCACTCTGAACGCATTTTCTCGTCTCAATTTTGGCACTCCTACCAAAGGCTCGCGTGTTGTATCTGTAATTACGTCTTCTTCTTCATCATTAGAAGACGTATCGGTTTTGCCAACATCTTGTTCTTGTGAAAAACTTGAATTCTCAGAAAGCCTAGAGCGTACGTCCATTTCTAGCTCTGATCCCCTCTCGCCCTGTAGTCTTTCCAAAAATGCATGTGCTTTGCTGGCGACTTCGCGAGATCGCCGTTTTTGATAGTGAACTCTTGCCACAACAGAGCTGTGTTTCTGGTCCTCCGAGATCGCATCTTGGGCGCTGCTACTAAGAGTTCTAGAGCTTGCCGTCTCCACTATTTGGCGGTAGCGAGTTGGGTGAACATACTTGCCTGTTGCATCGAACACCAATTTACTCATTACTTCTCCTAGCTTGTTATGTTGTCCACCATTTCTCGTGACTAAAACATAATCACAGTTAGGTTTGAGAAGTGGGCGAATGTGGTTGATGTCGCCTTCTAGGACTTGCATACTGGTGTCTGTCAGGAAAAGAGAATCAAAGCCATACTTTCCAGCTGTCTTGAACAGTTTTTGGTCTATGAATCCGCCGTTCGTCTTAGCTTTGTCGACCATTTCTACGGTTAGATATTGGTATGTCATCGGGCGTGAGCCTTTGACCTTGATAAACAAATAGACGGCCAGAAATTTGGTAGCAAACGATAATTCCAGAGGCGAAACAGTATCTGGTTTATCCCTGCATGTTTTAAGCACGCTCTCATAGCGCGGCAAGGAACGCCCCACCGTCTCTAAGACCTCATCCATTGTGGCCCAATGCCCCTTGGCCTCTAAAGCGTCAATATCGAGTTCGCTGGTCCACTGCAACCTCATCATCTTCGAGACGGTTTTTCGTGCCCTTTTTAAGTACATTTCTGCTGTAGATAGGCCTCTCCATACTGTTTCTGATGCGCCATTTACTTTTCTTAAATCCGCTAATTCTGCAATGGCGTCCAAGTAACCTATGCGTCCCGCGTGTCCGAGTTTCCATTCATCCTGCATCGTATCAACGAATTTAAATAGGAGATTCGGTGAACATAGGCTAAAATCAACAATGCCAAATGTGAGTTCTTCTTCGTCTTCGCAACAGAATTTGAGAAACTTTAAACACCTGCTGACAATTTGCTGTGCTTGTCGATCGCTTTTACAACCCCCGCCGCTACCAGTCAGCCATGAGAAAAAACCTTTAGCAATGTTGTTTTTCAAGTCGAAAGAGGCAATTGCTCTTGTTTTACGTGGATTCGTCCGATCATTGGCTTCAATTCTCTCGGATTGATTATGAAACGATTCCATTTGAGCACTGTTTGGCTTCTCGTCGAAGTAATAGAACCAACTGTGTTTGTTCTTTACGTGTTTTCTACTTAAGAATTTGTTCATGCTTAGCGTGCGTATATCGAGTTATGGATGCACGCGGGAAGTTTGAAGAGCACGAAAGATGCGTAAGAGTTGCACGAGGCGATAGCCGAGTGCAACTCTAGCTTCTTGAGTGCTCTCCAAACTTCCCAAGTGCATCCATAACTCGATATACGCACAGCTAAAAGCATGAGCAAATTCTTTTATAACATAGCTGACAAAAATGCTTGCTCTTTGATTAACTGTAAAATTCTTGAAACGCGCGCCACAGAAAAACAAACGCTTCTACTGGCTGGTTACAAACACGCCACAATCGCCTAGTTTGAAAGAAAATTCTTTCTGTAAAACTGAGAACGAAAATTTGCTTATTTATTCGTTGACGATCAATTGAAACTAAGTAGAAAAAAAGACAAAAGTGTCTTAAAGTCCACCTAAAGTTAAAATACTCGCATGTTCGTAACACGTCGTGGAGCATGGTTTGGATCCGGCGCTGAGAGGATGTTTATGTTTTGCTCGTCGAAATCCAGAAAACTTGTATTTTTGGCGAAGACGACTGTCATTCTACTTTACATTCATTTACGACAATGGCTTGTCATTACGGCTACTTGAGAAGACCTGCCAGCAGTTGTTTTTATGAGCAAAAAAATTACTATGTCTTCTTGTGTAATTTGTCTTGTTATTGCAAGAGAAATTTTCCTGATTTAGTCGGATTGTTCGGCGATAACAAAAGTGCATAACAAATTTAAAAACAACAGTAAAAACGTAAATTTTACCTTTAATTGTTGTTAATGACCAATTGCTGTCTTTTCTGTTCCCAGTGAATGTCTCTCGGCCAAAATTTGCTGCAGATGGTCTTCCGACAAATTTGCGAAACGCACAACATGCGAGTTTTTTTTGAATTCGGCTTTATTTTTGCAGCCGCTCTTGGATCAGAACGTAAAAGGACAATGCCGATTGAAAAATTAGTCAGTTCTTCGCTGGTTTCTTCCATATTTTAAAGAGAAGGAAAACTGCACTGCAGCTTAAAAGACGACAACTTTGCAGCCAGGTTAAAAAACAAATGCTTACGTCATCTATGAACAAAATCTTTATTTACGCACGCCCGTGCGTAAATAAAGATTTTGTTCGTAGCGGCTCAATAGGACTTATATAGGGCAAGCACGCGCGCTATGTTATAAAGCCTCTTTGCGTAGTAAATCCATCGTGGTTACAAATTTGCACCGGGCAGTGAAAAAGACCATCACAGTCATCTTCTAAGTGAAGTCTCTTTGGTTTAGGCGATGCATTTGCTAACTTTGACCAGTTCATATCCTTGCCTCGTTTGTTCATCTTAAGCATAAGGTTGTAATCGATATCTTTCTAAAGAATTCACACACATATACTAGCAAAAGGTTCCCCAAGAGATCATCCTATTGGCCAATGAGATATTTGTTCACTTATTTCTGCCCACACTTGGTCATTCTTGCCTCTTGCCCCATTGTTTCCTTGTCCGTATTTGGTACACAATTTAACAAAAGGAACAAAGACACAACCTGAACTTGCGCGAGCCAGCCCGAACGAGATTATACATGTAGCGGGCAAGTCTGGTACTTTACTTGATTGTTGAAGGATATATGTTTTGATAAATTTGTATAGCGGAGGTGATGGACAGTAGTTTCAGATAGCCTACGATAAATAGGAACTATTGTTCCCTATTCCGTTTTACACTTTGCGCAAAATGGAACGCTAGTTTCTTTGTCACAAATTCGGAACCTGTTCCCATTCATACGCGGAACATAACACTGATCTTGAGGAACAAAAAACCACCTCGATTAGGAACAATTCCGTTCCTGTGGGCATGAATAGGAACAATTTGAACCGAAAGGGAACAAGGCGTTCCGAACAGCTGTGGATATGCCAGTAAATAGGACAATTAGTTCCTTACTATGTAGAGCGAGAAATTAGATTGGGAACATTTGTTCCCCAGTTACTTCGAAAGGAACATGAAGGGAAATCGGAACTGTCGAAAGAGGACCTTCTGTTCCTGAAAGGATAAAAGAGGAACCAGTTGTTCCTTTTCACTAAAATGAAAAGGAACTTTGTGTTCCAATTTGCTGCTAACGGACCAGATTGTTCCGAAATTTGCCGACCTTTGTTCCTATTGTGCAAAAAAAGTTCCTTTATTGTGCGTTCCTAGGTTGTTCCTAAAGCAATTAAAGGAACAAAAAGCAAAAACGCGCGGAACACTACGTTTTTGAAAAAGAAATGTTTCGTCGTGTCGCGTCACTTAAAATCAAACTTTGAAAGTTTCCTCATGTAAAAAACGGCCTGACAATACTAAGGACAAAAATGCAATTGAAAACTACCGTGTTTTAACCTGAAACGTTGCTGTCATTACTTTTGGGGAATGTTGATGAACAGATGAAAAAAAGGAAAGAGAGCATAAATCGATGACGATCCCTTAAAAGTTCAAGGGTGGATATGACATATTTGAAAACGTATATTTACCTAGATTTATGAAAAGCGCGTGTGCAAACATTTTGTAATTTCTCTCAACTTTCTCGGTATTGGTTTTTCTATATTGTTTTGTTTGTCTATGTTGCACCTTTTCTTGATTGTTTCGAGGTAAGGGATTTGTATAGAAGTGGCTATAGACAGAAAACCGCGAATTTGCGACCTTTTTACCCCCCTCCCTCTTAATAGTTAATACGATATATATTAAGCTAATACGATTCGCGAAGTCTGCATCCTCCAATATCTCACCGTATTCTCGTTTTATTTGGCTAAACGGATTAATCACATGATCCGGGCTAAGACAAGGGTGTTAAAAAGTCTTTGGCCTCGAAAAGACGGTTTTAGCAGTCAAATCTATTGAGCAAGAACAAAATTGCTACTGAACTTTGAGCTGGGCCAATCCTACTGGTGTAAATACAAAGTCTATGCTTGTCTGCCTGCCGGATGACTCTACATCCGGGAACTTGAATAAGCGAGTGTGAGAGAAATGTTTTCAGGTGTTTATCTGATAAAAGCCTGAGTTTTTGCGAGTTATTTGATTATATTTCGCTTGTGTTAAACGTGGAAAAAATGCGTAGTTGTGGATAGTCTTATCAGTGCCGCAAAATTGTGTGATTTCCGGATGGTTTAACAGGCGGAACTCAGGTATGCGGTTATGGAGCTGAGCTGTGCACTAGAATATTCTGTACCAGGCTGGCATAAAAACGCTCCGTCGGAGTTAGCTGACTGTGCCTTAGAAAACCAATTCTTGACTCAGGAAAATTGGTTCTTGGTCTAGTGTCAGCGGGCATAATGGCTATAAACCTTAGGGTTTGGATCAGATCAGATAGCAATAATTTGCGTACTACATTTCAATGTTTATTGTCAATTCCAAGCGAGATCATGTCTTTCATACAGTGTTTATAGGCCCGAGTAGTGTTGTGTTAGTTATTTTAATAGCTAACACATTAACTTAAGAGTTCATGTGTGGTTTATACACCGCTCAACTAGGCACTTTTTGACTTCTTTTCAATGAACTTGAGAGACAATTTGGTCAAACGCACTTAAAATTTCTAGACTGAAATGACACCGTTTTGAAACTCTAAGGAGTCAGGTTACTTAAATGTTCTAAAATTTGCGTCAGAGCTCCCTCCCCAGCAGAGGCTCCCGCTGGGTGTCCTGGTATCCTGGGCATCAGTACATTCCATGACATTTTAAAATATAATCATGTCACTCGGAGATCTTAAAGTTGTCATGGGTTTTTATGCCCAGCCTTATTTCTATCAGCGTCAACATTTTTATCTGAAAAATACGATTCTTGAAGTACAGAAAGATATCTAAGTGCCTCAACTTAAAATGTGGCACTTACATTATGCAGTGACTGAAGAGTCTTCAAGTTCTAATAATCCTTTAATCCAAATGTTGCCATCAGTTCTGTAGAATCCAGATCGAAAGAGTGTTTTAGCTTCGATGAGCACGCCGTACGATCCTGAGTATGGGATGTTCTCGATGTGTTCTAGTTGGAAATTGAGAGTCAACACGAAAAAAAAATCTTTTACGGGATTCTGTAGAATTAAAAAATGAATTGGTTTTATACATGTAACTTAACCACCTCGGTAGAGCAGCAGTTATAAGTTCAATAAAGGTAGGTGCCCGCTTAGGGTTTAAAATCGTGACCTCAGTGATGAACCCAAAACCTTCCCTGTATAGGGGAACCTCTGGCTTCGAAACCACTTCCGTATGATGCTTTAAAAATTATAGTTTCAGATTTACATGTTCACAAGGTTAAGTTCTTCTGGAATAAATACCTTCATGTCACTATGCTCGATCACTCTAATTCACGCTCACGTGGTCTATAAGGGAAGCGAACAAATGCCCGCGAAATATTAACAAAATCCATATTTTATTACATATGAACGAGAGTATTTTACTGGGAACTAATATAAAGCACTAGTAGAATCGATACGACCACATACCAGGGAACCCCGAGGGGGTGTATTTTTCGTCCGTAACACGAGTGGCCAAATCGAAAAACGACGTCACGATTCTTTGCCGCCTTTTCAGACTTCGCTGAATGAACCTGGTTTGTTTGTTCAGTCTGTAATAATGGGCACATAACGGATTGCAATGAAAATCTAGCCGATAAAATATAAAATTGTAGCGGCAGCTTGCTTTTCACCGTGGATCTTATGGAACTTCTTTTATAACTGCCAGTGGCAGTGGCAGAGTTGTAAGAGTGAATGAAGATTATATATGACCTAGTGAAACTGACAAATCGAAACGTAAGTGTAGCCATAAACGTGACGGAATCGAGGCCAGAATATCCAGAACATTTCTATTTTCTTCCAACTCTGTTTACCTTCGTCGTTTACAAGCAAGTGAAAACCAGATTGTCGGAGTCGGAAGCAGAAGCTGAGCCGGGATGTAGCTAGACCGTAAGCGACAAAGTCATTCGAGGAATCAAAGAGTTTTTTCGCTAGATATCGCTCTACGTTTTTGCTTACGATTCCAACTCCGTTGCAAACACACCAAGAGCAAAATACTACAACTTACAGCACTTTTTAACCTGACGCAGCCGCCGTATTGAATTGGCGACAGCAGCAGATCCAACAACATATAGATCCAGTCTCGCTCTGGAGACGAGGTTGCATTGTTAGGTTTGGTAGACTGATTAAGAAAATGGCGGAGAATTTGACACGTTTTGTGAAGAGATGGCCGAATTATTTCTGACTAAAAACATAGCAAGAACAGCAAACTACAACTCTGTCAACGAATGACAACTACCATTTGAAGAATAATATCTGCCAGTCTAGGCACATCCCTTTATATCCTGAATTTGCCGGGGAACGGGCGAATGAGGTCGGGAACGAAACATCGATCGAGGTGAGCAAGAAAGCTTGTTTGTAAACGACAAAACCGAACATTATGGCGCGACATAATGTAATTTATATCGAGGCGTGGTACGCACGTTATATTCCCGCTGGGTTTGGCTTGTACCAGGCACGGATTTGATACTAGCATAAGTTTGGCCAATCAGGTTTAAGTAGGTCACATGCCTAGTATATGAAAGAGAGTTCCAGCGAGATATTTTTCCTTCCTCCTCTCGCCATCAGATTGAACAGATCCCCAGAAAAACGTTTTCCCGCCTCCTCCCCATTTCCCCACCTCCAAGCGATTTATCACGTTTATTCCATCCTGTCGCTAGATAGTATTACTTTTTGAGGCTGGCGGTATTTTGTCGCCCCATTTGTGAACAAGACATTATATCCTGAAATGTTAATTGCTGTATTTGAATTTTGCTAATTGTTCGATTAAAACTAGCCACAATCGTGGCCAAATTTATTCCAAAAGAGTTGTTTCTTATTGCTACTTCCGGGGAATTAGCTCTTAATTAAGTGGTTTCTCAACAAAGCTCGCCCCTTTTAAGTGGGTCACTTTAGATCATATTTTACATGAAAACACGGCTCGATATAAATATTTTTTTTATGAATAATACAACAATTCTTGGATGCGGCTTTCGTATGATCTTAGGAGTTTAATGAAGATCGAGGAGAGGACAGCATGTTTTGGCCAGAAAGATTTGCGAGATTAAAATGTCGAGCTACTGGTTTTGATGCGTTTTTCGTTTCTTTCAACATATCAAAGAAAAGAAAATTACGAGCTACCCTGCGAGCACGCTTTCTTTCTGGTGTGGCTTTTAGCATTTGTAAATCCGTTATTCGCGCCGTGGCTTGTTAGTCGTGTCTGGTTGCAAAAAGCCTAGCCAGAAAGAAACCTTTTGTATTCATTACTTTTAAGAATTTTTGAATTCTTAATCTCATTTCCAGACCCCCTGTAATTTTTGAATATATAGTCTTGTCATTTTCTACCCTGCGAGCAGAGTCTCCTTCGATCTTCCTAGATAAGTCATTTTCTTTAACGGTCACTTAAGATCACTTTTGAAATTGTATGTTGAATAGCCGTACGAAAGTAACGTCAAGTTTATAAAAATGCGAGAACTCACAATGTTTATCACTGCTGATTGTGTTGTATTTTTGATCAAACATATCTAAACGTTTGTAAGATTCTCCCTCTAAATCTCCCTGGCAAGGTTATTGTTTTGATTTTGTTACTGATAAACTAAGGCTGATTAACGGTTATGTTATCTCTCTACTCTTCCATTTCCGGTCTCGTTCACTACCGTCGCCAGCTGTTGCTGTTCAAATCGAATTTGTCACATCCCTGACACATGGCATACCTTTGACTTTATTTATGCACCGGCATCCCAAGTTCAGTATAGGAGTTTAATCATCAATACGTATGGTCTCATATTGCGTAATCTTCAAAATGGCCCGGAACATAAAGGATTTATATGGAAATTCAGGTAATAGATTCAAGAAGATAAATAATCGCTGTAATTTTCAATAAAAAACACTTAACGCATTATGTAGGAGACCACACGTATTAATGACAGGAGCCCTGTTAATGAGTTTAAAAACTCTCGTACTGAGTTTTCTGCCTGTGATTTGTACTGAGCACCTTGTGCCAGGCTTCGAGAAAATGGCAAGCAGTTAGTTTTTTTCAAAATGGCGATTTATATTTGGCGTCAATTAGAAGATATGGAGTAGAAAATTTGTTTAAAATGGATAGAAAGAGCCCTTTGAGCTTTTTAATTTGACACTTCACTTTTTGACGCATTTGACACGGTAAATCAAGTCATTCTTTTTGACAAACTCTAGCGTTATGGGATCCGGGGTCTGGCACTAGAATGGGTAAAAAGTTATTTCTCGGAGAGGAAACAATTTGTCGAAATTAACAATGTTAGGTCTTCTCCACAGGGGATTTCCTGTGGGGTGCCTCAGGGTTCTATTCTTGGTCCATTATTTTTATCCTGTATGTCAATGATTTGAACAACGCTTCCATGCTTGATGCAATTTTGTTTGCTGATGATACAACCTATTTATCTCTCACAATGATCCTGTTTACCTAATTAATACATTAAATAGAGAATTAAACAAATTGTCAACCTGGTTTGCCGCTAACCGGCTTTCCTTGAATTTATCCAAGACTAATTTTATGGTATTCAAGTCTTGGCAAAAAAAGCAATCGTTTGAATTTCAAATTTCCATAAACGAGCAGTCTATCCTTCGTGTTTCTGAAACCATGTTCTTGGGTGTCTTTTTGGACGAAAATCTGACCTGGAAAACTCACATATCTCTATTAGCCAGTAAATTATCAAAATCCATAGGAATCGTTCATAAATCTAGGTTTTTTCTCTCAACTCAATCTCTCCGTACCTTGTGCAATTCAATGATACTTCCATACTTATACTATTGCAATCTAGCTTGGGGTGGCACCTATAAAGCGAACCTTCAAAGAATTGCAATTTTACAGAAACGTGCGCTAAGAATAGTACTGTGATCAACTCTACCTACGATGCCAACACTAGTCCCATCTTTAAGGAGCTTAAACTTTTAAAATTTCATGATATCCATTCGTTTCAATTAGGTTTTTTTATGTTTTCACTCAGCAACTCTACACTCCCTTCCAAATTCACTAACCTCTTCCTAATAAACAGTCAAATCCATAATTATAATATTAGGAATGCCTACTCATTTCGCTTGCCACTATGCAGGACAAACACCAGACAGTTATCAATATATTTCCAACGTCCAAGGTTTTACAATTCGCTGAATTCTACTCTAACTGGTTCGTCCTCCTTCGCTTCTTTTTAAAAGAAAGCTTAAAGAATTCCTTCTTAGTGCTTATTAGCTTCAGTATGGTTCTAATTGGATTATTATAGATTAAATAAATCCACATGTGGGTGTGTTTGCGTGTGTATATGTGTGTGTGTCAGTCCGCGGTCAAGGTTCGCCATCTTAAGCCCATATTGTAATTATTATGTCAAGACTATTTTATCTTAAGTTGAGGAGACCTGAATCATTGCAAGCCTCGTGGTTTCTTTCAGGCCTCATCGCCATTTACGTTTTCTTTAATCTCATAGTATTTCCATCTTGCATTATAAAGTTTTGTATGTATGGCAAAATAAAGAATGAATGAATGAATGAAAATTGTCATACATGTATTATGAGACTTTAGAAAAGTAATTCATAAGTTCAAACTGATCTTCTCTGGACCCTGTTGCAATGCTCCTTTCCTTCACCTTGTTGCGTGACGACACAAAGCTAATGAACGGTTTTGCGTGCTTAGGAGGATATATAGAAGACTACAAGTTTTCATACTTGACCTCTTGTCTGTCCAGACAATTTGTCCATCTTCTGGTGTGGAAACGGCCAATGTTAAAAAAAAATCTGTAGCAGTGATGGACATCCAAACACCTTTATTGTTTTGTAATTACGAAATGTTGCTGAACGCTAATTTGTATTTTTGTTGCGAACGCTCTCTTGATACAGACTGGAGTGAGCCTTAATGAGACAACCGTAATTCATTGGTTGGATGGATCTTGGATGGGAGGCCAGCTTTTTGAAATTGCCAACACGCGAATCTTGGAAAGAAGTCAATTTCATGCCCTGCTACCTAATACGCATTAATACGTACTGGGAAAAAGTTTCCATATTGTTATATAATAGACTGTTCACGTCATTTTTCGCAAGACCGCCAGGATCAAACGCTTATACCGGTTCGGGTGGCCAAGTTGATTTCGTATGTAAAAAGAATGTACTGAGGGGGCAATCGTCGGGATTTATAGCGGTGGAGTAGGGACGGAGGCTTCATACCAAACCGTCCCTCGCCCCCTAAGTAAAATTGACACTGATCCATGATGGCCGCCCGTCACGCAAAGTCTTCGATCTCGGCAATCTTACGGAAAAATAGGGGAATATGAACGGTCTAGTTATACAACGATCTCTACTTCATTGTCTATAAAAGCTAATACGTGAATTTGGTGCTCCGCTAAAAAAGAATAGGGATTTCGACATTTTAAATGGGATTAAAAGGTTATGAGATATTCAGGATAACACTGTGTCTCGTAGAAAACAACGAAGATGGATGGGTTTCCTGCGTTATCAACCACAGACTCGTACAAAATCTCCGGTCTGGAAGGGTTTTTCGGTGGTGGGATGATCATACCAGAGTTACCTGCACAATATTTCCCAACCAGGACCCTGGAAAGGTACATAAAGCGGCCCCCAATCCCACCCTTTGCATATCCAGCTGAGTAAGATGCGTCTCTGGCAAAGTACAGACCGCGCCCATAGGCTGTTCCTGGAAGGAAAAGAAACAAAAATCAGTCACGAGTGACTATGAATGGTATTACATATGAACTGTAACATAACTGTCTCTTGAAAACCTAAAAAATTGCTCTCAACCCTGTTAGAACTGCCACAGTGCAACTCTCATTTTTTGCTTTTTTACCAGCAGCTTTTCTCGCTATAATAATAATTAATAGTAATAATATTATCATTATTATTACTATTATTATTATTATCATGATAAGGAAATTCAGATTAAAGATCAAATTCTTAAAACTTGACTTATACCTTATTATGATAACGGTATTACTAGTACTGTGGTGCCGTCTACCATGACAGACGTGTTAATAAAAACCACATATTAAACAATCTAAAAATTTTAAAGACTAAAATAAAAAACCCTTTAAACAAAAATAGACCAAAAATTTTTAGTCTCAACTTCTTTTTGCGTCTACTTTTTGGGGAGTATATTAATGAGAAACTAGACTTCTTCCCCACGCCCCTGGCAAAGAAGCACTTACCGTTCACCCCACAAAAGTTTTTGTTGAACCCCTGTGTGTTTATTGCACATATATTCTTAGCTTCGGTTCCATGGAAAAGCTGTAGTTCGTTGTTTTCCCCATTATCTTTGTCCATTTTCTGCTTTTGTACCATGTACTGCTTGTAAAGATGAGGATTCTGAACTCGCTCGATTTTCTGAATCTGCACTCCGCCACCGGTTGCTTGAAATTTGCTCATGATATTTTGGTACTCAGAGGAGCCTGGGTCGAGAGTCACAGTGTGTACTGTCATGTCAGGGTGTGGCATTGGAGCCCACGTGCTCGGAAGAGAAATTACTATGAGACAAAACAGTCGCAGTTTCTTTTAGTTTTACTTTGCTCCTGAAATAGTAAATTAGTTATAGCTAATTTAGAGTGCTTTAGATTAGAGGTATTAAGAACGAGAGTCATAACTGTCACAGGACTTATCTCTCCGATTTTAAAGATATGTGGAAAGATAATGAAAGTTTGATAAATATTAGTTCAAAAAGCGTTTTAGGTTACATTTTAACTATTTATTAATAAGTATGAGATAAGATAATAATACATTTACTAATGAACTTTTATCTAGAAGAATAAATATTATAAGTGTGCTTTCCTGCATCATGCACAGAATCAAATCATGTGCATCATTCTTTAGTTGGTTACTAACTAAGGGCAACCCCCATCTGTACCCCCCATGTACCTTCAAATCATTCTTTGTACATTCTATCACTTTAGGAATGTACTGGCTAAGTTAAGAATTTCTCCTTTCGCGTTTTCATAAAGAAATGAGGTTTTTCGATAGGACATCTTGTCTCCACGCTTGTCCTTGAGAATGACATTTTTAGTAATTACCTAAGGAAGTCAGGGTTTTGCCGCTCCTTTTTGTTGGGAAAGCTTTCCCTCTATTTATCTTGTTCTCCCCATGGATATGGGAGTTGTCCCGCTTTGTTTACCATATATTAAAGAAGTTTGTACTTTTGAGTACAGTTGACACCCGATACATCGAACCCTCGCTAACTTGAACCTCGCGCTACCTCGAACCAAAATCGATTTCCCCTAGATTTCAGTCATACATTTATTGTAATTTTACCCTCGCCAAGTCGAATCCTCGATAACTCGAAACTCCCGATAACTCGAAGTAATTTTTGTTTCCCCTCAGATCACTTCTATATAATTTTATCCTCGATAATTCGAACCATGTTTTGAGCCCTTAAAAAGTCGGGAAAAAACTGTTACAGTGTATTGGCGTCCGAAACATTGAATTTGTAGGCATATAGTTTACTAGTGGATCGAGAGTCGAGGCTGATGTTGTTTGTCACAAATCTAACGTGAAATAGGTTTACTTCTCAAAAAGTAAAATGCATGCTCTATTTAGGTAACGTTTTGTTACGTTACGTTCTGATTTATAATCTAGAAGTATCTTTCAATTTTCATTTAACATGTCTACAATTAATGTGATTAAAATGTTCACTGTGCGGTAAAAACTGTTTTTTTCGTTACTCCCGGCTTATAATTTTCTTTGAGCTCCCGATCGCGATAACTCGAACTTTTTTTTTATTTCCCTTGAAGGTTCGAGTTATCGGGAGTCGACTGTAACTTTAAAGCAACTGTGCAAAAGTGTGTTTCTTTTCAGTACTGAACTTTACTTGGCTGCATTGCAGGGCTTAGTTTTCCTTTGATTATCCTGCTCCAGAACTGAACAAAAGCTTTTCGAAGAAATTTTGGGTTACGAGTTAATCGTATGTTAATAAAAACGTAAATGTGTTATTAACGTGAACATTACCAATGACCAGAGCTGCTTAGAAGGACGGAGGGTTTTTAGAGAGCGAGAGAAAGTGAACTACAGAAGAACAAGGTTTAGTTGAAGAAAGAAGTTGTGAAGTGAAATAGAAGACCTGAGAAGTTAAAGAGTGTCTCTCTGTCTCTCTAATAAAGTACTAATTATTTAAGCTTGTTGGTGTGGAGAGTTCCTCGTTTCCATAGAGCGAATAATATCGCTTATCATAACTTTCAACGGCAAATCATAGTTTTGCAAGGTAATAAACAGGCAAGTGTGTACAGGAGTGAAAGCTATTGTATCAAACACGCATTACATCTTGTACAGTACGCTATGGACTTTTTTATTATTTCTTTCATATCCTGTCCGGTAACTAAAAACATTTCGCATATATTAAGGAACTAAATTAGTCTTTGACTTACAGACATCACTTAAAATGATATATACGTTGCCCGCGGGGGGGGGGGGGGGGGGGGGGGTGGGGGTCGCGAGGATGGTTTCATAACGTCCGTAATGATAGCTCTCATTAAAAAGTGTTTAACTACATTTTCTAGGTTTTCTAAATTTTAGTCATAATAAAGCTATGTCCAAACTAATTACAACCCTAATCTAAGAGTGACTGATCATGAAATATTAAGGCGGTTTCCTACACAATCAGTCATTCTAGTGTGCAAAAAATGCAAAAATTCAGTTACTTACCGTTGTTATGCATTGCTCCCTGATGAAATAATATATGAATATGCAAGTGAAGGACGTGCTATGAAATGAAAGAATAACCCATCTTGTCACTAATACAGAAAAGACCTCAAAACAAAAACCATGAATATGGCAAACAATACTTCCGCCAACGTTTGAATTAAAATGTCCTTGACAGCCTAGTAAACTTTCAAAAGCCCCAAAGTAACTGAATCTCACAAGGATAAGTACTTGGACGACAACCACCGACTCTAGCTTAAAAGTTCTTTGCTTCAGAAGTTAAGGGTCTTAAAGGTGAGGAAAGAGCATGAGCTTATCTCGGACTCTGCTATACTAAGACTATAGTCACTGCTAAAGTGAAATTGGGCTATTAGGCTGTACTGACGAATTCCTGCAGCTACTATATCAAGCAAAACGTACCCGAAATTGATTTGATATCCTGCAATGTCTAAATCTTATGACACTTTCTGCCTCCGATTAACACAGAAGAAAGGAAGAAAATAAAGTTTTATATTGCGGAATTTTTCGCCAGTTTCAAATTCACTTGAAATATAAATTCTCTGCAGTTTTCGCGGAAACAAACTTCATTTGCTTCCGGCGTTCCCGGAAAATCGTGAGGAATTTATAGTCTCACCAGGGGGCCCGTTTCTAGAAAATTCCAAGTAAGTTAACGGGCCCGATAAGGCGCCTTGTAATTCCCTGTAAACTTTTCCGTTGTTACTCATAACTCCCATTATTTTTTATCTCGGCATTTTTCCCGGTAACTTGCCCGGTACTGAATTTACGATATGGGAAATCGCAAACTAAACAAAATAGCTGCTGAAAGGAAGCTTCTCGGTTTAGCAAAGAGACCACAAGCTTTTCAATAACTACAATCTTGGACAAAAAGTGTTAAGAATTTTACACTTTGTTGTACACGGGGGAAACACCCAGTGAATGTAGCATCGGGGTGGCCCCTCCCTCCACCCCTCCCTGATCAATGTTGTTACGTCCGGACCAGAAATGTCCGGTGACCCTTCAACATTGGTTTTTTGGGGGGAGGGGGAAGTATCTTGACTACAACGGTCTTTGGAGTGAAGTATTCTAAAATGAAACATAGGAGGTGTATTTTTCTTAACATTTTTGTCCAAGATTGTAGGTACCGAGTATTGCCGACATGCCTGATTGCAAATCTAGAGCGAAACAGGCTCTCACAATTTTTTTTCTCACGAATTTTTCTAGAGCTGAATAGAGGAGTTCACGCTCATGGTTGCATCATGAGTAATCATGCAAGATGGGGGGAAATTCAAAGATTTCTCATTTGGAATTCAAAGCCAGCTAATTCTTCCTGAATCTGATATATTTGATGAGTTCTCTTCAAATAGAGTAACTTAAGAGTTCAAAGAAGCGATACTTTAAATCTAGAGTGCAAAGAAGTCCGTGATCCGGGTTTATAAAACCTTGATACTCCCAAACATTTTCTGTAATTCGACAGTATCAAATTAAAATTACAGAAAATGTCTGGAAAAATTAAGGTTTTCTATAAACTGATCACGGACTTCTTTGCACTCCAGATTTAAGGTGTAGTTTCTTTGAACTCGTAAGTTACTACTTTTCACATAAAAAGCATCAAATATTGTTGGTTTTCACATGACGTCACCAAAATGCAAACTAAAAAACTATCGATCCTACCGAGATTTTACTTTCCCGATGCATTAGAGCAGCTGAAAACTAATTTTCATACAAATTTTCCATTCAAAAGGATTCTTGGTTTTGTGATAGAGTACGCTTGAATTTCTAAGCTTTTGCGTGACGCGGCATTTACATGACGGCCAAGCTAGCTGTCATGTAGGTTAAAAAGATGACTTATTTTAGGAAATTTTGCTATCTAAACAGTTCATGTATTAGAAAAAGTATTACTTTAATGTTTATGAGTTTCTCAAAGAATAAATTCACGCTTTTGTAGCAAAACTCGGTAACAGATGTTTCTATTGGTTTCCGTCCGCCATGTTGGAGCTCATCCGGATGAGCTCCAGCATGGCGTCTCCATACAAAGCTCAATAAATTTGGGTAAAACATTTCTTCGGATATCTCGTATACGAATTATTCCTTCGACCCAAATCTTGGCGAGGGTCTTTGTATATTTACCTCCTTTCATTTAATAATAATAATAATTTAACATTTATATTGCGCAAAATACTTGTGAATATGATCAAATGCGCATTTCCAAGATTCTGGACTTTATCTGTCGAATGGTTTTGATTTTTATTGTAATCTATTTTGAATGGCGTGACACTGAAAACCAGCAATATGAATTCAGGAAGAATTAGTTGGCTTTGAATTTCTATACAAATCTTTGAATTTCCCGCCACCTTGCCCTCATTACCCACTTGCAACTATGAGCGTGAATTCCTCTATTCTTACCTGAGATCAGGCCCAATGTTAACGGTTCTCATACATTCTCTCTAACGGCTACCGCTAAAATTGGGCCTGATACAAACTCTCTCACGTTTGTGCTCACTGCGGCCAGATTTGTATAGGTAATAGCATGATTTTTAGGGATATTTGGCATAAATACCACGAGTAATATTTCAAAATTGTTATACGTTAAATGTGAGACAATTTTGAAATATCACTTATCCTGACCACTCTAATTTTCCTCTCGGGATCATTTGCGGTCGACAAAGGGGATCACTTCGGTCAAGGATCATTTGCGGTCTGAGGATCATTTACGGTCAGGGATCATTTGCGGTATTGTACAGATCAGTGTTTAGTACGGGATCAGGGCGTTCCTAAACAGAGCAACACAGTAACGAGTAACCAGTGACCCAGAAACGAGCAAACAAGTAACGGGATAAAAATTCAAGAGATTAAAAAAATAAAATGATAAAAAATCGTAACGATGGGCATAATATCCAAAGTGTCCTTTTTTAATGAAAAAAATACGAACGTACAACAGACTGGATCCATAATCCCGGCAGGGAATTAACGAGGTTCCATGGAAATCGAGTCAGATGTGCTATTGTAGAAAATGAGTTTCACCATCCCGGGGAGGGGGGGAAGGTAACTATTGTTTTCTTGACCCACTCCGTCTCCCAGTGTGACGTCACATAGTAACGGGCAAGGGCCTTGGGTCGCTTGTGCAAATTAGCAAGGGATACGACAGTTATTAGGACGAGCGAGGTCCAGGAACAGCTAAGGCCCGGTTCAGACGCCATTCTTTTCATGAGCCGAATCTAATACATTGAATTAAGTACATGAAAAGTTCGGCGTCTGAATCAATTAGGAACACCTGTTTCAATATGGAACGGCTCAGCCGTTCTTTTCGCCTGGCCCGGCCGGGAATTTCGCCCTAGAAGCGACTTTGGAACGGCTTTGATTCAGACGCCGAACTTTTCATGTACCGAACCTAATGCATAAATTATTATAACGTATTGCTGGTTTTCAGTGTCACGCGATTCAAAACTAGATCAAAATAAAATCAAAACCGTTCAATAGATAAAGTCCAGAATCTGGGTAAAGAAAGGAGGTACATATACAAAGACCCTCGCCAAGATTCAGGTCAGAGGAATATTTCGTATACGAGATATCCGAAGAAATGTTTTATCCAAACTTATAGAGATTTGTATGGAGACGCCATGCTGGTGCTCACCTGGATGAGCTCCAACATGGCGGACGGAAACCAACAGAAACATCTGTTACCAAGTTTTGCTACAAAAGGGTGAATTTATTCTTCGAGAAACTCATAAGCATTAAAGTAATACTTTTTCTAATACATGAACTGTTTAGATAGCAAAATTTCCTGAAATAAGTCATTTTTTTAACCTACATGACAGCCCTCTTGGCCGTCATGTAAATGTCCCGTCACGCAAAAGCTTAGAAATTCAAGCCTACTCTATCACAAAACCAAGAACCCTTTTGAAGCGAAAATTTGTATGAAAATTAGTTTTCAGCTGCTCTAATGCATCGGGAAAGTAAAATCTCGATAGGATCGATAGTTTTTTAGTTTGAATTTTAGTGACGTCATGTGAAAACCAACAATTATGTAAGCAGTTTGACCGAAATGAGCATTTTTCTCCTTTTGAATTTAGTTCGGCTGGAATTAAGATCGGCGTCTGAATCAATTCAGCCGGTCTAAATGATTTGGGTCGGCCTTAATTCGAATTAGGTTCGGCTCATGAAAAGTTCGGCGTCTGAACCGGGCCTAAGAAGCTAGCAAATATCGCTATATATTGGTAATTTGATCGAAGTTGTGTGAGCTTTGGTGTCGCTATAATCTGCTTGTGTAAACAGTTTTGATATTTTGTGTCCGTAATTGTATCATTTTGTTAATTTGTTTTGCCGGCCGTGTTGCGGGATCGCCATCTTTTTCGCTGGACTGGCAAGGTCATCCAAACTTAAATCCTTTTTTTTCTAAAATAGGCAAGGTCTAGTCTCCGAATAGGAGGTTTCTTTCACAGATCACACATGTTTATGTTTCATCTATTCTTTCGCTAATTCTATGTTTTCACTGTCATGCCATCAAAAATAAAAATGCAAACCAGTCAATACAGAAAGTCCACAATCTGGGAAATGAAAGAAGATAAATATACAAAAAGCCTCGCCAAGAATCAGGTCTGTGCGATAATTGATATGCGAGATATTCGGAAGAACGTTTTACCCAAATTTATAACGCTTTGTATGGAGACGCCATATTGGTGTCCCTTTAAGGGGCACAAATATAGACTACAAAACAGTCCGTATTTTTGCGTATTCAAGTACGCGAGAGCAGTCAAACAAAAGGTCTGGAACGAGGCTGAAAACAGAGAGCGAGACTCATACGTCACGCTTTACCGATTTCTCTACTGATTTTGAGAAAAAAACCGACTGTTTTTGAAGTCTAGCACAAGTATGGCCGCCGGAAACAAACAGAAACATCTGTTTTTGAGTTTTCTTACTTGTGCGTGAATTCATCGCTGGAGGAACTCATAAAGATTAAACTAGTATTTATTCTAAGACAGGGAATGTTTAGATAGAAAAATCCCCAAAAATCAGTGAAGTTTTTACCCACATAGGAGCTTTCCCGGTCGCCAGCTAAATGCCACGTCACGCAAAAGCCTGGAAATTCAAGCGTCTTTTATCGCAAAACGAAGAACCCTTAGGAACCGCAAATTTGTGTAAACAAAGGTTTTTAGGCGCTGTAATACCTCATGAAAGTAGAAACTCAGAAGAATCGATAGTTTCTTAGTTTGAATTTTGGTGACGTCATGTGAAAACCCCTAATTAAACAGGCCTAACTTCATATCAATACTTTCGAGTGTGGGTCTTTGTTGATCTCCTAATTCTTTACTAAATTCAGTAAAGCTAGTTCGATCGATTATCTACATCGATAGGCCCGTTGAACCCGAAATAATGCGAAATAGCTTTGAAATACGCGCTTAACATGGTTAACTTTCCTCAATTGTATATTTGAATTCATGATAAATACAGCTCCACCAGCTTCAAACAGAGTCTATGGCAGACTGAAAATGGTTTTGATAGAACAAAATTAATTTTTCAAATCATTTGTGTCACTGTGGTAGGGTAGTGGTCAGGGTTTTGTTTGCACGTGCAGATAAACCAGGTTCGACTCCCACGAAGCTGTTTTCTGTTTCTTTGTACCGTTTTGTTCTTTTTAGTCTTTGTTTTTTAACACTGTTTTTCCTTTTGGCCTGCTAGTTTTCCTTTATTCTTACTGCTGACCCGGCTGGTCATGTACTTGGATCAACATATATTTTAAGCTTAAGTTCGGGGTTTTATTTTGGAAAAGGGATTTCAAGAGCTCTATACTGGCCAAGCTTACGGCCAGAAAAAACCATAAGCTGTCAAGACATGTCCCTCCGCTGAAACAGCTGACTGATTTTTCAATGTTAGTTGACGTCATGATAAGCAACACACAGCACACCACAAACTGTACTAGTTTACACCCAACACGGCCCACCAGTGACCCACTTAGTCTAGGAGGTAGAACCCTGAAAAAATCGAGACGTAGCACACCCTCTACATATTTGGTCTGGCATCTCAAAATGATAGAGCAATACCCATAGAACATTTTTAGGTATCATGTACTGATGTACTGGTGGGACGTCATTGTGCTTGGGGCTCATTTGTGACTGCTGGTAAGGTCCCTGTGATTTAAGCATATTTTTAGTATCATTATTTTATACAAGTTAAACTCGACATTACTCCCCTCAAGTTAAGCCTAGACAATTTTAAATTGGTTCAAGCATTACTGGTGTGAATATCTTCTATTTTTATGTGTAAAACGTGTTAACCAGGTTTCCATGGTAACCGTTGCTATGGTAATTTTTAATTACGGCCATTTAAGCGATAATTAGCATTGGATTCTTTCGAATAACGACCAAACTTATCACTTCTTTATCTGGCGAAATTTAAATTTGCCTTTTGTACATCGCCTTAATCATCAATGTTATTACCCTAAAATCTCCACTGGGTTTGCCTCCAAAAAATAATTAAACGAAACATTTTATTGGTTTTCCGGATTAATTACAGAATTACAGCCATGCCCAGTACAGCATTGAAATGCGGTAAAGCTAGAAGATTCAAATGAGAAAGCTGTCATTACCCACAATGCTATGAGGAATAAAAGTTGTCGTTGGAACCCGCCATACTGTGTTCTGCTTAGTGTCGAGTCATGCAGTTTGATTAGTATAATATATAGATTTAGCCAGGGCTAGAAGCGAAGCTCCCATTAATAAACTTATTATTTAAATCAAACAAATAATAAACTTGTAATCCACAAATCAGTTAACTTAAGGGGAAATTCATATGGGAAAGGCTAAGTGATTTTAGAGTGAAACATCTTACATCGAGTTGATAGCCATATAAAACACCCAAAAATAGCAATCATCTTCGATCACATTCAAGAACCGTAATGGCTCTTGATCACAGTGGATTATACCTGGAAAACAAATCAGGCCGAATTTTTTGCTTTCGACAAGTTTACTTTATAAAATCTTGCCAACAAATCCGGGGATATGTAAACCAACCTTTTATACTTTTTACACATCACATACGTACATCTGAGGTGAAACAGTACTATTTATCATACAGACCTCGAGCGCCCAATTTGCAGTGAACATTAAAAGAGTTATGCTTCAACATAAATAATTGATTGTTTTTTTTTTAAGGGTTTTATAACGATGTGTAATCTTGAAAAGCGTTTGATACACGCGGCAAAAAGATAACTCCTGCAAGCGATGTTCATGAACGACTGAAAACAAACAGCACACCGATTTAAATTGCAAGAGAGACTACTAACAATCACTAAAAGAAATATAATTCGGTTAAACATTTACAGAGACAACAATTTTCATTCACGAAGATAAGTATTAAAGAGTTTCGAAAAATCCTGTGTCTTAAAGCTTAATAAGTTTATGTTTTAAGCCGGCCTCGCGGTGTTTGCTTTTCTCAAAGATGAACTCGAGCAAAGAAATATTCTTCTAAATATTCTTCGGAACGTTTTCTTTCTATTTGCGGTGAGAAAATATATCTAAAGGCTTTTTAAAGTTCTGCAAGCTTATATCAAACCTGATATTAGGTCGGTTCATTGTCTCAAATCTTACAAACGTGCATAAACTTGCCGCATAAATTGTGCTCGACTACATGAAATTAGATATAAAAAAACAAACACTAAATACAATCATTACTTAGGCTTACCTTTCGAGATGCAGCTCCTAAAAGCTATCAAGTAACGCGAGAATCGCTTGACAATTTTGAATCCTCCTTAATACGCATCATGCCAAATCAAGCAAGGTGAAAAACGAAAACGATGCCATCCGAAATCGGATTTCCGACTTTGACAAGCGACGCATCTCTCAACCAAAAAACCAATGAACAAACTAGCCATGAATAACAGACTTGATAGCAGCTGTATTTCATTTTGTACTTCCAGTGGAAAAAGACAGTTAAAAACATCACAAGTTGACACAAAACTCTGTCAGCTTCAGCTGTCAAAGTAAACATGTTTCAAGATGCTGCATAAATTTTCCGCATGAACTCACCTGTCAAATTTTGACCAATCAGAGCATAAAAATTGGGCGTAGAGCGTGACCAACGCGTGACCTAGGTAAGAAAAGGTATTCGCCGCCTAAATTTTAAAAAAACTTGCTGAATTTTCGCGTCAATGGTTAGTTTGAAATCAAACTCTTAACAGTGTGGGGCCATCATGATATGAACACAGCATATTTCATATAAATTTACAAAAATAATAAACTTGAGCCTGCGATCATTTGAAAACCAGTAACCTGTCAGTGGATAACTTCAAAAAAGTACTCGACCTCGATGGGTTGACACCTGAGCCCGCGATACGGTCAGGTGATACTGGTCAGCAGATACCTTGTTTTAACAGCTGTCAATTGATCACAACATTGATGTGCAATATCAGTCTTCCTGTGCTCCCAAACTAGCTAGAAAGTGTGAGATTGAACATTGGTTGACCTGTGGTACGGACGGACGGGCGGGCGGGCGGTGTACGGTCACGTGATTACCAAATTTTCTGGGATGGGTAGATTACTTTAGCTATGGGGCTACGCCCACGCGCGCGCTTCGCGCGCGCGTGGGAGCTCCGCTATTACATTTTGGTGACGAGGTGAGAACAAATTTCCTCAAACATCAACAGTGCAAGGTTTTGGGGCAACGCTGTGTGTGTTGTGGAGTACAGAATGACCAGCACTGGACTGTTTGGTCGTGTCGGCGAGTTCATCGCCGAGCGTGAAACGTTTAATTCCTACGTGGAAAGAATGGAAATGTTCTTCACGGCAAATAATATCGTTGAGACAACAGGTGAGGGTAGCACTCAAGCAAATCGAGTTGTAGCCGAGAGAAAGCGAGCTATATTCCTCACAGAAGTTGGAGCCGAGTGATGGGTGTCTGTAAAACGCGGACCGGATACCTGCGTATGGCGGATGCGGATGGGAAAATGCGGATAGAAAAATACGGATGGAAACAAAAATGCGGATAACAAAAAAAGTAAGAGGAAAAAATCAAGAAATGTGGATGGCAAAAAAAGAAACAATAAATAAACAAACAAACAATTAAGGAAACAAATCTTTCTTTCAAGTCCCTGGTTGGACCCTTCACATACATACAGAACGTGATGTCAATGGTTGGCACAGTTTTGTACCCTGCAATTCCTGTCATTAATGTCACAGAAATAAGGACATTCCGTTCCTCCTTCTTAAATGCACACATACTTGATGCACTTCTCCTTTGAGTGTTTAGCCTAAGGCTTGCACGCAACAGCTCAAAAAATGGGCTAGCAAAGTTTCGCTTATTTTGCACTGGCCCCTTCTAATATTCTTCCCTTTATCCAATAAGGAGCCAGTGGTCCCTGCAGTCACGGGTCAGAATGCACAATATTACTTTACCAGCATCCTAAAGCGGTGTAATTCACAAAGCAGTCTGTCTTTACTTTCGGGAGTGATCGCTATTTTTTTAAACTTTACTTTATTCGGAATTTCATGGTTATCGCGCTAAGAGGGGGAGGCATTGGTGTTAGTATTAAAACAAACGACAAACAATTTTTAATATAAAATCATTCTGACCTAGTGTACTCAACTTACAGAGAGAATATTCTCAGGGTAATCAAATCAAGACCTATTTGTTTGAGCGGCTCAAGACAGAAAACATTGCAGCGTGCATCAACCAGACAAAAGGCGGAACGTAAAAACGTAACTTTCAGGTTTGGCAGATGCCAATCAACTCCGCCTATCATGTGGATTTATTTTTTACAAGTTCTACCCTTTGGGAATTTATAAGTGCACGAATAATGAGTTCCAATTTTTAAAATTTGCAAAATATACTGCAGATTGAAAAGAAAAAACAGACTTCTTGGTCAATCGCAAAAGTTATTTCCTGAAAAGGTGTAAAAAAATCACCTAATCTGCAAAATTAAACTCCCGCAAAAAAGGAGAAGTGTCACCTGTGAACGCATTAATGAAGGCTATTTTCTGTTTTATTTGTTTTTGTTTCTAATTTTTCTGCTAGAAAAAAAGTTTCCAAAACATATCCTCAGTGAGTTTTTAGAACGTCTGTATCGAGCAACTTAAAACTCAGAATTCGGAATCGAAAATAATTTATATAATATTCAAATTATTTGGCCAGTTCCCGTCTATCTGCGAAGCAGCAACCAAACATACTTTTCTACACGGAAAGATGTTTAATTATTACAAATCAGAAAAAAAAGACTAAGCTGCTTCTTAATAAAAAGTAGACTTTAAAAATATTTTAGCTATGTCTACACCAGATCAGCATTTTTTATATGTTGATAGAAGCTTTTCGTAAAACTGTGAAAATGAAACGAACGTCAGAATAATGACTCTGCTGAGTGTGCGGCATATTGCCTGACAATGAATTTCTGTAGAAGAACCCACAAGACCGATTCACACAAAACCGAGAGGAAAATTTGTGAAACGGAAAACCACTAGTGTAACAGTAGCTTAGCTTTTTATCTCAAAAATGGCCTTCTGCAGGTGTCTGCAGTTCACAATCACTCTCTGAACTGTCTGCTATGGCAGAGTCGACCAGAGTCAAGGCAGAGCGAAAGTTGATTTGTATTATGAGTCCTTTTGAAGATCAGGCTCCTTTGTGAGGAAACATGGCGATTTAGCGGAGGCGAGCGTGAAATAGGCGAAGCAAAGCACGCCGATGTTTTCGCGTAATTCACCCTATTTTTTGGTTACTTTAGTTTGTTTTCTCTAATTTTCTTTTAATTTGAGGAAATTTAGTCCTTTGTTGTTGTTGTTGTTGTCCGAACAACGTTATACACTTGTTTTGTTAAGAAATGTTTTAGTGACACAATTTAACTTATATATCCAAAAATTTTTTTGTTTTTGTTATTGTTCACAAGTTTTTCTATCCTCATTTTTCCATCTGCATCCGCCATCCGTAGGTATCTGATCCTCTTTTTGCAGACACCTCCTTTGCTAGCCTATTTTTTGGACCTGTTTACCTTTCCTGAAATCCTTAGGCTAAACATATCAAGTATGTGTGCATTTAAGGAGGAGGAACGGAGCGTCCTTATTTCTGTGACATTAATGAAAGGAATTACAGGGTACAAAACTGTGCCAACTATTGGCATCACGTTCTGTATGTAAGTGAAGGGGCCAACCATGTGACAGCGACTTGAAAGAAAGATTTCTTTCCTTAATTGTTTGTTTGTTTATTTTTTTTTGCCATCCGCGTTTCTCGGTTTTTTCCTCTTACTTTTTTTGTTATCCGCATTTTTTCCATCCGCATTTTTCTATCCGCATTTTCCCATCCGCATCCGCCATCCGCAGGTATCCGGTCCGCGTCTTACAGACACCCTCAAATACTTACTCTCGCTAAAATGAGTCCATTTTCACTGACTTTGCTACACTTAGACAAGTGACAGCTGGCTAAGTGCGACTTAACATCAGAGAAATGTCTTGGTCGCAGAGTGCATGGATCCACACCCCTACTGGGACCAAACTCTGCCTTTACGATCTCGCCGAAAGAACAGCTTGATGAAATAGCTGAATAAGCCATTTTTCACAATTGATCTCTTCGGCGATTTCATTGACATAATCATATTTGATACTCGCACCTGTGGCATTACAATTCAATTAGATTGAAAGCAAAAATGAATCATCGTGGGAATTCGGATGTCATACCCTAACAAAAACTTAAAAGATAATCCCTTTTGTGTGTATTCACTGAAAAAGGGAACTATTTTTCCCGTTTCATTTCTGTTACCGATAAACGCTTTACAGATCTTTGAATGAACTGAAATTTACAGCTAATTTGCCTTTTGCAAAGCATTAAATGGATTTTCTCTTACAATAAAAAAATAAAACTTTTTAAGATGGAAAAGTGTGGGGCATTTTTTTTTATCATAGTGCAATGTACAAACATCTACTGTCTTCTGATAAGCAAATATCATCATTTTAAAAATCTTTTGACGTTGACGCTATTTTTAGGCACGCAAAAAAGAGTGCCCACAAATTTTATTGTGCTGACAAAAGGACTTACCTTGCAACTTAACTCTTATTTTTTTTGTTATTATCAATAACTATCATTTAAAAAAAGATGAGAATATTATAGAATTGGTCACTACAACGCTATTGTTTTCTAATAACCCTCTTTAAGAATGCGTGACATGCCACAGTAATTGAATTATTTTAAGCCACGCAAACATACACTGCTTCTTCCTCTTTGAAAAAAAAAACAGACCTTAAGGGGATTCTAAGTCCTGGTTTATGTTTTTCTGTGGAAAGAAGAGTTATTTTCCCCCTCAGAAATGTGAAATGTAAAGATTATGTTTCATGTCAATTTGTTAAAACGACGCATCTAAGGCTAATTTGCATACGAAGAATAAAGTCACGTTCATCGTCGACAAGAAAAAAATGACAGGAAAAAGTGATTACTAAGTTTTCTCCACATGTTTTCAAAAGTCCAACATTTAAAGGGTCTAATAACATTTGGCGATAATTAGAAACGTTAAAACTGTGGAAATTAGTAGATCGGATGCGGACCGTTACAATTCCAGCTTTGCTGTCAAAATGGCGAATTTTGGAACATTAACGGAACTTTGTACAGCACGCAAAGAAGAGTGCCCACAAATTTTATTGCATTAAGAAGTAGACTGGTCTTAGTACTTCTGATTTATCATAGACTTGAGTCTGGGTCAAGTGCCACTTTTGCGAAATTACCGTTCAGCTTTAGTTATGTAAATTACTTTTCCTGCTGAGCAAATAAAAGGTCATTTTAAAAATATCATATCTCAGCCAACTTTCCACAGAATGCAACCATTAAACCTTGAAACTATTAACCAGAGTTAAAACTTCTGTGTGTAAAATAATCAGCTTATTCGGCCTTGTAAGGTAGGTTTGACAGAGCACTAAAGTTTCACCAAAATTGCACCAGTTCCGATGGCAAACTGGCTAGTTTTAGGTGACCTAGAAAATCTTCCTGTAAAATAGAGAAACAAATGAGTTGGTCCAAATAAATGTGATATTTCTTCATGGGATAGGATAGGTATCTTCCACCGAAAAAATCAGGGCAATCCGTGATAGACCGAAATTTGCCTTATCGGTTCTTACGCGGACAGCCTCTTGAAACCTGAAGTGGTCTACTTAGGCCTAAAAATCAGTGCGGCAGGTCTGCAACCAGTGGAAGAGAAAATTAATGTAGTAAAGAAAGCACCCACCCCTCGCAATGTAAGTGAACTGAGATCTTTCCTAGGCATGGTGCGATACTATCATTCATTGCTGCCAGGGCTAGCCACAATGCTGGCACCCTTGCAAAAGCTTTTGCAAAAGCTTTTGCAAAAGGGCACGCAGTGGGAGTGGACACTCGACTGCCAGGAAGCTTTTGAAGCCTGTAAGGAGGGTCTAACTAGTGATTCACTGTTAGTCCACCATGACCTGAATCGGGAATTAAGGTTAGCCTGTGATGCATCAAGTTATGGCCTAGGAGCAGTGTTAAGTCTTATTATGGACGACGGTCAAGAAAGGCCAATAGCCTATGCCTCCCATACTCTAAGCTCAAGCGAGAGAAACTATGCACAGATAGAACGTGAAGCTTTCTCCATTGTTTAGGGGTTAAAAAATTTCATCAGTTCCTATATGGACGAACGTTTACACTAGTGACGTCATATCGCTTGCTGTGCGTGATCGGCAGTGAATTACCCGCCAAGTTTAAAATTACATGACGCCCCTCTAACCGACCAATACGGTGGCGTCCTTAAAATAACCACGCAGTATGACACAGAACCAAGAATAGATTGAAAATAATTCTCATAGGAAGAGGGCCATGTATGGGGGATTCGCTCTCTTAGATCATTCTCTCTTGTTCTCAATAATGACGAACACTACCGTTACTTCGCTTCAACAGTAAAATATCTAACCCACAGGAGTAAAACTTCCAAATCACGAACGAAACTAAACGAGACAAAACTCATTCTTCTACTGTATTATTCGGTGCTTCTTATCCGAAAAAATGCAATTCACTGAAATAAGAGCTGTCTAGGGGAGTCTTAGAAACAAACCAATTACGCAAATGAAACACTAGAGGGAAAATCACTGTTGAAAATGAAATGAAACTAAAAATAATGAAAACTGAATGAGAAACTTAACCTCCCCCCAGACCGGTTAACTCAGAACTGTCCTACTCGCCACTAACCTTCTTCAGCTCCCTTGGTCTTTCTGGAAAGTCTAATAGTCTCACCATTCTGGATGCCGTGGCCAGTTTTATCTTGTAAATTCATAACAAAGTCATCTGCTTGTAAAGATATCCTTATTGTGGATTGTTTCTTGCTGTACGCCATCTCAAGCTTTCCATTTGTCTTCGGACTGAACAATTTTTTCTTACCATGTATTTCATAACTCCATTGAACGTCTTTTGAAACCATTATCGCCTGCTCGTCTTCCTGTATCTTCTTGTTTTTCCAGTAAATAGTTTGCCATATCTTCCCCCATCATCCCTAGCACTTCAAGAGGATCACCTCGTACCACTATGCAATCTACATCATCCTCGATTTCGAGTCTGACGTCACGCTGTTGGGCTTTTCTTCTCAGATTGTTTATCTGCTTTTGCGTCAATTTACGGACGGTTTCATTTTTTACTTTTTGAGTGGTGCAAGCTTTGGAGAAACCTTTCTTCAAACTTTCAACAGCTTGACTTACACTCCCCTTATCCTTTCCTGTCACACAAAGTTTCACAGAATAGTCGCCTGTTGACTTCAAATTTGCTTCACTTTTTCCTGTCAGCTTAACAGCTTTACAAGAGGAGTCGTTTTCCTGTTCGTCCGTATTTTGGACTACCGCCCGCTGTTGCGCTTGCAAAAAATCCGGAACCATTTGAGCTTGAAAGACCACAACGCGCAGATGACGAACGTTTTTATAATTTTTACTGAACGAATCCAGAGCTTTGAATGTTACTTGCGCAGAGCCTGACGCAGACAGACCAAATCCACCAGTGCCAACGCTTGGTTTTGAGACTGTTTGAAGGTTGTTTTGATCCGCCAGGCGAAGGCCTTCTTCCAGGCACGCCTGGAGGTGAATCTTATCTTGGAATCCTGAAACTAATAATTGCAAAATCGATATAAAAAAGTAAAAGGTTACTCTTACAATAAAATAGCTCGAGAGTTAAGGTGTGGTTTATTTCAATTGGAGCACTGAAATTATCCACAAAGAAAATGCAACAATTTCACTTAAAACTAAAAAAGTAGTATTTCAGCTGACGAAGGACGTAAAATGGGCTTTAATTCTAGATCAAAATCTATTTTTTCATTAGGTCAAAATTGGGGGAAGGCGTATTTATATCTTTCTTTGGTAAAAAGATTGTGTTATGTTTCTATATATATAGTCAGTAATACGCTGTGCGTCAGGTCAGCATCGTCACTTGGAACCAATGTTTTCTTAATAGGACGACCCACTAAAGAACATTAAACATACCTGGAATTATGTGAATTATATGACGTACTGCCAAGTTTCCTCCACCATTCATTACCGCTGTCCCAGGTGTTTGCTCGCCGTGTTGACTGCATTCTTGTTGGATCTGTGGGCCGCCAGCTTTTAAGATGGCTTTGCTTAGTTCACCAGCATTGCTCAAGTTCACATCCCTGCTGTTGATGTTTATAATGGCGTCTGTGCTCTCTTTTGTCAAGTCGCCATTTATAACTTGAATACTCAATGAACAGAAAGGTTGTCTCTGTTTCTCTTGTTGAAATATCTGAGGCCGAGAAGCTCTGTGCTTGGATTGCAAGGCAGCCATCTCTTGCGCAAAGGCAGTGTTAAGCACCTTATCTTACTGAAGCACCACAAATCGAATGTCTTTCACTGCAGATGAAGTATTCGATCGTTTGACAAAAGATGACGGTTTCCTCTAACATGATCCTGGAAGCTGTGACAGGAGGAAACCTGAGGTTTCCAGTGCCTATGACCGGAAATGCTATTGATACTCGTCCAAGCTCATCAGCCTTCTGTAGACATTTTTGGACGACGCCTCGTAAGACCTAAAATAAAACTTAAAAAGTGAATTCAGTGGCGGTTACAGGTAAAATGTATAGCTAGTTTTGCAACGACTAGATGAAACACTTCCTTCTAAGGGTTGATGAGTAAAAGTTACCTTGACTACTTAAAGTGGGAATCTAGTTCTCATAGTTCTTCCGACAAAAGTTCTGCAAACAGACTACAATGCAAGCAGGGTGGTTTATTTGGGCTGTCATTGTAGCTTTGTAATGGACGACAAGCAATGCAAACTAGAATGATTTATGAAGATTATTTCTTTTTTATTTAGCGACACAGGGGACTCAAAAAAGCACGTTATCCCAATTAGATTTGAAGTCATGACCTTTTGGTTATTACGTTGCTCTACCACTGAGCTATAGAAAACTATGGGGCTAAAGTCATCAACTAAGTGTAATAAGTTTGAATGAGTGCCAATTATATCCCTACCCACTCCCCCGTTCCACCATGCCACTCGGAACAGTTTACATGGATCACGTGATCACAGGCCAGCTTCCCTGATCCACGAGTAACGGTGATGTCACCAGTGTTTGGAGTTACCAAGTTTTCCCTCATTGCCTGCCCACCCGCATTGACGATAGCCTGGGAGCATGCACCTTGTGAACTGACCAGAATGTTAGCCTGCAATTGAATTAAAAAATAGGAATTCAATGGCTTATTTCTTTTCAACAATTGTGACTTAACTAAGCGTTCTTCTTTGGACGCTTGATTCTGTTTCACGTGGGTTGGGCTTTGCCACAGTTCGACGTTAGTTTTTGACTATAAAAGAGGCATATGATTGTGTCATAAAACAGTGTTTTCCTAACTAAGGGGCAAAACGTGCAAAACGGCAGGACCCAGATAAGAAAGGGGTAAACCATTTCTCTTCAATTTCATTATATTCCAAGAAGGGCTTGTACGGTCCGGCTCTCGTTGTGAGAATCTATAGGAAGTTGAGTAATTTCAATTTTTAGTGGACAAAAACGTTGTACCACAATAATTTAAACAATATCGCATTTTTTTTGTATTTTTCAAGGGCTATAGATATAATTGATTATCTGTAATAACACCAAAATCCATTTCTCATGGGAGCCCGAGAAAATAAATATCAAATTTCACAAAAATTGTGAAAACGCAGGTGAAATTCTGAAAATTTCAGGTGGAAGATGTCATTTTGTGAAATTTGACATTTATCAATCTCGTTCCCAAAGGCCGCGATCCTTTTGGTCAGCGACGGGGATCGGAACCACTGGCCAGATGGGATTTTCAGTCCGCAAATCGCGCATTTCCGGTTACACTGCGCAGAAGATGGCGGAGAGAAGTGGTCCAGACAAGGCGTGAAATATGGATTGGAAAAAGTTGGAAATAAAGGAAATATTACACTCAAACAGAAACAAGAAGGGATCCTGAATATAATCGCTTTGAAGCAAAAAGATGTAATGAGCAGTGGATATTTTACGAGGACTTCTCTGTATTTGGTCAGATTGAAAATATTTGAATGGGTTAAATTTCACAGAAGACATTTACATCAGGGAAACTGAGCTAGTAGAAATTTCGTAACTGCTTCGCGTGTGAATTCACGGTTTATTACGCATGCAAGAGTGCAGAGATGAATATGAAAATGGATTCAACTTTCGAATTAAAAACTCATTAATGTAATCTTGGGGGATACGCTTGACTTAGCTTGATTGTAGCGGGAACGACGTTTTTCAGCAAAACAGAGCACTCAACGACACAACGAGAAGGAGAAATTTTATTTTCTGTCAGCCAAGCACAGACCACTATATCTTTTTCATAAAGAAATCAGTGAGTCTTTTTATACTATTTAGTAGAATCCATTGAACGTAACATACCTGCTGCGTCTGGATGTTTTGCAGGTTTCCACGAAATTTTGTGACCACTTCCTGTAACAAGGGTGGAAGAATCTGTGCTGCTCACTATATTATTCATATTCCCTTCACCCTTATCGCCAACCTCACCAACATCATCATCATCAGCAGCAGCACCATCATAGTCGTCGTCGTTATCTTCATTGCCTGGCTTCGCAATTGCTTCTGGACATGGATAACAGAATTCACAAGCAAGTCACCGTTTTCGCTGGCAAAAAAATTTTCTTAGGCCTGGCTGTTTCACATTGAAAGTTTCACATTCGGTACTATCTGCAAGAGCTTCTAACTTACTTTTCGCACGTTTTATCCCCTCTTTGTTTCCCCAAATGACAAAATCATCATCACCTCTTCCTGTTTGAATCTTGACTTCATGGCGGAGTTGAACTTCAATTGAAGATAAGTCATCTTGACAAAGTTCAGAGAGATATTTTCGGACTAACTTAGGGGAACATTTCATTTGCTCTTCTCGTATGCAGTTGTTATCTAGGCATGCAGTTAGCGTCTTAATTGCTTCTCGGACATCTTCCCGAAACCTAGATACATAGGTATCATTCCAGTTATTCCCATGAACTAGGACGGCTGAGCTGGCGTTGAGTTGCTCACAAAGTTGGTACCATTCTGTGGTTTTCAATAGCTGGCGACCGTTGCCGTCCTTCAGAACTTTCTCCTCCAATTTCAACTTACTTACAAGACTGGCAGCCTTGTCCGCATGCGAAGCTGACGTGCATATTATCCGAGCCTCGCTATCGATCACGAAAACAGCCTCCACGTTGTTTTTTTTCTAATTCACATTTGACTTTCTCCAGCCCTTTATCTAAAGACAAAATTTTCAAAATGTTTTTTGAAAGGCTTAATTTCTTTTCAACCATGCCCGAAATTTGTTCATGGAATTTCGTGGTCACCTCCAAGAACAGTGGTGGTGAGCCTTCAAAATAGATTTCCTCTGCTTCAGTGTCTAACTTTCTCTCCAGTTCTTTGTTTTTCTTTTTAAGCTTTTCCACGAACCGGATCTTCTTTAGCAAAGTTAAATGTTCCAAAGAAACCTTTTCCGTTTTCGTCACATACGTTTTTCTGGTTTCATTCTGGTATAATTCCTCTAATTTTGCTTTTAATATCTCTTTTAAATCTTCTGCATCAGAAGCCAGGGACACAATTCTGACGAAAGAATCATCGATCATTTTAACCAGCGGAGATTGAACTCCAAAACAAGCGCGGATACTTGGTAACTGAGCTTTCACGGCTTCCCAGAAATCTTTGTTGACTTCAACGTCTTGCTTTTTAAGCCTGTCAAGCCATGTTTGTACCTCTTCTACGCATTCAGACTGCCTTGAGTCACTTTTATCCTCTCCGTGATACAATAGAGCGGCTATACTGCGGTTCAGCTTCCAGTTAATTTCACTTGTCTTCGTAGCCAAAACTACCTTAAGGTTGTCATGAAGGGACGTTGTTGTGACGTATTCCATTACATCTGGGTCCACAACCATGTAGAGCCGCTTTGCTTTGGGCCTAGACCGCTGACTCAATGATGTGCTATGGTTGTTGTCTACAGACGTTCCCACTTCACTCTCGGCTTATGCATGGTCATCATCTTCAGGTGAATCACTAAAGATTCTGACTGTCAATTGAGCCTTGTTTAGGACATGTGGTCTTTCGTGCTGTCCGGCTAAGACTCTTTGAACATCTATTATTAAAAAGTAAAGATTGACTTAATTCAACTAACCCCCTTTCATCTACAAAGCGACAAGAACATGCAAGGATTTTTGTTTTGGTGGTCTAAAGAAATTAGAATTCAAGTGCGCCCTGACCACGAGTTTCTTCAAGTTTTTCGTTTTTTGATGAAAGGAGGTAAAGGTATATTTATGGAACGTTTGAATTTAGACCGGTTAAATACTGAAACGCTATAGTTACCACAGCTCGACCAGTTTTAGACTTAAACAGCGCTCTCTCCACAGGGCCACCATTGTTCTTTGGACTTTGAAAGTACAGCTTAATGACATCATGGGTGGTATCATCTGAAATTCCGCTGACGAGAATCTCAAGTAGGTTAAGGCCTGGTTTTTTACACATTTCTTAAAAGTGAAGGGGCTGGTCTAATGTAAAATTCTTGTTAAGATATCCTGTGACTAATAATTTAAGGCTAATTATAACCTACAAATCTTTCAAATTGTTTATAATTGCATCACGTGACCAGCCGCATCCTGTTTTATCGAGAAATCCTTTGAGTCAAAATGCCCACTATATAGAAATCAAATCTTTTTCCTTTTGTACCTGTAGGCCCAAACAGTGGCTACAAATTATAGTCTTCTTGTAAAAACGGTCAGAATGAGACGAGGTCATTTAACGTAATTCTCCCAACGAAAATTTTAGTTAGAGGAGGACTGGCACTAGTCAATGAATACCAATCGCACCTACAAATTGCAACGATTCGAACCATTCCACACTTTGTAGGGTCAATGTTCAGTTTGATGAAGACGAACTGGAGCAACCCGTCGAACAATAGAGGGCGTAGTCGATCATCTCACCTGGTAGTTTGGGTTTTTTTTTAAATTTTATGTTTAGCTTACTTCACCATCTATCATTCCTCGTTAATGTCGTTTAACAATGGTCTTTCGAAAATG
The DNA here is from genome assembly GCA_038088405.1 of Porites divaricata. Classification (NCBI taxonomy): domain Eukaryota; kingdom Metazoa; phylum Cnidaria; class Anthozoa; order Scleractinia; family Poritidae; genus Porites; species Porites divaricata. The sequence continues at coordinate 47,172,314 of JBBMOI010000001.1, forward strand.
TGCGAAAGAATCACAAATGATGTAGAACCAGGTCTTAATCTACTTGAAAGGCTCTTGCACACGGACTTCGCGACGATGAAATTGTGGCCTTTGCAGAGCCCGTTCTCCTCGTTTCAAGCTATCTATTTAATTTTATTAAAATCTGATAAATACGGTAAAGTAGAATGATAATATCTTGAATTCAAGTTGACTAAACGTTTGAATCGCTTTGATGTCAAGCTGATGTCAAATGAAATAATTTTCAATGAAACTACGGACTATGGTTACTTTTGTGTACAGTAACCAAAGAAAACAAATGAAGAAAAGGAGTATAGACCTGTACATACGGCCACAGTCCAATATATTATTCAACTGCAATGAAGATGGTCGTGACAGTGAAAATGATCTCATCCATCATTATTTTAGTCTGATAAAAAATGACCCTCGGTTCCCGTCATAAGCGCATTGAATGATTGAGTAGCCGCCACAGATGATTTTTAACTGAGTAAGAAATTTAGCTTTCCCAAAACTATTCCCCACGGTTTTCGGAGAACACCTATCATAGGAGACCAATGTAAAGCGAAACACGAAATTATTTCGGCAAGTATTTACAAACTACTCCCTTGTAACCAAAGCTTTGCCTTTACGCATCTTTACTCTCCCCACCTCCCGCCACCCACCGCCTTTGAAGTTCCACTCTTTCACTACGGTCGACTCACACAGCCCACAAGTAATCTCTTTGGCTCAAACATACACTCTTCTCTTTCATTTACTATCGTATAGGTACCTTTATCCATTGCCTTTGACGGGCTTTGGGCTGATCTCATTTCTCCCTGGTCGTGTTCGTTGTATTTTTTATTATCTCCATGACCCTGGTCAAACCCGCTGCCCATTCGTGTTTCACATCTACAGGCTAGTGCTACTTGTAAAGCATCTCGATCTGTGAAGACCTGGTTTTTACACTTTAGTTTGGGTTCATTTATACCAAAACTATTTTTTTTATTTTTTCTCAGCCGATATAAACATCATTCTCCACTCTTCCATTTCCGTCCTGTGTTTTATTTTGATTTTCAATTTTCAATTTTCTTGTTACTCCGATTTTCCTTCTACTCTCCTGGTAATTCTGCGACTTGTTTATTTCGATCCTCCTTTCTTGTTTTCTGACCTAGAAAATTGTCTGGAGCACCCCAAGCAATAAGTCGATTGTTTGCAGGAAGTTTGGTAAAGTCCTGTGAATTTCCTATGCCCTGAAATTCTTGTAACGTCTGTCTTGCTTTGTTGAAGTCTCCTTTAACATCATCGAGACTAAGGACTCTTTTGATAAGAACTGTTGGTACACTGGAGAAAAGTTCCTCTAGCGTTTTTAGCTTTTTATCCATGTTTTCAAGATTCTCCTCTTCTTCGGTTTTTCTGGAAGAAGCTGTATTCATTGTAAAGTTGTCCTCTTTGCCGTCGTTGCGTCTCGATCCTACTTTTGCGCATACGTTATCCTCTACGTCTACAAATTAAGTGTCTTTATCAAAATCTCCGTGGACCCCACTCTCCTTTTCGTCTTTTTCGTCGACGTAAAAGATTTTGCCCTCTGTAAGGTAAAAAAACATTGCACATAATATACTGAAGTCTTCTGCATTTCCCTTTAAATTGACTAGAGTTATTATAAATTCTTAAATGGACCCGTATTTTGGGGACAACTTACTTAATAATCGTTTAAAAAGAATATCCTCAAAACACAATTTACTTTTTGCGACCGAAATCCCTATTACCACTAAATTTTTTTTGCATAAATGGCTTATTTTTGTTAAACTTTTTAAAGTTATTTAGTGGTCTAATTAAAGAGTAAAATTAGACTCCAGTCCTTTAAATTTGTAATAAGCCCTTGTAATTTTAAGGGATGCCGTTAAATAAATAAAGGATGTTAAATGGCCGTGCGGAGATACGAAATTTCTCTCTGAATGTTGAGAGAAGAGAAATTTCGTACCTCAAAGCTGCCATGTAATGTTCTATTTATTATATAAACACCAATGAAATACAAAATCATTTCAGTTAAACATTTTTTCCTGTGAAAGGAGCGATTTATTATGAAGCCAGAGCAACGGTGATCTTTTCACATGTGAAGATAACATGTTATTTTTTACATGTGAAGGTATCATGCAGTTTCGCGCGAAAGCTCACCTGGTATTTCATTGGTGTTTATATAATAATGAAATTTAATTTAAGGTTAGGGTTATAGTCTACTCTATAGTGTTTGAGGGCACACGAACGTCACTGTGGCCTGAAGCAAACAGCAGAAACAAGTACTAAATAGGCCATTTCCGAGTTTCAAAAAGTTTCACTTTCAAAACGAGGCTAAGTGCGAAACCTCTGTTGTGGAAATGAGTTTTAATTATGATGCAAATAAAACTCATTTCCACAACAAAGGTTTCGCACTTAGCCTCGTTTTGAAAGTGAAACTTTTTGGAACTCGGAAATGGCCTATTCAACAATAACCAAAGAATGCCATCACAACAGGAGCAATCCAGTTAAGTACAAGCGTGGCAGAGACTTTAAACGCTGCACTGCCAATTTCAGTGCTCAATCTGGCCGCTTTGTTAATGCGCCTACCAAGCCCCTCCCTCTTCCTCAGTTAAAGGAGGAAAGTAAGTAAACTTCTACTCTTTTCACATTTTCGTTTCAAACCAAAATTAAGATCAGTGACAAAATCAAAATCA
>JBBMOI010000001.1:47180000-47295000 GCA_038088405.1 Porites divaricata
GTGGTAGCTTCCCTGTCCACTCGTCCCATACCCAGATTCTTTGGTGGAGAGGGAACACGTGACGAAGCCCTAAGTAGGTCTGCCTCGCGGAGTCGATTAGGAGGTCAACTGAAGGAGAGGCTACTGATGGACTTGCTGATACTATATATTTTATTTGGGTGATGTTATTAAACCCTCCCTGTGTATTTTTCAATGGCTGGCAGAGCTCTTCTGCGCCCCATTTCATTTGTTCACATAATATACAACAATGATATAAAGAGCTGTTTACGTTCAATGTTAATGAATTTCTGTTTTTATTACCCTTTTACAATCATGTAAATCAATTGGTTTTTAGACATAGTGGGTGACTATAGAAAAACAAGAATCCTGACCAATATAAGCCATCAGAAGATTTTAAACCTGGTCTTAAAGAAAAAAACATTTTGAAGATGATTTGAAAAGAGGTAATTGGCTGATCCTTGACTCCCAATTGCAGCTCAATTGTTAATACATTTACTGTTTGCATGAATTCCGTTTTCATTTTTTAAAAGAACAGATGGTCTTCCGATATAAATCGATTAAATCAGTAAAAATCAAGATAAATAGATAAACGAAACGAGTGTGTCATCGATTTCTACCGATTGATCGATACAGTCGATATCAATCAAATCAGATATACTGCATGATTATTATCGATTTATCGATTGACAAATCGATACCGATTTTTATCGATCAACTACTCCGGGATTCAACTTTGGGCTTGTGAACTCGCATAATTACCTGACTAACGGCGCGTGAATTGTCAAGACCGTAAGCTCATCAAGCGCTGAGACTTCAATAGTTAGTCGTTTCCTCGAGATGGAACGGAGAAAACGCTTTTGTAATGGTGAGTCAAAATTGAAATACTGCTGCATAGATCAGGCGATTCACTTCTCTAACAAATATATACATCTTGAAAACTCTCTCCTATTTTATTGCGCATGAGGTGTACTCCCATTTCAACTTCATCAATTATGATCTGGTCTGATCCAACCATGATTTTCAACTTGTACTTCAGAGACAAATGTCTATAATATTTATACTCTCTTAACCTTTTTTTACATTATATAAATTGAAGAACCGATAAAAATAAACAACTGGATGTCATGGACTATAGAAAATAGCTGATCATGTCAAAAAACCCTTTCTAATTTAAGCTGATGATGTCATCTCACCAGTTACGATATTAAAGAGTATTATGGTATGTTATGGTATTTTCTGTAGTGGTCAATAGACCTTATTCACTACACCCGTCATCTTTGCACGTGCTTAGGACTGATGGGTTGAAATCAATGTCACGTGGTTTCTCAGGGGGCAAACAAGTGAAAAAATATTGCCAATGGAAGAAATCGCCGTTGAGTTTGTTTATTCCGAACAACAGGAAATGAAGACCTTTTCATCTCGTGAAGGCGATGATGTCAAAATATGGGTAGAAGTGATCATTGTTCCTTTTTTGTATGCAGTGGCGACCGCAGATGTCCTCATGCCAAAAAGTAATGACCTAAATCTTGCCAAAACTCAATATGTACATTTTGCTTGACTATGAAATCTTCGTCTCGTTTTGATGGAATAAACAAACTCGACTGCGATTACTCATTTTGCGAAATTTTATCACTTGTTAATTGGCCCCCTGAAATACCACGTGACAGCTTTTATCCCATCGATCCTAGAGCCCGTGCAAAGATGGCAGGTATCGTGAATAAGGTCTAGTATAAGACAAATAAAATAATAAAAACTACGAAATGAAGGTATGATCGTCGCAGTGAAACGCAATTTAAGCAATTGCGTAAAGAAGCCTGAAAAAAATTCAGGACTTCAACGGGGTTTGAACCCGTGACCTCGCGATACCGGTGCGATGCTCTACCAACTGAGCTATGAAGCCACTGACGTTGGGAGCAGGTCAATTGTGGGTTCATATGTTCCCGTGAAAGAAATGAGTGTTAATGATATATGAAGTGAATCATATATGAACTGCGGAAATGAAATGAAATGAAGGTATGATCGTCGCAGTGAAACGCAATTTAAGCAATTGCGTAAAGAAGCCTGAAAAAAAAAATTCAGGACTTCAACGTTGAAGTCCTGAATTTTTTTCAGGCTTCTTTACGCAATTGCTTAAATTGCGTTTCACTGCGACGATCATACCTTCATTTCATTTCATTTCCGCAGTTCATATATGATTCACTTCATATATCATTAACAATAAAAACTACGTTGTCTAAACCAAGGTATCCAACCTCCTTTTAACTAGCTATGATATCCACTCTGCTGCTCTCGCCCCTTTCCTCAGCTATTTCAGGCAACGAAACAGCAAGGGCGTAGCTAGGGGGGGGGGGGGGGGGGGGCTGGGGTGCCCGTGACCCCCCCTCCTTGGTAGGCCTTCTTTTGAGCAAACAACCTACAATATTCTGGTGGCGGAAACGCCATGACAATATCTTGGCCGTAAAAGCCATTGTTGAAAAGCCCACTTTTTTTAAATTTGTTTTTTTGTAAAGGCTCTTGTCTTTAGTTAATAAGGGCCTTCATGCCGCGATAATACGACTGAACCCGCTGATACACGAAGGAAAGCAGCGGTATAAACCATATATATAGGGTGTCCCAAAAGTTCGTTCCTCTACTTTATAAGTCTGTATTTCAGTACGATTGGACTTGGTAAGCAAATCTTTTCAACAAAAGTTGTGTCTTTCAATATAATTCACTATTTCCATACTTGTTGTCCTATCTTTTGACTCGAATATTCGATCTGTGTACTTCCGCACCAAAGGTGCGCGTGCGCGAGTATATTTTGCAGCCACTTATTTGGTATTCCATAGCCCGAATTGCTCAAACTCCTTCCTTTTTTTTGTGAATATCACGAAAGATAAACCCCCTTAACGCAAAAACGTTAGCTGCGTGAGAGCACAAGGCTGTATACTTCGATTTACTGGCTTATCTGTTGTAGAAATTGCTAAAAAACTGGAAAAATCCGAATGTTGGGTGGTAGAATGATCGTGATGGAGAAATGAAGGTTTTGAAGGCAAGAAACTAAGGGGAAGACCAAAAGCCCTGAATAAAGCAGCTAAAATAGTTTTAAAGAAGGCTAGATACAAAATAGGAGACTCGACAAGGAAGCTCAGTCTCACATAGTTACCAAGCCAAATAAAAGGGTCATGAAAAGATCCTTAAAATGTTTAAAATTAGAGGCCCCTGAGATGGCAAAAAACCTCTCCTTAGTCTGCCAATTAACGCCCAGCTCGTTTCAAATTTGTAAAGAAGTACAAAAGCCTTGCTATGGAAGGGGGCCGGAATGATTATCTTTTTTTGGATGAATGCCTTAGAAAGTATATTTTTTCAGCTGCCTAAACTAAACAAATATTGTTTGGGGGTTGAACTGGATCCTGCGCACCAGTGATAAAAAGCTCAAAATAGATTATTTGTGGATCTACACGCTGTGTCTACTTCATGCCGCAACGGCTACAGAATGTGATAAAAAAAACAAAAAGGGCATGCCAGTCACTGAAATTCTGAATACACGTACTTGATAGAGAAATAAACATCTTCTAAAAATTTCATGTAAAAATAAAGTTTTGATCAAAAGCTATAGTGCATGAAATTAGAGGAACGAAGTTTTGGGACACCCTGTAGTCGGCGATCCCCGGATGGGGATCTAGTGAGTAGCCTCTGCAGAGCTCTCAAGTCTCACGCAAACAAATTCAGTCTTACGCTCTCACGCTGAAAGTATTATTTCTCACGCATTTGAGATTCCTTGCTCCTTTAGTGAAGTTCCTTTATAATAAACTATATTTTATGATATAATTTAAGTCCTTGTTTGGTTTGTACTCGCTTCGAACACTTTATTCTTGTGCAGAGCCAGCGTTTCTCTGGCCAGTGGCTTTCATGACTATTGCGCATGTTCACATATGCTGACCCGGTAACGTGTTGAGCATCCACACATAATGGCGGATTCCAGTTCAGAGTCGGACCCCGACTTTTAAAGCATGGCATTTCTGCTCAGAATGAAGGAAAACACGTCTTAGCTACTTCCATTTTTCAAAATTTTCTGGGGGAGCATGCCCCCAGACCCCCCTAGTGGGGTGACGCCGCAGGCGTCACAAGATCTCACTCTTTCCCAACAAATCAACTTGAGAGCTCTGCCTCTGTGACCCCCCCTTTGAAAAATCCTGGCTACGCCCCTGAACAGTCGTAACAAAGAACAACATAAAGCAAGGAGCGAGCTGATTTCGCCTCTACCTTTAATTACTCAAAACGCTGTTAGTAATGAAATTAATTCTCTCTTAAGTGTTTGCATTAATATTGTTGTAATAAAATATAATTCTTTTATATCAGCGAGCATCTACTATTTTTTCTTGAGGCTTCGCGCACCTTAACTTAAAGGACTATTCGAGTAAATGCAGAACCCCTGATACTGCGATTTGTCGCAATATTCATTTTCTGTGACAAATGTTTATCTGAAAAGAACACAGCTGCTGAAATGCTATTTACCACCTAGCTATTACACCTATTAAAATTGTATGCTTATATATACTGATTATAAATCGAACAAAAATCTAGACCTAAACATTGAAGAACTAAACCTGATTATTATTTCACTGCGGTTACGTATTTATATCATCGTACCAAGAGAGAATGAGCTACTATGGTCTACTTTCACGTGAACGTGACATGTTTCGCCGCCAAATATTTGAATTTTGACAGCCATTATAGTAATTAGCGCCAGGAGCCGATACTAATCGGCTCCTGTTGTTGACATGTTTTTCATCAGCGCGTTCCGCTCATAATTTAGGAATGAATTTCATTTACAAAGGGATTGCAGTGTTGGAGTCAAAATTTCACTTTGAGGTTAAAGATTGAGATTTTCTAACGGCTGGTAGCCATTTAAAGTAACGAATGTTGAATTCTGACACATCGTGAAAGCCAAAGGCAAAGGTTATCACGCGCGAAACACGAAACCTTTAATAGGTGGCTGGCTTCAATTGTTTATGGAAATGTGCACGTTATTTTTTCTCTTTTTCCAGGAATGTTTTCGTTCAGAAACGGTACATTTTCTTTCAAGAATTATTCTTGAGAGTTTCAAACTGCATTACTTCTTCTTAACGTCTATTACTTGTGATGAATATTTCTCCCTGCAAACACAAATCAGGTCAGATGCTTCAAGCTGTTCAACAATCGCTAACCTGAATGCCAGAGACTTTTTACGCGCGGTTTCCGGTTTCGGTCAATTCTTTATAGTGAGCGGTGTGCCCACATTTGTCTAGCGCTCTCTCAAAATTCAAATGTTTGGCGGCCAAACATTCATGTTTGAACCCACTTTGAACCTATTTTCTCGTTACGTGTCCACGGTTGGATCCAAACGACGGTATCACAGCTCGCGGGTGTGCGTGGATTTCCCCGGAAGGGACAATTGTCGTTTTTGTACAATGTTTTTATACTGATGTAGAGAAGACCTCAATTAGCAATTTCCGTCGAGTCGGAACCGCTTTCTCCGGCGAACTTCCACAAGCCAAGACCGTTTTGCTGTTCGGCAGCTACTCTGGCCAGATTTTTCCACGTAGAAATCAGGCTTTTGACTCGTCGGCGAAAGTAATACCAAGTTTGCACATCATATCACTTGCTGTGCGTGATCGGCAGTGAAATGAATTACCCGCTAATGACGCCACTCTAACCGACCAATAAGGTGGCGTCCTTAAAATAACCACACAGTATGACACAGAACCAAGAATAGATTGAAAATAATTTTCATGGGAAGAGGGTCATGTATGGAGGATTCGCTCTCTTAGATCATTCTCTCTTGATCGTACTCATTGAGTCACTGAAATTTTAGCCTCAGTGTGGCGCGCGGGTGGGGGCTTTTGGCTGGATTGTGGGTTGGTAGGCCTGTGGGTGTTCTTCCGCCTAGGGGTGTGATTACGGGCTGGCCCCTGAGCACCCAATCAGCGAGGTCGTCTGAGGCTTTTTTCTGAAAGGTTATAATATATTGAGGATAGCATTGAGTATTGTTAAAAACAACGAAGATGGTTGGGTTTTCTGTGTTATCAACCACTGACTCATACAAAATCTCCGGACTGGAGGGTTTCTTTGGCGGAGGCGCCCTTATACCAGAATCACCTTTACAATATTGCCCGACCAAAACCAGGGCAAGGTACATAAACCGATCCCCACTTCCGACCCCTGTGTATGAAACTGAATAGGATGCGTCTCTGGCGAAGTACACACCGTTCCCATATTTAGTTCCTGGAAGAAAAAGACACTTTATTCAGATAGTTTGTTTCAGCCAGTGATAGAGTGGTAGTGCACAGGTTTCTTCTGTTACAACAGTCAGATTTTTGTTACCCCTTCCGGCATGTGACACCGATATGATTACCGCCTCAGACTCGTCACCAGTCTTTAAGAGTCCTTCAGTTAAACTGATTGGAAAATGCTAGATCAATCGGATGATTTATTGAGAACCAATCATGATAACTAACGTGGAATTCATTGCCAAATGGGTCATTCCACGGTAATCTGTCGTTGCGGAGAAGACACTTTGGACACAAAAAATCGCTCGTCTGTAAACTACTAAAAGAAGAAGTACACCATTTATATTTTTTTAGGTAGATGTCAGCTAAGTTTATCCATAAGACAAGACAAATCTACTCCTGCTCTTTACGGAGAGATACAATCAACGAATGATTTCCCGTTGCGAAGAAGACTCGCTAGAAGCGCCAATTATTATTCTTTCACTTCAACGTTAGATTCTTTCGAATTTGGGCATCTTTTAAAATGACTCTTTCCTTGCAAAGAAAGAGTTCTTTATAATTGATTGTCAAACAAAAAATATTTAGTTATTCCTTTTTAATGTACTCGAAATTTTGCAATGATTTGATGCGGTCCTGTTGCGGAGAAGACGTTGCGGAGAAGACAAAAGGGCTCGCTGTAAAAAAACCCTGTCTTGTTAAGGGTAAAACGTCGATCAGATAGCACTAAATGACAGGAGAGGACTGGACACAGTGTCCAACATAGCGGAATGGATATATTTCACCCACAGTGCAACAGTTTACTGCTCGTGCTAAATGTTTTCTGCTTGTCCTGAAGGGCAAGACTTATAAATCTGGCCAATAAAAACAAGTCTTGCTTTCGTAGCTGTAGTAGTAGTTTTATGCACTCAGTTTGATGAATGTTCAATATAGGATCGAAGGTCACACTGACTATGAATCAGAACATTTAATAAATTTAAACATTTTGGCCGGTTTTCCTTATTGCAATCAAAACTCTTAGTAGTGCAAAGTCCAATTCTTTGCACTCCTTTTTAGTTACTCAAGCTAGGTACGTATATCGTATAAACCATGTTTATAATTAATATTGAAGACCTAGAGCGGATTTTTAAACAAAGTTATTAGCTTTTCAAATAAGTCAAAATTAAATTTGTCTTCTCCGCAACGGCTTTTGGCAACACATGCAGAATAAATTATAATTTGTGCAAAAATATGACCTGGGAATTGTATGAGACATTGTACGAGACCTTTCGCTTTTAGTTTTTAATAGGTAATCTTAGACAAGTTTGTTACTTTTTAAAAACCAATGTCTAGTTTCACATTATCGTGGAATGACCCAAATACGTCTTCCGTAAATAACTTTCAGAGTGCTAGTAATGTACCCAACATCGTCCCTAGCCCTTTCTATAAAATATGAGAGGCGTGCTCCATTCCAGCGAAAGAGTTGTAAGTGCCAATGAATACGCCTGCAGGCAAAATGAAGCGAATCCTGTATTCTGATTAGTTACTCCAGCTGGATGGATGGGCTTATCTTGTCCGTTCGGGATTTTCCGCGCAGGTCTCGCAGAAAGATCTATTCTTGGTCACATAGCAGTCGAGATGACTGGATATTGGCCATGTGATTTTTGGCGTTCTTTAAGTAAAAAGACCTTGGCTAATATTCAGCCATCTTAGCTTGACCTCACGCTTGTTCAGTAACACAATACACAGAGATATTGCATATTAAGAGTAGTCCCCATTTTTCCTCAGGGATGGTAAAAGGAGGGAAACGCGAGCGCGCGGGAAAAACAACTTACGCGAGAAAGGCGAGACGCGGCGTCTTTCTCCCCGCCGCGTCGCGCCTTTCTCGCGTGGGTGATTTTCACGCCCGCTCACGTGTCACTCACTCTACTATCCCTGAGAAAAAATGGGGACTACTCGTAGTCTCAGATATTGGGGGTTTATTTCTTTGTGCCAATTGTACAGATTGTACATGTCCCACAGGATGATGCAATATAGAAAGACGATGCATGTACACTCGCTATATAGCCGTGAAAAGTAGCGCTTATCTCTAGGTCTCGTATTATCACAGAAACACGAACAGAGTTTGACGAAAAAAGTAACGACACTTTTTACAAAAACAAACGATGAATTTGGAGTCACAAGGGACTAATCAGACCTGCTATAATGGATCGTATATTGATCAACTACCAGCTCTTTCCCACTAAAAGACTCACCATGTTCCCCATGGAAGTTTTTGTCGAATCCCTGTGTGTTTATAGCACGTATGTTTTTAGCGTCGGTTCCATGGAAGAGCTGCTGTTCGTTGTTTCCTCCATTGTCTTTGTCCATTTTCTGTTTAAGTACCATGTACTGCTTATAAAGATGAGGATTTTGAACTCGCTCGATTTTCTGAATGCGCTCTCTTCTAGCGGTTGCTTGAAATTTGCTCGCGACATTTTGATACTCAGAGGAACCGGGGTCTACAATCACAGTGTGTACTGTCATATTGGGGCGTGGCATCGGAGCCCACGTGCTCGGAAGAGAAATTCCTTTGGAAGAAAGAATCAGTGCTTTTAGTTTTAATTTGCTGCGGAAAGAATAAATTGATGATTTAGGGTGGTTTAAGTTGGCTGTAGTCCGAAATAAGAATCTTTAAATGACTTGTCCCGGACTGAAAAAATTCAATGATGTTGTCAGTTGTTCTGGTCCTTAATCGGGTTGTCAAACGTTTAAGACGTTTTGTTTCTTTTATGTTTTCTCGGCTTCCATTGTCGGTTATCGCACCATGATTCTTACGAAAAGTCATTCGCAACTCGCCCTGTTACAGGAATCTCTTCTTACAACGTTTTGAAACTCAGGGGCTCTATTTTTGTGTCTCCCTGTTAAGACTACAGCTGAAATACTGCTTAACTTGAAGGCTGAGGTGACCATAGTTTGGTCGATTTTCTGTAAGAGTTGCGAATTGTTTATTGGCTATGGGTACATGTTATCCGAACAACAAACCCACGGTCAGCGACGTTTTGACTTCAAAAGGAAGAAATATAGCTTTCCCTCCCCCCATCCCCTCCATGCAATATTGATGTTCGAACTACCTACAGAACACAACAAACACCCCAACTTTGAATGGGGGGGGGGGGGGGGAGGACAGGGGAGGGGTGCAGATTGTTTTGTTCTCTAAAGTTACCCTATTTGAGTACAATGTCTCAAAAATTTTGTCGCCGATTGCAGTCAGAGAAATCAAATATATCTTTAACTACCAGTCGATCCCTTTCAGTTATGACATTAGGGCTTACGCAACTACCTCTTAGATTGATAGATAGATAGATAGATAGATAGATAGATAGATGAACTTTATTTAAGTGTCAAGGTCTTTAGCTGGGAAAGCTAATTGGGGATACTAAATAAAATGATCATAGAATCAAAGCAAAAAAGAAGAAAATCTATGTACAATTCAAAAATAATATATATACATACGATAAAAGAGAAGAAGTGCAAAAAGACAAAAAAAACTATCAATTAACAATCAAGTAAAAGAACGTCATGTACACGCACCCGGCAGTTGCACGCCCCATCCAGTAGGCTAGACACATCCAGATTGCGTGCAGTTCCCACAAACTGGATGTGTTTAGCCTGCTGGATGGGGCGTGCAACTGCTGTTGAAATTAGTTGTTCTGGAAATGGCCTTGGATATTATCAGTTCCCTAACATGGCACTGTGCACTACCATGCTTTTAATGAAATGATTTTAAAACCATTCAGTTTGCACTGACCTTCCTTGACATTTCTAGAAAGCGTAATTGTCGCACCATATTTCCTGCCGTGGCCAGTTTTAGCCGTTAAATCGATGACAAAGTCATCTCCTGGCAAAGATATCTGTACTGTGGGCTGTTTCTTGGCAGACGCCATCTCAAGCTCTAGATTTTTGGTCGGACTGAACACCATTTTCTTGCCATGTTTTTCGTAACTCCATTCTACGTTGTTTAAAAGCATCATCGCCTGATCTTCTTCCTGTATTTTCTTATTTCTTTCGTAAATCTCGTGTCGGATCTCTCCAACCATGCGCTGTACTTCAACTGGATCGCCTCGCATCACTATGCAATCTGTATCATCCTCGATTTCAAGCTCGACATCACAATCTTTAGATTTTCTCCTAAGAATATCAATCTGCTCAGGCGAAAGTTTACTGACGGTTTCATTTTTGACTCTTTGAATCTCACAAGCTTCGGAGAAACCTTTCTTTAAATCGTCTATAGCTTTACCGACGCTTCCTTTATCCTTCCCTGTGACATAAATTATCGCAGAGCGCTCGCTGGTTGACTTCGGGTAAGTTGCGGTGTTTCTTGTTTCCCTAGCAACTTTTACAACTGCATCACCTGCACTGGAGTCACTCTCTTGTTCATCCATATCCTGTCTCTGTTGTGCCAACAAAAATTCCTGAACCATTTGAGCTTGAAAGACAACGACACGCACGTTGCGAAGGTTTTGAAAACTTCCTCTCAAGGAGCTGAGAGCTTGGAATGTTACCTGAGCCGAGTCCGCTGCCGTCAGACCAAATGCACCAGTGCCTACACATGGAATTGATATTGTTTGAAGGTTGTTTTGGTCTGCTAGACGAAGGCCAGCTTCCAAACATGTCTGAAGATGCTGTTTATCTTGGGAGCCTGGGGGTACATGAAAATTTTTGAGGACATGTTAGAAATAACATTTAAAATAAACAAACAAAACTATGTTGCAGACTGAGACAAAGTCTGAAATATTCTACACTTCGCAAGTGTCGGCCGCATAGCCGGATAGCTGCATAGGGCTTTAGATTGTTCCAACACATTGACCGAATTTTCCTTGAAGAACCAACGAAGAAATTTATCGCATGTATCAGTTACGTTGTTACCATCAAAAAGGCGAGTCATTGCTTGGCATCAGGTAAAACTCACAGTTTTCACGAGTTTTATGCACGATTTTTCGCCGAGAAACAAATAAAAAATAACAGTAGTCGGGGTTCTTTCATTTTGCATTCGCCAATCTGGCACTCGGTAGCAAGCCGCAAGAAGCCGCATGTAGAATCCACCGATATGCACTGCATTCTTGTCGTGGGGGAAAAAACGACGAAGAGGAAAAAATGCCAGATGGTCGCTCTTCTGCAAAGTGTATTCCAGCTACCACGCCGGGGTTTCTCCAGAAAATGGATGTGAAGTGGGACGAACCTCGTGATTTTTATAAAAGCCTTTTGCGCGAAGTGACGATTAACAAAATGATACTGAAATCTAATACACGATAAGAAAATTTTAGCGCTTTCGAGGAGCGCGACATATTAAATGAGATTAAGTCACATCAGCCTCCGACAAAGCTTACAACTCTGCGCCACCCCTCTCATGATTTTCGCCTTTTACTCTTGAAGAAGTTGTTACACGCCCGAAATATGATCGGGATGTTGTATAGAAACGTCTCTAATCCTATCTTTTTCTGTAATTTGTTTGCAAAATAATTAACACAGCACCTGTGTTGGAAGTTGCACATTGACAAAGTCGTAGCCAAAGCAAACATACATACATACATACTTCATTGGAACTCCCTTCAACAGGGCTTTTCAGTCACAATAACCTAACTATTTTAACTTAATCACAATAACAATTTAAATTAAAAATTCAATCATTTCTTATAGAACATATTATTAAAAAGGGTCTTCTTAAAACTATTAATTTCTGTTTATATTCTTAATATTCCCAGCTAGCCCATTCCCAGCTAGCCCTTGGACCCCGATAATAAAGCGCCCTTTGTCCCGTTGACAGTCTACATCGAGGAACCACAAAATCATTACATCCCCTAGTGTTCCTATTGTGGACTGCTGAACGTTTAACAAAACGTTTAAGCAAATAATCTGGAGCTAGACCATTTACACACTTGAATGCTAAAACTAGATCATTAAATAAAACTTCCTCTGTAACATCCAACCATCTAAGAGATCTCCGACCCTGAGAGATATGGTCGAACTTACTTAACCCTAGTACAATTCTGGCTGCAAAATTCTGCACCAACTGCAGTTTGTGTAGATTACGTTTAGATGTGTTCCCCCACACCGAGGAACAATAAAACAATTTACTGAAAACGAAGTTATTTATAAGTAATAAAAGTGTTTTCTTGTCTAAAAGATGTTTAATTCTTCTGATATGTACCAACTGGTTCATGCAACTAAATGCTGTCTTAGTGATATGTACATCATAAGTAAGATATTGGTCAATATATACCCCTAGATCCTTGGCAAACGGAACTGGTGAGATAGTTTTGCCTAACAAATATAATGAAATAGGAGGTAGCATCTTAATAAGTTGTGCTGAGCCAACAACCACTAATTTTGTCTTGTCAGGGTTTGTGAGTAGAGCATTTGATGCGCACCATTTACTGATATTCCTAAGATCATGGTTTACAGTTGCCACAGCACTTGATGAGTCTGATACAGAAAATTTAAAGTATAATTGACTATTATCGACATACGCGGCAGCTTGGAATTTTAACAACCAATGATAAACTGTCGCTCCACCAAAGTGGTAACAGGAAAATGCATTCGACAGAAACTGCCCTCATAAATGTTTCAGACAACCTTTTGAAGGCAATTGATGAAAAATCAGCCTCGCTACTTGTACTGCTTGACATGTCAAAAGCTTTTGACAGTCTTAATCATGATCTATTGCTGGAAAAACTACGAAGACTTGGCCTTAAAGCTTCGGCAGTTTTCTGGTTTAGCAGCTATCTATCTAGTAGATATCAAAGGTTGCGATACGAAGATTCAGTTTCAGAATTGTTACCCTTAACAAATGGAGTACCTCAGGCATCAATCTTGGGCCCAGTGCTTTTTACAATTTATATCAATTATTTAATTAGTGCTATTACCCACAGTCAACATACTTTCGATATAACGGGTAACAATGATATCGATCTGTTGTTGGCCGGTTCTTCTGAATTGCTTTCCTTGGGTACAGGTATCACCTCAGCAATTTTCCACGCTTTGGGAAAGGAAGCCACTTGAAATGAATTAGTTACCAGTCTAGAGATCACAGGTGCGATGCTCTCACAACTGTCCTTCAGGACTCGAGCAGAGATTTTATCATATCCTGACGCTTTGTTGGAAGCCAAACTCTTAATGACAGACTTAACATCCGTTTCATTTACATTTTGAAACTCAAATCCTTCTTGTTCAGCATGTAAGCCGATTTCCATTCTTTCCTCCCTAGGACCCCATTCTTTATGGAAACCTTGTTCCTCTATTATCAAGTTCGCTTTATAGGCAGTAAGTTTGCCTACTGATGTAAAATACTTGTTGAATTTATTTGCCAACGTCTTATGGTCCTCCAAGGTACTTGGATGTTTAGCAATACCTCGAGACATGCATCGATTTAAGATCTTCCAAATGGCATTTGTATTTCCTCTGCTGTTAGCTATTTCGTTCCTTACATGGGTTTTTTCAGCAAGGTTCAGTTCTCGTTTCACTTCTTGTCGAAAGAAGCGATATCCATTCCAGCATAGTTTGTCGTTAGTTTGAATGGCTTTCTTATGCCAGCAGTCCCTGGTCTTCATGAACTGCTTTATTTCAGGTGTTACGAACGGATTAGGGCGGGATTTGATCTTTACACGTTTAATGGACGCATGCTGATCCAACACGTCTAAGAAGAGAGAATTAAATGTTTCCACTTGAGAATCGTTGTCATCAAAGAAGTGTACCATGTGCCACGGGACAAGCAAGAGGTCTTCGCAAAAGCTATCGGATGTGTACCTGGAGTAGCTTCTTGCAGTGACATATTTGGCTTTGACTTTAGGGCGCCTTATCCTCAATGTAACTTCAGTTAAGTTGTGATCACTTATTGAGGACGCTATAACTGAGCAAGACTCCGCTAGGGTAGGGTCGGTACACATAATTACATCAATCAGTGAGCGCTTTTTTTCTGTGATTCTAGTCGGTTCTTTCACCAATTGTGTCAGGTTGAAAGTAGCACAAAGTTCCTTGAAGGTTCGACTATCCGCTGTATCATCAAGAATGTTGCAATTTAAGTCACCCAGAATGATACTATTTGTCATACCATCGCTGAAAATTAACGTAGCACTAGGTGGAACAGTGCAAATAAGAATTGACTCAGTTTACAGTGTCGAACTTGGACTTTTATCCAGAGCTGTTGAAAATTTTCATCGCTAATTCCTGAGACATCCTTTAAAAGTGTCGCTTTGAATGTATCTCTGATGTATACTGCAAGGCCCCGCCGGATTTATGTTCACCCCGATTTTGGCGGAAGAATGCAAATCCCGGGATTTGCATTACTTGATTATCAACCGTCGAGTCAAGCCAAGTCTCTGATATGGTAAATATATCAAAGTCATGTTCTTCAATAGTATGTTGTAGAAGAAGAAAGTGTTCGCTCGACTTTAACGAACGAATATTCAAATGAGCAATCTTGATGCACGAATTTGCATGTTGGCCGACCAGAGACTTGGACGCTGTTGAATAATAATTTCCTTTGGTATCTTGTCCAGGATGAGAATTTTGTTTTTGATTTAAATTTGGGCCAGGGTGTGGGTGAACATCGCCACTAAGGATGATCTGTGACATCACTGGGTTAAAACTTTCGGTCCCATTAGGAAAGTAGAGCAGTCTTCGTCGAAGAAACTTTCTCTTGATCGTGCACGTGGTGATCTTGGTTCCCGATGCAAATGAGGTCGAAACTCCATTTTCCAAAACTTCTTGGCCTGACACAATGTTTGTCTGGTTAAAGACGTCGCCAGAATCAGCAGAATTGATCTTAGGTCGTGTACTGCTGTTTAAGTAAACGCAGATAAGAAAACACAAGTATAAATACAGAATAAGCGCGGAGTTCAGGAAAACGTGACCGTTCTGCATGGTTACAATAATAGAGGCAGTATCAAGCGAATTCTTCCAATGTTTCGTGCAGACTACGAAACAAGATGTTAGGATTAATTAAAAGAACTTGCAGAGATTTTGATGATCATAAGACTTTAAGAACTCTCTACTGTGCTCTTGTACGCTCCAACTTAGAATACTGTTGTCTAATTTGGTCCCCTTACACCACAAAAGGTATTGAAAAGTTGGAGAGGGTCCAAAGAAGGGCAACTAAATTTATCTTAAAGACTGAGGACACCTAAGCTTGCCGTCTGAATAAACTAAATTTGTTATCATTGGAAAAGAGGCGATTGTTAGCAGATGTTACTTTTTTATATAAAGCTCTTAATGGGATCATTGACATCAATGTTGAACCTTATGTGGATTTTTATAAGGAAACTGATCGCTATTCTTTTAGACATAGTGATAAGTTAACTTTAAAGATGAGATATGCAAGAACGATTGTCCTTAAATTTTCTTTTTTTCAGAGTAGTGGGAACATGGAATTCGCTTCCCCTTTCCATTCGTGAGGCAACAAGTGTGAACTCTTTTAAGGCATTAGTTAAAAAGTTTTTTACGGATCAGCATAATCTTTGAATGTTTTTCCTGTTTACTTATTTATTACTATTTTAATTTCGCTTTCGTTTGTATTTTTATCTTAGTACCTTAGGTGATCTGCTTTATATGGGGTCTTTGACTCTTTTGCATTTCATCCTTTGGCCCTTTGTTTTTCTTAAGCCATAAATTGTAATAAATAAAATATTTACTATAAAAAATTGGGAAAAACTTTTCTTAAAAAAATTTAGTCTCATGTCAGACGCCCGCCACCCCTTAAAACGTGGGGTTAGGGGGTGGAGACGAGTGACATTTCAGACTACGACCTTCTGTATACTGTTTTTTTTTCTTGATGATGACGTAACTTGATTTTCTAAACTTTTAAAAAAATTCTTAATTGTTTTTAAGAAAAGTTTTTTCGCAATTTTTCATAGCCAAATGTTATAAAAAGTCGCTTCTTTTTAATCAAAATATAAATAGGAAATCCTCGCCGTTGGTTTTACGTTAATCTTTCTTACCAATCGCCTTTTTCAGTACGAAATAATTTTAGCTTTAAAAATTTATTGTCGATATGGCCTGATGCTATATTCATCGCCATCTGTCGTTAAACGTTAACTTAAGGTTTCCAGACTACTGAGACCATTTGATACCCGCTTCTTGGATTTCTCGTTATATGCTTTATTTACTTGGCTCAGATCATGATTCCGGGTACGTGCAAGTAGCTAGATGACAATGTTTGTGTGCTATAACTTCTTGCACTTTTCTGTTGAATGCCAAACTCGTTTAACCCTAGCATAAATCTCTTCAACTATAAACGTCTTTTGGTGCCCAATATGGTGTAAGGAGCGCGCGGGGCAAACACGAGCTTAAGTGTCATTGTCTGAGAAAGTGTTCCAGGGGCCAAAAGTTGTGGTCAACCGATTTGGCTGAAACTTGGCACAGAAGTTGGGTGTGATGAGATATTTCAAAAGCCACTTTGGCTCGATTATCTGACTTTTAGTTTTGGAGTTACAGGGGGGGTCTCATTTTTTGCCCTTTGAGCACTAAAAACCCAGCCTTCCAGGGGGCATTTTGAAAGTGTGATAAGACCCCACTGGTAAATTGTGCTGCCAAATGAATTTGACCATGAACTCTACTATAATAGAGCTTTTAGTTCATGCATGTAACTTTGTCCTCAAGGTATTGCACAGAGAGGAGCCTGGGGCTAGAGTTTGGTCAAAATTGATGTTAAAATTACAACCCAAAATAGCCATTTTTCAAAAATTCACTATATTCACCTGCCTTCTTGCACAACTTCCATACCTATACCACTGTTTACTTTAATCACCAAATTATCAAAATCAGTTGAGAAAAATTTGGCTTATTATGGTTTATTGAATTTTTGAAACAAACACTTCATGCCCCTCTAAGGCAATGCAAAATGGAATTTTGAGCATAGTTCAGGCCATAAACAAACTACATTGTTGACAAGAAGCTCTTATTCTGTATTTGGTGAGTGAAAATGAATTGTCAAAGCCAAATCAGTTTCGTTGTTTAGAAATACACCGATTCTTACCTTTAAATTGATCTAAAACGGGCCTTTGATTAGCACAAAAACACATGATTTAGCAAAACAAAGGTGATTTTATTCTTTTGAAAACCTAGTAACACCCCAGAACACCACTGATGATGTTCTGACGTAGATATAACGATCTTTTTACAAGATGCTTAAATTTTCTTTGATTTATAATCAGTTTCTCGTCATATTTCTAAGCATTACTCCATGCAAGTATGTTAAGTCTCCATATTTTGTTAGGTCCATTTTTTAAATATTTTTACCAGATAAATTAGGCTTATCAAAAGGTTCGTTAAGATATAATCTTCGTCTGACCTTGTAATAGCCTGAATAGTTGTTGTAAATACCCATCTGCAAAGGAGCATGACTATACATACGTGGTTATACAAACATATACGAGCTTCAGTGAGCAGTATCGAGGTGAACTGTGATTTTCTCAGTAGTTTAGAGCTGAAAAAATGAAACCATCCATCCACAGTTAGGAGAGCTGGATAACAGAAAGCTTTTGCTGCTTTTTTAAGGAAAATAACCCAAAGAAAGCCTTGCATCGAGATGATGCAATTGACAGTATATCAAATGAACTGCCCGCCATTTTGGACTTGGAGGATGTGGGGTGGGGACTGGACCGAGTTCCCGTCCAATCCTTCTCCCGTTTCGCGGGATTTTTTTGTGTTTTCATCAGGTGTGTTCGAAGTTCTAGAAAGTGATCTGTTTCAGGATAATTTTATGATGGCATTTTATTTCTTTGGAGGGGTAAATTTATTTAATACCAGTGTGGTGTCACGTTGTGGGCTGTACAAGGAACAAGAATGCTTCCTTTGTTGTCTTGCGATAGTGGCATGACTGCATTGTTAATGCACAAGTAGGGGTTCAAGTGTGTTTGGGGAAGAAGAGGAAGACCTGGTGATGCTAAAGCTACAGGTGCTTCAAAAGATCAGGTAGGGATCATACACGCGCACAAATGGCTCTTATCGCGGTTTACGGGACTCTTTTGCTTGAAGAGAGACGATGATATATAATTTACGATATTGTCATTTCAAATTGTTTGTTTATGGTTGATTGATTCCCTTGTTATTTCCCTGAGTCCTTACGAAGACCACTAAACATTCAACAAACTCATCGCAGCAATATATTTATCAAAAAAAAAAAACAACAACAGCAATAATAGAAATAACTGGAAGGCCGTTTTTTGTCTGCTCGAGCTGTTTGTTTACATTCAGCTTGTCACGTGGACACGCTTATCAAGCAGTGCTAAGTTTGGCATTGCACAATTTCGAGCCGGCTTGCATGGAAACTCCACCGGTCTCCTTTATTTGCCTGTTTCGTCGAAGACAAGTAAATTTGAAATAGGCTTAGTACATAATTCCGCAGGAATTGTTTTGGGAATTTTAGACACCAAAAATAATTTTAGAAAATCTCAAGAATATTACAAAAAAATTGAAAAATACTAGAACTTGAATAGCAGTTTGAACAGTCAACCGAATTTTGGCAACATTTCACAGGCAAAAACGTTGAAACAACGGTCTTATTTTCTCTATATTTTTTCATTTATTTTTTAATTCAATAGTTAACATTATTTTAAATATTTTTTAATTAAATAATGAACAATATTTTTCTACAAATATACACGAATCTTCCGTGCTCTTCCAGAACGATTCAGAGTCAATTCCCATTCAAGTACGACATATGTGTGTTCATTGCCTATGCATTATTCCAAGCAAATCCAATAATATCAACTAATTTGGTCGATTTTGCGACAACGTTTTAATGACATTTTCTCGCTGAGAATGTCAATTTCATCGAAAAACTTAGATGCAGCATGTTGTCAAAGATCTTTGACGAAAAGGGTAAATAATGGAAACCAGTAACTGACTTGTGCATTGAATGGTAAGAGTATGTACGTGGCAAGCGGAATGTAAACAAGCAGCTCGAGCAGACCAAAAACAGCCTTCAAGTTATCCTTATCGTACTTGTGTTTTTTTTTTGACAAATTTGTTGAATGTTTAATGCTCTTCCTAAGGACCCAGGAAATTAACATGGGAATCAATCAACCATAAACAAACAATTTGAAACGACAGTATCGTAAATTATATATCATCGCCTCTCTTCGAGCAAAAGAGTCCCGTTAACCGCGATAAGAGCCATTTGTATGCGTGTATGATCCCTAAGCGATCTTTTGAATCACCTGTTGCTTTAGTATCACCAGGTCTTCCTCTTCAAGTTCCCCGGACACACTTGAACCCTTCTACTTGTGCTTTACCCATGCAGTCATGCTGCTATCGTAAGACAACAAAAGAAGCATCCCTGTTTCTTGCACAGGTTACGACGTGACACTGCACTGGTCATTTACCTCTCCAAAGGAATAAAGTGCCATCGTAAAATTATCCTTAAACAGATCGCTTTCTAGAATTTCCTACACGCGTGATGAAAAACAAGAAAAATTCCCTCGAAAAGGAGAAGGGTTGGACGGGAACTCGGTCCAGACCCCACACACTCCAAGTCCAAAATGGCGGGCCAGCTAACTTGATGCAACTACAATTCCATTTATCTCAATGCAAGGCTTTGTTTGGGTTGTTTTCTTTATAAAAGCAAAACAAGCTTTTCGTTATCCAGCTCTCCTAACTGTGGATGGATGGTTTCATTTTTTCAGCTCTAAACGACTCGGAAAATCACAGTTCACCTCGATACTGCTCACTGAAGCTCGTATATGTTTGTATAATCTACGTATGTGTGGTCATACTCCTTTGCTGATGGATATTTACAACAACTATTCAGGCTACTACAAGGTTAGACGAAGATTATATGTTAGCGAACCTCTTGATAAGCTAAATTTATCTAGTAAAAATATAAAAAAATGGGCTTGACAAAATATGGAGACTTAACATGCTTGGAGTAATTCTTACATATATGACGTGAAACTGAATAAAATAAAAGAAAAATTTAAGTATCTTGTAAAAAGGTCGTTATATCTACGTCAGAACATTTTCATTTGTCTCCTATGGTGGTTATTAGGTTTTCAAAGAATAAAGCCACCTTTGTTTTGCTAAATCATGTGTTTTTTGTGCTAATCAGAGGCCCATTTTAGATCAATTTTAGAGGTAAGAGTCGGTGTATTTCTAAACAACGAAACTGATTTGACTTTGACAATTCATTTTCACTTACCAAATACAGAATAAGGTCTTCTTTGCAACAATTTGGTTTGTTTATGGCCTGAATTATGCTCAAAATTCCATTTTGCATTGCCTTAGAGGGGCATGAAGTGTTTGTTCCAAAAATTCAATAAACCATAATAAGCCAAATTTTTCTCAACTGATTTTGATAATTGGGTGACTAAAGTAAACAGTGGTATAGGTATGGAAGTTGTGCAAGAAGGCAGGTGAATATAGTGAATTTTTGAAAAATGGCTATTTTGGGTTGTAATTTTAACATCAATTTTGACCAAACTCTAGCCCCAGGCTCCTCTCTGTGCAATACCTTGAGGACAAAGTTACCTGCATGAACTGAAAGCTCTATTATAGTAGAGTTCATGGTCAAATTCATTTGGCATCACAATTTACCAGTGGGGTCTTATCACACTTTCAAAATGCCCCCTGGAAGGCTGGATTTTTAGTGCTCAAAGGGCAAAAAATGAGACCCCCCCTGTAACTCCAAAACTAAAAGTCGGATAAGCGAGCCAAAGTGGCTTTTGAAATATCTCATCACACCCAACTTCTGTGCCAAGTTTCAGCCAAATCGGTTGACCACAACTTTTGGCCCCTGGAACACTTTCTCAGAGCACACAAATCCAGTAATTCCTAGGTAGTTTAACTAACATAGGCTGAACGTTAGGTGACTCAACCATGAGCGCAGTGTAACCTAGTGATTCTTTAGTTTGTCTAACCTACAGGTTGCCCTTTAGGGGGCGCATAAGTAGAGCTAACAAACATAGGCTGCACTTAAGGTGGCGCACCCATGATCATGAGTGCAGTGTAACCCAGTGATTCTTTACGTAGTCTAACAAACAGGCTACACTTTAGGTGGCGCACCCACGAGTACAGTGTAACCCAGTGATTCTTTGGGTAGCCTAACAAACATGCTGCACTTTAGGTGGCACACCCATGGGTGCAGCGTAACCCAGTGATTCTTTAGGTAGAGCTAACAAACATAGGCTGTACTTTAGGTGTCGCACCCATGAGTTCAGTCACCCATTGATTCTTTAGGCAGAACTTACAAACATAGACTCTTAAAGATTTCGTGTACATCAGATTGCAACACGTTTCCCATAAAACTTTGTGATGCTACAATATGCATGGCACTTCGCCTATTTCTTTATCTCTAGATACATTGTTTTAACTCTCAATTAATAGCCAGAGGAAGTCTGTCTTATTTTAGCAAGAATATTATTACTAAAATAAGAAAGATAAACTGCCATACAAGGAGGCCTTAATTGTGAAAAGATTACATATCTCTAAACTAAGGTGTTTTAGTTTTCCTTTAAAAACATAAAGGGATGTCAATTGCCGCACCTCCACAGGCAAGCTGCACAACACACTTAAGCTATAAGAAAGGCTTATTTTATAAAATTCAGTGGGGGATTGTGGAACACGCTGAGCGAGCTTGTATTAAATTTCTCTTAGCTTATAAGTAGTTAAATTGCAGCGATGAACAAAGCGCAAGTTCAGATGTTCTGGCGACGTGTTATTTACAATGCTATGCATCATTATTGCTTTACTAACTATACGCGCTGATTGAGTTTCAACCACTTTAAATTTTAAAACAATTCATTAGTAGCGGAGCTTTCGTGCGCGAAGCGCGCGCAGCGGAGCACCATGGGGAAGAAAATGGGGTAATCTATCCGTCGGAGAAAATGTGGTAATCACGACCGCCCGAGAGACCGTCCGTCCTCACCACAGGCATATCAATGTAAAAAAAACTCAACTAACAGGTATGGCAACCCAAATGCAACTCGAGGTTATTTTGGCTGGAAATCGCATAACCACCCGCGTCTTGTAAAACAGAGGTAGCTAAAGAGTCAATAAAGACGAAAACGGAAAGCGGAAATTGTTTCTGTATCCATGATTTTGGTGATTTTGTTTATTCTTATTCGTCGAAAAGAATAATTTTACTTTGGTCAGCAAGTCTATTTTTTACCCCCTTTTTGGTGATACAAATTAATTAATTTTAGTTGTGACGGCATTACAGCTTAGTCATGACGGCTTTGGAAGAAACTAGAGTTTTCACCGTCATTATCGAGTAAAAGACTTTTAAATGATCTCGTTTTCAAACCTTTCACAGATCGAGTTTATCTCGTTTTCAAAAGGTCCTTGAGAACTGAATAAGACAATATTTTATCACCTATAGTCGCGTAGCCTGCAAACAGAAGACGTATCTCTGGTCGTCGTTTCTCTCCCTTCGAAAAATTCTCGGCGGGTGAAACAAGAGCCGAACGGTGCGTCTGCTCCCCACAGGTTAACAGTAATGGGATGAAAACCGAACTTATTTTGACCAGATCAAAACAAAGCTGACCTCTGGAATAACAGTAATAATAATCAAAAGCCTCAAACACGCCTTACGGGCGTGTCAGACTCGCGCGCTTCGCGCGTGCGAGACTTTTATAAGCCAAGCTGAACCGGTTTTGAGAAAAAAAAAGACTGTTTTGCAGTCTAAAGAAAACGCAATAAAGTTGAACATTCTTTACATACACTGTCCGTTTATGATGACCGCGTGTCAAAATGATAAGACAATGAACAAAAGAGTAAAAGTGAAAAGAATTCTAAACACGAAAATTAGCATTCGACATAAGTGTTCATATTAATCTGTCAAACATAGCTTACTAAATCAAGCCGTTCAAATCAAATAAACTAGATTCAATTAAAGTTTAAATTGAGTCATTCATAAGGCAACGATCCATGGTTGGAAAATGTATGGCTATTTTCATATTTTTCA
The DNA here is from genome assembly GCA_038088405.1 of Porites divaricata. Lineage (NCBI taxonomy): Eukaryota > Metazoa > Cnidaria > Anthozoa > Scleractinia > Poritidae > Porites > Porites divaricata. Next base: position 47,203,164 of record JBBMOI010000001.1, read on the forward strand.
TAGTTTCAGGATATAATACGTACAATCTTTCCGCTCAGTCAATACGAAAATAAGCTAAAGAATTAAATTTTATTAGTTAGTAACAGTACCTGGAATTATATGGATTATATGACGCACTTCTAAGCTTCCGCCACCAGTCATAACCGCTGTTCCAGCAGTTTGTCTGCCATGTTGTTTGCATTCCTCTTGTATATCTCGGCCGCCGGCTTTTAAAATAGCTTTGCTTAGTTCACCAGCATTGGTCAAATCCATATCCAAGCCGATAATATTCATAATGGCGTCACTTTTCTCCTTTGTAAGATCCCCATTTATGACTTCAATAGTCATTTTCCTCTGTCTACTAGCATATAGAGGGGTTATGCCCACATGGCTCTCTTTACATAAAAGAGGATGACGTTGTTGCTCCTGTTTGAATGCCTGAAGAATAGGAGCTTGGAACAGCACGATCCTAACTTTGTTGATGAAGTTAAAATGGGCACTGAAATTATTGAGGGCTTGAAATATCAGGCTGGCTGAATCCGCCGCAGTCAATTGATAAACTCCCGTTCCTACCGCTGGAAATGCAATGGACTGGAAACCTCGAGCCTCTGCCTCACCAAGACACCTTTCCACGCACTTCTGCAGTTGTTTTTTGTCGGTCGAATCTGGTATCAAGTGGATGATATGACGGGCCTTTAGATTTCCACCACTGGTTACTACCACTGATCCACCTGTTTGATGTCCCAGTTGATAGCACTCGTTCTGAACACCTTGTCCAGCTGCCTGTCTCACAGCCTTACTCAGTGCCCCAGCGCTATCCATATTCATATTTTTACTGTTAATAATAACAATGGCATCCGTTGTCTCGAGGCACAAATTTCCTTGGGAAACTTCTACACTAACACTTTCTGCAGCTAGTTGTTTTTCTCCCAGAGTGTTTGCAAGGCAGACTCTGCGCAGCAATTTCAAGTTAGCTATCACCTCTGCAAAGGCAATGATAAGTGCCTCATCTTGCTGTAACAGCACAAATCGAATATCTTTCACCGAAGATGAAGGATTAGTTTGACAAAAGGTGATGGCTTCTTCCAGCATTATTTTTGAAGCTGCAAATAGTGGAAAGTTAAGCTTTCCAGTGCCTATGACTGGAAATGCTATTGATGCCCCTCCAAGATCGTCAGCCTTATGTAGACACTTTTTAACGGTGCCTTGTAAAACCTAAAATGAGACATGAATCATGCAATGGATAAAAATTATGGATTTTTACTGATACACTCAACAGTGATTAATAAACTGTCTTCATTGATCATCAAAGTACCAAACTTAGAAGAAAAATGTCTCCACTGACAGCCTGAAAAAATAGCTGACATTTGGCGACGCCACTAATGGTTTGCCCGCGAAATGACGACGCCTGAGGAACGAGCGTACAAATCCGATACTAATGACGTGTCACTGCCAGATCTACCAGTCCTTCCGACTGGTTGAAGCCATTTTCCCTCGTGTCACGACCAATCCGAATTACTACCCAGAATTGGGTGGTGCCTCGTCATATCAGCATGGAATTTCTGCGCTTGATCCTCAGATCGGCGTTATTACGGGGAAAAAACCAGTGGTGGCGTTGCGAAATGACAGCTGTTATCTCAGACTACGCTCATTACGCTTATTTCGCTAATTACGAAACGCAGAAAGTACAGCCAAGCGTGAGAAACTGTTATTCAGCCACGCAATTCGTTGGGCATTGTGGTTTTAAAAGTATGACAAGTGATATAACTCCCAGATCAATTTAGAGTTTTTAAGATATACAAAAGGCACTAGGAACAAAATTGCAGCTTAAACGCAAAACTGTTGCTAAAAGATTGAACTTTTTGAGTGACTTTTTTTTCAGCCCGTTTAACTTATTTGGCATTGTAGCTCAAAAGGTATGACAGGCGATGTAATAATAATAATTTAATGTGCTAGTTCTCTTGTAAATATACCTTTTCCCCCTTTCCACTGTTCCATTTAGAGCAGTTTGTATGGATCACGTGATCGCAGGCCAGGTCATATCCAGAGGTAACTGTGATATCACCAATGTTAGGAGTCACAAAGTTTTGTTTCATCTGAAGTCCACCCGCACTGACGATAGCCTGGGAACATGTTCCTTGTGAACTGACCAGAATGTCGACCTAATTCAAGTAAAGAATAAATCCTTAGTAAAGTACTTGAAGGTTACCGCAGTCAAACCGGAAAAACCATGAACACCAGAAATATTCCTAGAATGTTATTGTGTTGTAAGAAAAAGCCAATCAGGTATGAGAAACCTAAACCGCAAGCAAGATCATTAATTAGTTTGTGGTTTTGTGGATAGCTGCCATGTTTTGATCTTTGCTGCTATTAGTTATAACAGAAAAACCTCCTGAAATATTTCAAGTGTTCACGGTTTTCCCGGCCGCAAGAGGCTCTCCCAGAAAAGACGTGTGAGTTACGGCCGAGACTTTCAGTGCTCTACATTTGGTTACAGATCATGTACCTGATTTTCTTAACCATCGATCAGAACCAAGACATGTAATCTTTAGTCCTTTTTTAGAATGTCACGAAACGGATGTATGAACATCACTTTAGTTCCTTATCATGACGCTAATTTTTAACCTTATGAAGCTTTAGTGCGTGGCTATTAGACTAAATGACCTGTTAACTGGCCCATATATACATTGCAGGTTCTGTCCTTTATATTACTGCCCAAACTCCTTAAGGACGGACTTCCAACTCAGTAGATTCAACGATTCCAAGGGTACTATTAAACCAGCATAATGATGCAGCAGGACAATATTACTCACAACGCAGACAAAATATCTGGAACAAACAGTGCGATCTTTATATCACTTATTACTTTAGGGACCCCTCTGCAAGTTTCACACGTTGCATTTCATCCACCCTGTAAAACAAGATTTGCAACCGGGAGAAGAAAAAAGAAACTACGAGATAAGGAGAACACCTATACATGTTGTTCTACACCAGTTTCCAAGCGATTTGGAGGCCAGTCCAAATAATTTCACTGTTTATATTTTTACTCCAATCGAGATAAATTTTAGAAAGGAAAGCTTCTTCTTATTATGGTAGGGCGTGCGCACAGAGTCTGAGCTAGTCAAGGCGATTAAAAATAATGTTGGCACGCAAACGGTTGAGACTGGCAAATATCGAGGTAGCCGAAGAAACAGTCTTCAATATTTCCTCGTGACACTAAGCAAGACAAATACCTTATTGGTACTTAATTTCGGGCTTTTGGTGAAAGAGTATGTCGCAGGGTTTAATTTTCGCGATTTCACCACGCAAATGTGGCCGGAAAAAGAGCATTAAACTTCGCGATTCAAGGGTTATCAACGTCATTATGTTTTTAAGAGTCTGAAAGTTTTCTTGTTAAACTGGAAAAGCATTGTGTGAAGCTTTACAAATTAAATTAACGTTATTTCACGAACTGAAGAAACCAAGCAGAGCTTACCAGTAACTAGCCACTTAAGAGCGGATGTCAGTAAATATCGACCGAAGGTCTATAAAAGCGAAAAATCGAAAATTCTCTAAAAAATTTACAAAGTAGCACTAGGTAAGCTATTAACATAAATGTAATTTTTACTTCGATCCGATAATTATTTTCCACGTACGGGGGGGTTATTGGTTTCGCGGCTCTCGGACCAGGTTTTCCAGGCCCGAGACCATGTGTCACAAAAAAATCGTTTTAAAATTTAAATCCACTGTAATGCGGACAACAAATAACTTATTCAGAAGAGTACATAATTGCACACATTTTAAGTGGTGAATTACTCAGTTTGAATGAAAGTGTAATATTTTGGGGATTTTTCATTATTTTCAATATTTTGAAAGTTTTCGTTCAATGAAAAAATGGCAAATTTCAAAGCCCAAAATCGTCGACTGGTACCTCGATTTCAGTAACGAGTCTTATACTACGTTAAAGAGCGTTATCTCTCCTTTCAAAATCTGTTTTCAAAACTATGGGCAAGTTAAAAGAAAATTTTTGAGGCTAAAAAATATAAGTAGTACTTTTCTGAAATTTGAGCTTTCCAGACTCGGCGGGCCGATGCTAAAAACTTGGAAAAATATAGTAAGAAATCAGTTTGAGCAACAGTGGTTTCATGTTATCAGCTTTCAGAAACCAAGACGTGTTTATACAGCGATCTGATATAAATTAATGCCGTTTGCTATCAAGAAAGGCAGATTTAATTGTCAACTCCTGCCAAGTGCACCAGTCACGTGAAGTTGTCAAAGGGAGGGCAAAGCACTAATATTAAAAAGTCTTAAAATTCAAAACGTTTTACGTCTATGAAATCAGATTTTAGCGTACAAAACAATGTTGTGAATGTCTGTTGTTCGTACCTTAGCATGGTGTTTCCATATAATTGGAAATGTCAAGTATCCACACGCGAGAACATGTTTTAAATCCAAGCGCCGAAAGATCGTAATTATAAACTGTAAAGATTGCGTTACATTTCACAGAACGACCGCTTACCACTGTTGTCGCTCCTTTTTTCTCTGGAAGCTACGAGGAGTTTTGATTCCGTCATGAGTGATTCTTGATCAGCGTTTCCTTGAAAGTACGACCCCGGACAGATGGTAACTGAGGACGTTTCGTCAAGACTCCTGTTGTTCAGTTTCAGGCTTTAGCAGGTGCGTAGTCAGGATTTTCCAGAGGTACCCCTCCCCCCCACCCCAAACCTCAACATTTTTTTAAGGCACCTTTATTAAAAGTGGGGTTAACGGTTGTCAGCAAAAGCATTTTTCCTATTTATGAAATGACTCAACCTCTAAAATTCTTTAATTCTGTCGGTTTGTTATGTTCATTGACGTCAACCGTTTATTATTAATTCAGCTATTAAAAATCAAGCTTGTAGTACCTCCGACTTTAGTTTACAAATGACTCTTTTTACCCGTTTTTGTCACATTATTTTTGACCGACAAAAGCACCACACATTGACGTAATTGTGCCCTACTTCGTCTAATCCGAACAAAGGTCGTGGAGAAAACAACGCGTTCACGCTTTACATCATCAAGCTTGCCGTGATATGAATAAATCATCCAAGATTCGGTTCTCCAATTAATGTCGTCGCTTCTCTGGAAACCGATTTTTTTAGTTATGTTTATTTCATTCTATTGTTTTTCCTCAACGTTTTCGGGTACGCACGTGCCAACCGTGCGCACAAGAAACTACACCCCTCTTTAGTCTCCTTAGCCCTGAGCGTTCCTCTCTTGCGGTTTTCGCGGGAGTTTAGGATGTGGTCAACCCAGTATTTCACGTCTCTTTTAAATGAGAGGCAGCACTTCTTGTTTACCGTTTTGTTTTTAGACAGCGCTTAGACTCTTAGCCTTTCATTTAATTTTGATCAAATTTTTATCATTTAGTTACTCAGATCCTGTCCTAGTAAACTTATATTTTTATACTTTAAGGGAGCTTAATACCTATATTAATATTTTCTTCGTTTGGTGTCGTCCAACAGACCCAGTTATTTGGCATTTTTTTAAAAAAGCAAGAGAAAGAAACGACAAGGTTTATTTTTTTGGACGTAGATTAATTCTTTAATCTAAAAAATTAGCATTATAACAGCATTTCGAGGCATAAAACGTTCGGTGGTGTATCCTTTCGCTTTTTACCCTTTTTGGGCCTTTTTTTTTATGAAATTAACCATCACATTTTCCGCCATATTGAGTTTGTGTCGATTTGGTGACCATGTCTTGTTGTTTTCAGGCTCCACGGCAGTGGTGCTGGTGTTTCAGGCCTCCTGTTCTCAGATTCCTTGTGATTTTTTTTCACCCCACCGACCGACCCACCCAAAACCAGGAAACCTATTCGACGCTAAACGAACGAAGAAGGGATGACCTAAGCCTTATGTTTTCTTTTTGGGCTTCCTCACCACATTGGTTCTGCGTATTTCTGTATACTTGTCTTTTGCTTTGTTTTGTTCTTTTTTGTCGGTAAAATAAACTGAAACTGCAAAAAGACCCTCAATATTCCCTTTGGAGGTTCTCGAACGCGCAGAAAAAAAAAATTAAAAACGCGATGATTTATTGACCGCAAGGGCAATGGGGTGGGGTTAGGGTTCGTTACTGCGCTCCGGTTCACTCGTGCGCTGTCAAATTGTCCCGAAATACAAAATGAAAAATGACTGTGGACAGACTATTCACGTCTAGACATCAAGCATCTTTTAAGATGGGACTTATCGCCTCTCCCTGTTCATGGAGTTGATTCAAGGTGCTGACGTTAATTTCGTGATGCCCTGCATGTTGCCAGGACATGTTTCAAAAGAGCCTTTCCACAGGCACGGAGTCCGCCGTCAACTTGTCAGGCGTGTGAGAAATGATGTACTTCACAAAAACAAAGAGAAGTTATTTTCGATTTGCCCTGCCCCCTACCCCCAAAAGTCCCCTACAGGACCACTTCAAAGTACTCCCCATCCCCGGGCCCAAATGGCTGGACTTGTTCCTGTGGTTGCGCGGGGGATAGTAACAGGTCTACCTAATTGCACCATGCATCAATGACAGTTTAGCTCAATCAGAAGTCCCTTTTCCCTGACTAGTTCAAGGTGTGTGCACCTCCTTTAAGCTGTTGTTTTCGGTTCTTACTGAAATTTTTGATCTTGAGGAGATTCACAACTACAGGAGCAGGTTATGGACTTTTTGCCTAGCCCTAATCCTATATCTGTTAGGCAAGAATTCGATAATCCTTCCATAATCATCCATTTTTTCACTGCGTGAATTGGGTATTTTTAGCTTATTTCGAGGAAATACTTTTTGCTTCAAATCCAGGTTGGGCTTTTAAACACATTTTTCAAGCCAAATGGTTTTTGCGCGAATCTGCTTACCCGAACTTTTCGTATAAAAAACAACAAATACCCGAAAAAAGCTCGTGTTGTTGGTGGTGGTGGCATATTTCCGATAAATTCAGTTCAATGTCACGTTGAAGAAGAGTTCAGATCCGTGTCGCGCGCCTCTCGAGGCAAGCGTTCCGTCGAAATGCGAGCCCAAAAACAGGTGGTAAGCGATCAATCTGTGAAAAGTAACGTAATCTCCGTCGTTTGAGAGCAGCCGAAGATGCTCTTGCCGATACTGTCCTTGATGTTTTTATTTCCAGTATCTAGGAAACCCATGCTAAGGTGGGAAACATACACTCGTAGGCATTGTTCTGTCCGCTAAAGTCTAATTTCTGGACGCAGAAACGTTGTGCTTTTTGAAGTTTATTATTGTGCTTTGCCCTTTGACAACCTTACGTGACTCGTGCGTTTGGTAGCAGAAGATGGCTAAACTCTGCTTTTCTTGTCGGAAAACGGCTTTAAATTTTATCAGATCGCTCGATAAACACGTGTTGGTTTCTGATAGCTGATAACGTTAAATCACTGTTGCTCAAACTGATTTCTTATTGCATTTTTCTGAGTTTTTAGCATCGGCCCGCCGAGTCTGGAAAGCTCAAATTTCAGAAAAGTACTACTTATATTTTTTGGCCTCAAAAATTTTTTTTTAACTTGCCCATGGTTTTGAAAACAGATTTTGAAAGGAGAGATAACGCTCTTTAACGTGGTATAAGACTCGTTACTGAAATCGAGGTACCAGTCGACGATTTTGGGCTTTGAAATTTGCCATTTTTTCATTGAACGAAAACGTTCAAAATATTGAAAATAATGAAAAATCTCCAAAATATTACACTTTCATTCAAACTGAGTAATTCACCACTTAAAATGTGGGCATTTATGTACTCTTCTGAATAAGTTATTTGTTGTCCGCATTAAAGTGGATTTAAATTTTAAAACGATTTTTTTGTGACACATGGTCTCGGGCCAGGAAAACCTGGTCCGAGAGCCGCGAAACCAATAACCCCCCCGTACGTGGAAAATAATTATCGGATCGAAGTAAAAATTACATTTATGTTAATAGCTTACCTAGTGCTACTTTGTGAATTTTTTTGAGAATTTTCGATTTTTCACTTTTGTAGACCTTCGGTCGATATTTACTGACATCCGCTCTTAACAGGTTATATTGTTTTACATATCCCGTACATTATATGAAGGAAGATCATCGAAGTTATAACGCAACTTTAGTATATAACTGCGATGATCTTCCTTCATATAATTCTTCACTCCGCATATATGATTTTCATATATTTATAACTTTATATCCTAATGTTGTTGCTATCACAAGTCAATAATTTTTCCAGGCGATTTGAATTTTCTGTATGAGTATTTAATTTCGCGTTCTGAAATTTCGCGGGTCTCCATTTTTTCTTTAAATCGTGGAAAAAAGCGAAATTAAGTACCAATAAGATATGCGAAAAAAAGGATGTAACGATCCCAAGGTGCTATTGTTATACCAACAAAACCCTCTCCCATCATAATAACTCTGATTACAGATTACCTTTTCCGTCTGGATGCTCCCACGTCTCCATGAAATTGTGTGACCACTTTGAGTAACAAGGAAGGAACAATCGCTGCTGCTGACTGGATTTTCCATATTCTCTTTCTTCTTGCGGCTAACATCATCATCGCATTCTTCGTCGTCGGCATCGTCTTCGTTGTTTGATACATCAAATTTGGCATTTGTGTCTTTGACTGGAGTACGCATGTCATTTTGTTCCTGTACATGGATAACACATGCGTGGTTCTTCTCTACTGATGCCACAAGACGATTCCAGTTTCCACTGGCAAGGTATTTCTTGAGTCCTGGCTGTTTAATGTTAAAACTTTGGGACTCAGCCCTATGTGCTAAAAGTTCCAGCATTACTTTTGCAATCTGGATCCCATCCTTGTGTCCATGAAGGACAAAATCTTCACCACTTTCTCCTGTTGCAATCTTAACATAACAGCGCCGCTGGAGCTGAAATTCAATCGAACGCAAGTCATCCTGACGAAGTTCAGTGAGGTATTTCCGGACTAACGTAGAAGGACATTTGTACTGCTCTTCTCGAAATGAAGTAAGCGTCTCTAGCACTGCACGTACATCTTTTCGGAATCCGGCTACCACCAAGGTTTCTTCCTGGCTATTCCAAAGTACTCGGATGGCTCGATGGTTTTCAAGTTTCTGGCAGAGTTGGTCCCATGCTATGGTTTTAAACAGACGCCAAATATTACCTTTGAGTCGAACTTTTTCTTTTGATGTCAATTCCCTTATAAGGGTGAAAGCCTTGTTCGCATGCGCAGCTGATGTACCCAAAATCCGATGCCCATTATCAATCAGAAAGACAGCCTCGATCTTGTTCCTCTCCAACTCACCATTGACCTTCTTGAGCCCCTCATCTGAAGACAAAGCCTCCAAAATGCTTTTTGAGAGGTTCAATTTCTTTTCAACCATGCCCGAAATTGCTTCTTGGAATTTCGTGGTCGCTTCTAAGAAAAGTGGTTGTGGGCCTTTAAAATAGATTTCTTCCGCTTTAGTGTCTAACTTTATCTCCAGTTCACTGTGTTTTTCTTTCAGTTGTTCTACAAACCTAATGCTCTTTAATAAAGTTAAGTGTTTCAAAACTACTTTTTCCTTTTTCTCCAGATGCGTTTTTCTGGTCTCCTTCCGGTATATTTCCTCTAACTTTGCTTTAAGGTACACTTTCAATTCTTTTGCATCAGGTTTTAGGGAAACAGTTCTGACAACGAAAGAATCATCCATAATTTTAACCAGAGGAGGTTCAACACCTAAACAAGCGCGAATACCTGGTAACTGAGCTTTCACGACGTCCCAGAAACCTTTGTTGACTTCAAAGTCTTGCTTTTTAAGCTTGCCAAACCATGCTTGTACTTCCTCGATGCATTCAGACTGCCACGAGTCACTTTTATCTTCTCCTCGGTATAATAAAACGGCCGTTTTGCTGTTCAGCTTCCAGTGAATTTCAATTGTCTTCGCAGCCAACGCGACCTTAAATTGTTCGTGAAGTGATGATGTTGTGACATATTCCATTACATCGGGATCCACGGCCATGTGGAGCTGCTGTGCTTCAGGCTCAAGCCGCTGGCTTAATGAAGTGCCAACCTCGTTCCCAGGGTCCCTAGGAATGAGGTTGAATGAAGTGCTATGGCATTTGTCTGCGGTTACTTCAACACCACTGAAACCATTCAATATATCGTCGCTGTAATCTTCTGTAAAATCAGTGAAGATTCTTACGTCCAGTTGAGCTTTTCTTAACCTATGCGGCCTTTCATTCTGTCTGGCCAAGACCCCTTCCATATCTGTTAATGAGAAAAATAAAAATTAAAATGAAAAACTTGTTCCCATGCACGCAGAGAAAGCTTCAAGCAGGCAAGAATAATATGCTTTTAATTTGATAGTGTAAAAATTCCAGAACTCAGGTGCCCTCAGAACATGCACCACAGCTTTTATGCTTGATACGCACGTCAGTAACGTTAGTACATCTTCACAATTAGTCTTGTAACCAAAAAAGGGAAATACTAAAACATGGTCCTTTTGAATTAACTATCAACGAATATTTATGGGAAGTTTGTATTCTTACCTACAGGGTCCTGAAACACTACCACAGCTTGCCCACTTTTAGGCTCAAACCTCACTGTCTCCACAGGACCACCTTTGCTCGTTCGCCTTTCAAAGTACGACTTAATAGCCTCATGGGTGGTGTCATCTAAGAAACCGCTGACGAGAATGCTCCTGCTTACAGGAACGCGATGGATTGTTACTTGAGCAGAGGCTAATCCCCTTCTCTCACCCTTCTCCTTGATTTTGCCAAAATCTGTTTGACATATTTAAAAACAAAAGTGTCTGAATTAAAATTGATTGAAGGTTTAAAAAAAACAGTATAATATTACGGTCAAACTAGGTCAAGCGTTCCCGTCGCTAACAAACTAATGAATTCGCTAATGAAAAAATTATTTCGTTTGTTGATTCAATAATCCATTCATAAAATGAATAATCCAACAGTCAAATTGGGTCTCGATTCAATAACTAAATGTTAGGATTTGGTTTATGAACAAAATCTACCCGTTCTTTTTTCTTGCCTGTTGTGTTCAATCGTATTTGCTTCCCATTTCCTACCGTTTACGATTGCGTTTATCACTGCCTTTAATCAAAATAACAGCTAGAATAGACAGACCGCAAATGCAAAGAAACTGACAAAGGCCGAGGATCGAAATCCACCAATCACCGCACGTGCACTGACCTCAGTTTGACCATTGTGTTTTCTAAGAGGTCAGGTTTGTTGCACTGATTACTGGCGGTAAAATGGCTTACATGTAACAGTTTGTTTGAGTTTGAACTTCAGAACTCGCCCGCACTCGACTCTTAGAAAAAAAGAAGAAAAAACAAAACTCTGAGGTCGACTTGTGGTAAGTGTAGTTTTTTAAAAAACTGTAATCGAATCAAAATTCGATTATGGAATCGAGGCTAAATATGAATGTTGGATTGTTCATTTTAGTTTATGAATGGATTATTGAATCAACAAACGATATCATTTTCCCGTTAATGAATTCATCGTCAGCGACGGGAACGCTTGCCCTGGTTTGACTGTAATAAACTATAACTTAAGATGATAATGATAATAACATTAATAATAATAATAAAAATACTTATATAGCGCTATTGACCGTGTTTATGCTAGAGACGTTAAAGTCGTCTAGACGCATTTAACGTCTGAGACGTTAAAGTCGTCTAGTGTAAAAACGCTACAGAGTGTTTTCACATGACGTCACGGCGGCCATATTGGTGTCCCAAAACAATGAAACGGCGGCCATGTTGGTGTCCCAGACCAATCCTCTGGGAGTTGTACTCTTTTCTTATGCAAATGCTTTCTTTTGTTTAATAAATTTGCATAGATGCTGGCCACGTGAGTGAAAACACTCTATACAGGGCAAGCACGCGCGCGATGTTATAAATGGAAATGATCAATACTGCTTTACAATAGTTCACTTAGTTACAGTCACTGAGCAGGTCAAGCGTACCCCCCAAGATTGCAATAATGATTTTATTATTCGAAGGTTGAATCCGTTGGTAATTGTCGATTTCAGTTTTGTCTCTGCACTCCTGCATCCGTAATGAACACTGAATTCACACGCGACGTTGTGAAATTTCTGCCAGCTCAGTTTTCTTGAATGTGATGCAAATGTCTTCAAAAGAATTTTATATACATTTAAAGGATTGTTCAATCTGACCGAATACAGAGGAGTTATCTTGGAAATATGCAAAATGTAAAGTACAAACGAATAAAAAATGGATTAATTGTTTGGTTAATAAAAAAATAAAATAAAAATAGTCTAACCTGCCCAAAAAAGGAGGGTCTTAAGTTTGCGTTTAAAAATACTTGATGATTGAAAAGGTCTAGATAGCAGAAACATTATAGGTAGCCGCATAAACATAACAGCTTTCTACAGTTTACCAGACATGTTTTGACAGTAACCTGAGAAAACAGCCGACATTTCGCGACGCCACCAACGGTTTCCCCTCGAAATGACGTCTGAAAAGCGTTCCAAACTAATTCGTGGCGTTCGGAGAAATTCAGTGCAAGATTACCACAATGCACTGAAGGATTTTTCCAATCCGAGTGAAGTCAGAAATTTTATCGGACGAACATTTGGTTTCCGTCAGGTTCACGAGATGCATGATTTCAAATACCACAATTACGTAAAAATCTCACTCTTTTATTGTCATTTTAAGCCAGCCTAAATTAAGGAATTAAATTAACAAATTAAACTCATCCGTAGAAAAATGAATAACATCTTACTTAAGAAATTTTCCGAATTTCGGAAAAATTCCATCACTTATCTGTAGAAAAATAATAATATTAACATCTAGCATAAGAGGTCTTCCGAATTTTGGATACCCGATTGATTATTATTGTTATCCGAGGAAAAATGAAACAACTGGTAGTTCAAGATGTTTTTCCGAATTTCGGAAAATACCCCAGTCACTTATCTGAGGAAAAAGTTTTGTTCACAACTAAATTTAAGAGGTTATCCGAATTTCGGATACCCTGTCACCTATGAGAGGAACATCGTTTTCATTTAACATCCAACTGCAGAGCCATATTTCTGCTAAATTCATTAAAAAATCAACAACAAATGGATAATGCAGAAATTCTGCATTTCAACTTAGAGAAATACAAAATCTGTTTGCAGAATTCTGCAGAACTATAATTCGCTAAAATCATTATAAAAACAACATCCCTAAGGGCCTGTTTACATGAAGGTGGGGGACCCCATGTAGGCGAGGAAACATATGGCAAGTTACCCCACCTAGCATGTAAACGTGATGATATTAAAATGAGAGATTAAACGTATGTACAGGCGGTTACCCCACCCGAACGGGTTACCTCACCTACTTGTGGTCCCCCACCTCCATGTAAACAGGCCCTAAACTTGTCTTCCGATAACTTGAATTCGGCTTCTTGCAACTCACCATCTATGCCTATGATTGACACTGTAAAAGTTACTTGACTTCGAATCAGACTGGAGTCCTGCTCTCCAGTCGATTCGTACTCCACCAATTCGTACGGCCGCACATTACGGTCGATTCGTAGCCGTATTCCAGTCGATTCAAACACAACGGAGTGAAAATAATACAATAATGGACCGTACGCTTCACACGTAAAATTCCTCGCTTCAAGCCGCGAGACAAAATAAATACGAATACGGATATTAAATTATTTTTATAAACACACTTATAATAATTGAACACGAATCGACTAAAACTAGGTACAAATCGACTGCGCACTTGCCTACCCAAGCTCTTAAACTAATGTGATACGTGACATTGTGAAGAATTCCATCACTCTTGATCTCTATCTCTTTCACTGGTTCTATGTCAATGGTGTCGACGTCTGCTGTGCTGTGCAGGCAACGTTCGCAGAAGTTCGACAGAAGTGGAAAGAACTCATCTTGTATCTGGCCTTGAGATTTGGAATAAAGTTTGTGGAATGAACGCCGTGTAAACTTTAGAACACTGCATCTCAATGCAACTGCCATGTGCTTTCTCAAGGCCAGATACAAGATGAGTTCTTTCCACTTCTGTCGAACTTCTGCGAACGTTGCCTGCACAGCACAGCAGACGTCGACACCATTGACATAGAACCAGATCCGGATTTTTTGGATTTCCTTTTAACCGTTCGATTGGGAAATCCGAAAAAGGATTTGCAAAACTGTTCTCGTGAACAGCGGTCTTCTTTTTGCTAATTATGCGTGCGCGTGCAAGACCGCGGTTCTTAAGAACAGTTTTTCAAATCATTTTGCGGATTTCCCAATCGAACGGTAAAAATGAAAATCCAAAAACAGATATCTCAGCGTTGAAATCCATTTTCGGATTTCGCGTTCGATTGGAAATCCGGATTTCCCAATCGAACGCACCCAGTGATTTAAAGCGCCATTTTAAAACCGTTCTGATTTCTCAACGATGCTTCGGTGATAGTTTTTATTTCTTAGATTCTTTTAGTCCTTTGTTTTGCCGAGGTCATGAAACGTGGTGTGCGTTGTAATTTGACGCATCTGGCGAACCGTAAAGGCAATTATGGTTATCTGTTATGGAGACCATGAGGGGACACAAATCGCCTGAACTGTAAGTATCCTGGAGAGTCCCATACAATTTACTGTAACGTCGTTACAGTAAATTGTATGGGACTCTCCAGGATACTTACAGTTCAGGCGATTTGTGTCCCCTCATGATGGCGGGATTCGAAGTCGTTCAATTTGAAGCAGCTTGCGGTATCCCCACAGACGCTGTGTCACGAAAGGACGAAGTATTGTACTACTGATAAAATCTAAATGGTAGGTATTACAATGATTTGATTCTAACAGCCCTAGCATTTTCAATTCTAAACAACGGCCTGCGCAACCAGCGGCACATGTACAAAAAGTGCGTCGTCACATCAACTTCTGTTTGAATAAATTAAATTTGTCGAATTCATCTCTGAGCACAGCGCAACTTGAGATGTAAAGTATATTTCAGAGTCGCGTGAGTTTGGCATGTGCTAAGACGCAGGCGGTGCATTTGTATTGGTCATAATAAATGATAGTACTTTTGATAGAGTGGTGAAACATCTTTCTTTATTGTATATGTACTGAGATTTACCCACTAAAAAAGCGCGAAATAAATTTGGTTCACAAGCTGGTCTAAGAACCGGACAGCCAATCAAATGGCGGTTATCCCTTTTTCCACGTGTGAGGAAAACGATACGTCCAATCAGGTGCTGACATAGTCTGCTACACAGCCGTTTTTAGTGTCGTCACGCAACGTTCCTCGTGGGGAGGAATGTTGCGTGACGACACTAAAAACGGCTGTGTAACAGACTAGTGCTGACAAGGTGATTTTCATTCAGCTGGCAGCATTTCACTTTTTTAGAGAAATCTTTCGCAAGTGTTGAAGCTTAAAAACATGAACGAGAAAAGGTTTGTTGATCTCGATACTTCAGTCGAGGATAACGTGGAAAGTCTCGAAAACAGGAATACGAAAGAGAAAACGAAACGCGATTTGAAATTACTGGAAACGTTTTTGAGAAACGAAAAGAACGACGAGCGAGAAGTGCAAGACATAGAGCCCGCAGAACTTTTAAACAAGCATCTTGCGGAGTTTATTCGTTCTGTGAGACGTAAAGACGGAGAGGACTATGAGCCTTCAAGTTTAAGATGCCTTGTTTCACTTGTTTCAAGTCATTAACGACTAGTAATAGTTGACACTACAGCTTCCCCCGCTCTGAATATTGTCGGTCAATAGTATTTTTGCTCGTTGTGTAGCTCTTTGAAATATACCGAATCATAATGAAGATTTTCACACACATTAGCTCATATTCCATACAATAGGTGAGATAAATACAGGAAACGCAAGGTTCCATGCACAGTTTCAGTTTGATTTACACAGCTCTGATCAAAACATTCTCAGTTTCGAGAATAGTTTATTCTAAACCACAAAAAAGATTTAATTAGAAGTTGAATTTTTCGCTATTTCTCATTCACTTTTTACATTCAGTTCATTTTATTTGCCGGAAAGTAAGCCTTAAAACTGAATTAAAAGGACGTTTGGTCAATTCACTCTCGCGCATTCTAGTCTTATTTTAAACTTTATAGCGGAAGCGACATCTGCGAGCAGGGAATAAGTCAGCACAGAATTTGATGGTCGGCGAATTTCTGTAATCGTCCATCGTTCTGCTTGTGATAAGCTAGCCACTGAATCATTCACTCGTCTGGCTTGTTTTGGGCCGAATCTTATTCCAGTCAAAGAGAGAAAGAATGTCTGGCAAGGTTCAGCTGAAGGTTTCCAATCAAAGATTTGTGAACTCGTGTCTGGCAAACTCACTTAGTGTTAAAATATACACTGTTCTACGCACCTTATAACTTCATCTGCGCTTAACGAGTGTCTTTTGGTCCATAACTTTCATAACTATTTCTCCACGAAATGTCACCGATAACACGTAACGCAAAAAATCGAAGTATGATTGCACAAAATCCACCTATTGTAAGCTGTTCCTTCGGGATTTTTTGTGTTTTACGTCATCCTAAACATTTCGTACTTGCGGGCGAAAACAATAGAAACGTCATCATTACCTACCAATTTCTCGCGGCCCCTGTTCAAGCTAATCGAGATTTTTTCTAGTATACTGACTGTATATTTGAACTGTAAGTACAGTCCTTAATATACGCGCGAGTTACTAGGGTGCCTCCTCGGGATTTAGCCTCTGGGCGAAATCCCTGCCGGAGCAATAAAGAGTTTGAATTGTTTAGAAAGTGTTTACAAGGTAAACAAAGAGAGCTGAAGAAGGCAGGCCGAGGGAACAAGGACAAAGTTGCTGTGGAAATCACTGACGAGGAAGTCGATATACTTTATGAACCTAAATCAACAAAAAACATATCGGGCATCTTAAGCCGAGCATCGTCGCAAACACAAGTAACTACTGCAACTAACGAAACTGCTGCTGCCAGCACTTGCACTTGCGAAACCCCGATGAGTGGAGGACAATTTACGACTTCCATTAATGCACTTACTACCTCGCCGACCATTCAAACCAAGAGTTCCGTCCCCGAAACCACCGAAAAAAGGTGGAAGAGAATCCGAATTGAGGAGTCCGATTCGGATTAAAGTTTACAAATAATATTTTAACATTATTTGCTTAATGTAATGTTAAATTTCTGGCAGAAATTCAAGCTTATGTTATAATCCTTGTATGAGTTTTTAACTTGAATTCGTTTAACAGAGTTTTGTCTTGGTCTGTCATTAAAGACGATAAAAAAGAATTTAAATGTCAGTATATACTTAATAAACACAATACCACATGGAAAGTGCTTTGTAGGGTATTTACGCACTCGTTGTTTTTGTATCAGAAGTCTCACTCGTTCGCTGCGCTCACTCGTTCGATTTCTGATTACGCCCACACCGTGAAATTCCAAAAATAAGCCCCGGGACTTATATTTTTCAAAGGCCCATTTTGAGGGCTTATCATATCTACGGGGGAAATTTGTGTTTCAAAATCGATTGGGCTAGCCTTATAGTTGAAATAAATTTACCTTTTTTTCTTTGTTTGTTTTTCTTTGTATTTGAGGGCAATTTTCCGAGCACAAGCCTCCAAGGGGCTTATATTTGGAGGGGCGGTTTAACGGATGGTTTGGGGGCTTATATTTAGAAGGGCTTATAAATGGAGGGGCTTATTTTGGGAATTTTACGGTATGTATTTCCAGCTTCAGCTAAAAACAGATCCGAAACAATGTTGCCCATTTGACAATACATATGGCATGACTCCCATTCCTATTCGAAGAGGTCTGAATGGCTAAACATAAAATTTGGATTTTTGTTTCTAAGTATCAGCTCTTTTTTCCATGTTTGTGAACTAGCATACTTTCTTTGGTAATTCTTTCTGATATTTATAAATGCAGCTCAAATACATTGTACCCAGAACACTCAGGGTTTTTTGGTTTGTACCCTGAAACTTTTCCTCTTAACTACAAGTGTATTTCATAAAGGGTACCTGAGACCTGTTGTGTTAAATGTGTCTTTTTTCTGGCTGGTAAATATACTGTATGCAAAGATATTGAAAAAATTTAACATGCATTTGACAATTATTAAATAAATATCATTATGTTA
This sequence comes from Porites divaricata, assembly GCA_038088405.1. Taxonomy (NCBI): domain Eukaryota; kingdom Metazoa; phylum Cnidaria; class Anthozoa; order Scleractinia; family Poritidae; genus Porites; species Porites divaricata. Next base: position 47,221,167 of record JBBMOI010000001.1, read on the forward strand.
TGTCATTTGATTTTTGTTACTGGGCTTTGTTGACATTTGTTTTTGTTTTTATTCTTTTTCCTAAATAGAAATGCAAGAGGCAGTGCAAAATTGCATAGTAAACAGTCGTTTCCTTTGTACTGGATGCTGTTTATAACATAATAATTTGCATATAAAGCTTGATGCAGTAGATATAAGGTATTTAGTATCCAGTTTCCAGAATGATGCAGAATTTTTGCATCTTAGCTTGATGCAGTAGATTCTAGATATTTTGTATCCAGTTTGCCAGATGCAAAATTTTTGCATCTTAGCTTGATGCAGTGATTTTTAGGTATTTTGTATTCATTTAATGGCATGCAAAATTTTTGCATTTAGCGCATGCAGAATGTTTATTCATGAATAATATTGCCTGTAACATTTAGCTGGTGAAATAATTACATTTTTTACTGCATTAGTTCTGTTGTTGTTGGAAATACAAGATCTACAATTAGTGAAGAATAGACTCAGAGAAATTTCCATGAGGCTGACGGAAAATTACAAGTTTGGAAAACATGCACATTTTAGTTTGGAAAGCGCCTTTCGTTCATGATTTTTGTATTGCATTTGGCTTTCGTAGGATATGAAGAATTCTGCAGATCTCGGAAGAAACATCTTTGCATTGTCTGGAGATAATCCGAAATTCGGAAACCTCCTTGCACGGTTTGGGGGTATCCGAAATTCGGAAACATCTTTGCACTGTTTGGGGGTATCCGAAATTCGGAAACATCTTTGCAATGTTTGGGGATATCCGAAATTCGGAAACATCTTTGCACTGTTTGGGGGTATCCGAAATTCGGAAACATCTTTGCACTGTTTGGGAGTATCCGAAATTTGGAAACATCTTTGCACTGTCTGGGGGTATCCGAAATTCGGAGACATCTTTGCAATCTTTGGGGGTGTACGAAATTCGGAAACTTTTCTTTTCACTCTTGGGGTGTTTGCAAATTTCGGGTGAAACCTTGATTTGTCCTCAGCAATTTTTAAGCCTTTGAGTAATAAAAGAATTCCTTCTTCTCGTTTTTATCTTGAATTTAAGATTTCCTGAAAATAAAGAAAATTCTATATCTTGTGTAAGGGCGGATTTTTAGAAATCCGCGCAAAATTTACATTTAATTTTTTGCCCAAATTTAACTTGTTTCTGAAGAAAAACATGATACTGCCTTGTTAAATCAATTAGTCGGACAAAGATTGCCAGCCGTGAACCCAAAGGCTCCAGTGGCACTCTGCATTTGCCTTTTCCTCACATGGTCTCATAAGTGGAGTGAGATGAGTCAGTTACGATTAGCTGACATGTAAGCAACTCAGACATGGTTAGTTGGCTGTACTTTAGCAGCTTCTTGCACAGCGCCGATCAGTACAGAACCAAGGAATTACAAATTCGTTGATTTTGGTACCGAAATGGGCTGAAATGAAAGCCATTCCTTTGTTGTTAGTTTGAATTACTTACTTGTTATATCTTTAGTCATTGTGATCAAAGCTTTGCCTTTGCTCATCTGTACTTTCTGCAGCTCCTCGTCACTTATCACTTCAATAAAGTTTAAAACTTCGTCACTTGTAGTTGTCTCACTCAGCCCACAGACAAGTAGTTTGTTGGGTTCAAAGATAGAGCCTTCTTCATTTTCTCTTGTAACAGTGCCTTGACTTTCTATTTCAGTAGAAAGGCCTTGGATTAATTGTCTCATTCCTCTACGTATACGACCGCGACCCCTATAAAGGTTGTCACCAGATCTCCCTTGATTCCCTAGGTCACTTCTGTTTTGTTCAATTTCTTCTTCATCACCAAAATCAACATCATCATAGGATCTACATGTTTCATTTGTTTGAGCTGAGGAACGAAATGGACATTCACGTCTCCTGTCCATATCCTCTTCGCCTTTTCCTCTTTCGCGTCTAAATTGATCTTTTTCTCGTCCTCCAGTAGCTTGGCCCAATTGCGGTAGGCCATCGTCCTGAAGAAATGTGTCGTTTTCAAGAAAGTTGTTGTTTTGTCCTCTGCTGACACGATTCTTGGGTTTGGGTAAGGTATTTGGTGGATTCAATCGTCCTTTCCAGTTGTTTTCTGACCTTTGTGGGGAGCCTTGGACGGGGGAATTTTCAATGTCCTTAAACTCTTTTAACTGCTGCGTTGCTTTGTTAAGGTCTCCTTCAATATCACTGCGACAGAGAACTGTCCTAATAAGCACCCTCGGCAAACAGAATTCTTTTTCTAGCCTATTAAGCTTTTCTTCCAGCTTCACTGGATCCTTCTTCTTATCTTCCATTTTCCTGGAAGAAGCTGTATCCATTTTAAAGTCCTTCTTATAGTCGGTGCTTTGTCCTTTTTTCGCGTCATCCACTACTTCTACAAAGTAACATTTTTCGAAATCCTTATCAGTATCATCTCTTCTCTCTTCCTTCTCCTCTTCATAGCTGTTCTCATCTTCTGTAAAATAAAACGTATCGTAAATTATATAATGAACTCTTTTGTAAATATTTCCCCAGTTCCTTTAAACTAATTAAAACTTAAAAATAGTAAAATGTGGTTGTTTTTTCTTTCATTGCTCTGTATCTTTTTGCGGGCGATAAGAGGAGCCCGCAGACTATTCTTGTCAGCGGCAGTTTATAAACTGTGTAGCGAGGGACAGGGCTGAATAACGTACTACGCATGTCTGTGACATCACTTGTTTACCTCTTTGTTTGCAAAGCTTAGCCCGTGCGCAAAGCACGTGTGAAGTGAAATTCAACTGAGACCATCTTCGACCATCTGTTAAACCAATATTTATGAAATTCAATGCCAACGGAGGAGAAATTCTGTGAATACGTTAGAAATGCAACTCATGGAAAGGAATGTTACGTAAACCAGGGATCAAGGAAAATTTTTTGACCGTCCCGGCGATGTTTTTCATTGTTTTGATTGTCAGTAAGTTTGCAGAAAGATGACTGAGAAATAAAAAAAGAGCAATGTGCTGGAGTTTGGGCGACTTTTCTTTCAGGCCCGTAGGGAGGGGGGTGCAAAGGGTGCGTTCGCACCCCCCTTCCCCTTCCCACAGACGCCAGAGGTCCACTTTTTTTATTGATCAGCGACTTAATACAAAGTGAAGTAGGAGTATTGTTCTATTCTAATTTACTGATTGTGTATGGTACAATTGAAATTGCTGTAAAATAAATCACTAGCCTGACAAACCCTTTCCACTAAATATGTTTTAGCCTTCGCAAAGTATAAAAAGGGGATTTGGTGTGCCTACAAGACATTTTTTCATTGCTAAATAAAATTCCCTTTAGGGTTTGTTTGCCATAGTTTTCTGCAAAGTGTTGGATCTGAATTGTTCTTTTAACAATCTGCGAGTATGAGAATTCCCGTCAGCTTTGACATGCTGGACCCAGCTCTGTGCTGCTTGGAGGATATTAAAACTCATATAAAGCTACACAACTCTTTGTAGAGAAAAGTTTTTTATGGGGGCCTTTTATTGTTGTTGAAAGTGTATATAATTTTCACCACACCATGTTAGTTTTAAATGCGTTTCCAGCCATTTCTCTGAATCAGAGCGCTTAAATTTAAAATTTTTCGGGCGAGCATGCCCCCGCACCGCCCTAGATGACTCGCGCTAACGCGTTCCAAGTGAGCCACCCCAATTCCAAACTTGCTGCGCAATTCAGTCTCAGACAATCAAAGCTCCCCCCTAGAGACTCACCCCTCCGGGCTTATCTGGTCCGTCTCCTCGTTGGATCGCACCTCCCCGTAAAAAAAACCTGCCTACATGCCTGACTTTGATAGCTTTTGATGGTACGTAAACGAGTTTACTTAAAGTGTACTTTATTGTGGCAAACAAATCTTTGAAATGTAGCCGAGCGATAACAGTTGTTGGTCGCAGCTGCATGGCTCTGAGCGTGGCGATGAAACCATCAGACATGGATTCATGAAAGTCATAACCTTATTAAACTCTTATAACGTAAACAAATCTTAGTGTGATCAAAGAAGCTTTTTCTTATATACATCTAGCTTTAGCCGGCTTCGAAGTGCTGATTGAGCTGTAGAATCAGTATTTATTCGGTTAAGTTTGTTTAAAATTTAATTTGCAGGTTAAGCTTGACTAATGAATAAACTTTTAAATTTTAAAGCTGGTGAAGTTTTAAGAAACAATCACAAGTTGACTCAGCTTTATATGAGTTTTCTTATTAACTATTGCCATTTATAACGGGTTTGAATGAAGCAGAAGAATCAAGGAAGGAAGATCTAGACTTCAAGAGAAAAATAAATGAAATTTTATAGAGTCAGATTGTGCTTCTCTCTAGGAGAAGCTTTGAGAGAACTTCAAGTCATTGATACTCTTTACCAGAACGCATCGATTGTATTACTTTAATATTTACCCTTTTCAAAATTAATTTTGCCTGTTGTCATATACAAAAATTTACAATTAGCTCTTGTAAGCTGAGGAAATAAGTTTGGAAAAAAGAAGAGAATTCGAAATCTCAGTGATTGTTTTGTTTTCTTACAGTTTTTATAGGGAAAATAAAGATAGATATCACAATGTACCTTTAATGCTAAAACTGATATGAGATGTCTGGACGATTTCTTGGAACTGCATGATAACATGTTGATAGACTGTCTTTGATTTCTGTTACGCTTCAACATGTACACATTCCAATGAACGAACTGTTCTCGGCTCGTTCCTACGTCTTTTTTTATTCATAGAAAATAGCAGAAGGAAAATTACAAAGGTAGAAACGAGAATTGAATAAAGTATGAAATAATCTACCTTTACTTTAAATGGGACCCTTAAATATTCAGAGTAATAATACTTAATAATACTTATATAGCGCCGATATCAATATTGCTATTTTCATCAGCGAATCGCCAAAATGTAAGGATGTTTAGAAAAACCTTTTGCAAACGATACTATTATAGCGGGGACGCTGCGTTCGTGCATCTTCTTTTGTTCATAGAAAAAAGTAGAAGAAACGAGAATTAAATAAAGTATGAAATAGTACAACCTTTAGCTTAAATAGGAACCTTAAATATTGGGAAACCACCTTAAAAATAGGGAAAATGTGAGGATGTTTTGAAAATCCTTTTGCAAGCGATACTATTATTGCGGGGACGCTTCGTTCATGCGTCTTCTTTTGTTCATAGAAAAAAGTAGAAGAAAAATTACAAAGGTAGAAACGAGAATTGAAGAAAGTATGAAATAATCTTCCTTTACTTTAAATGGGAACCTTAAATATACTCATACTCCTCTGTGGACCTGTAGCTCCAAATGTGGAGTTTCACGTCATATATATTTATACCTAAATAACACGACTTCTACTATCCAGTTTTTTTTCCCTTAAAACATAATTTTCTTGTTGCCCGAAACGAGTGAAAACTAATAAAAAAGGGAGGGACAACGTTCTAGTTTCAACGCTAAAGCAGGAACAAAGAGACAATTTAGGCTCATTCTGCGCAAAGGAACAGGGGCGTGTTTCAAGACGTAGTATAGCATCTTTTCGACGAGAAAATCCGATGTAATCGCTATTAAAACCATGTGGACTACAAAGGGCCCTTTGTTACTTTTCTTCAGGCAACCGGTGAAAATTACCAGTACGTTCATGTTGCAATATCATGCGTAGTGCCGTGTGAATCTAGCCTTCGTTTCTCGTCCTTGTGAATTATCATCATGCGGATCTCAGATCTTATATTTAGAGGTCTTTATTTAAGGTAACTTTATGGGCCAGTAATTACGATTGTATTGTTATTTTCTTTATTTAAAGTTAAAAAAACCAAACAAACAAGTTAAAATAGTTCTCACAACTTCTGCGCCCCACCACCCTCCACTTTTAAAGATATTAATCTTTATTCACAGGCAGCCCAATAATTATACTAAAACCGACCCTTTAGGAGTAATACACAAGGAAATCTTTAATATCGGCTGAACAGCTGTCTGTACATCAGTATGCTGAATTTGGTTACACATGACTGAACTAACACCTAGATATCAATAGGTGGTCTGACATTGCACTCCGCTATGCACACCCGCCTCGAATGAAAAAAATATATAGAGAAATCAAGAAATATAACAATGTGTTTTTAGTCCTTTGACAAACTTTGTCTAAAAGCTCCTGTCTTACAACAAAGTGAGAGCTTAGAGCGAAAACAAAACTGAAAACTTACAGTAAAATTAGGCCACATGGACTTTCTCCGGAACTTTCTAGAAACAATTCAGGTGGCTGTCAACCGATGACTTAATCGAAAAAAATTAAATCAATGTATTTCAGGTCATCGCATCAACTTCGTGTGTTGGAATTCAGTTTTAGTCTCTTCCTCTGTTGGGGTTGTGAATCCGCTTTCAGATAGAAATGCTACCAGCCCAACAGCTATCTGAGCTACCTAAGCACAGGATGTGGAAATGCTACACGTGACTGAACACATGCAGACGTTGTTATGATCTTTATTAGAAAGCAAAGTTGCTTAAACTAAATTGCAATAAAAAGCCTACGTACTACGTCTTAAAAGCAAGTTACGAGCTAGAAGCGAACTTTCCAATGAACAAGTGCAAGTAAGAAATCGACAGACCTTTCAATATTCAATGTTTGAAGTGAACCTCCCTTGCAACTCCGAGTAAGAGTCAGCTGAAGTAAACCAGATTTTTTCACAGAATAATTGGCAGGTACTAGAAGGCACTGCAACTCGAATTTAACTGACTTACCCTGGGCATTTTCCATTTTCTTTAGTAGATAATTTTGTGGGTAAAAAATCCTGTAAAGCAGAACAAATATTAATACCGTTTTATTGCTATGCATAGTACATCAAGCACTTGAACAGACGTTTAAGCTTTAGGGTAATTTCGCCTTAATTTTTCTGTGTCTTAATAAACTCAAATATGAACCGCAGTGGTTCACTTTTGGGAGAGCGCAGGTCCCTCGTGGAACTAAAAATTCTTTGAAAAGGGAGTTGGCAAATCAACTAAGACCTCATTTACTCTGTGAGATAAATTGTTTCAATAGCCTTCTCTGGATACTCTTTACCAGCAGGCATCGATTGTATTACTTAAATTTACTCTTCAAAATTAATTTTGCCTGTTGTCATATACAAAAATTTACAATTAGCTCTTGTAAGCTGAGGAAATAAGTTTGGAAAAAAGAAGAGAATTCGAAATCTCAGTGATTGTTTTGTTTTCTTACAGTTTTTATAGGGAAAATAAAGATAGATATCACAATGTACCTTTAATGCTAAAACTGATATGAGATGTCTGGACGATTTCTTGGAACTGCATGATAACATGTTGATAGACTGTCTTTGATTTCTGTTACGCTTCAACATGTACACATTCCAATGAACGAACTGTTCTCGGCTCGTTCCTACGTCTTTTTTTATTCATAGAAAATAGCAGAAGAAAAATTACAAAGGTAGAAACGAGAATTGAATAAAGTATGAAATAATCTACCTTTACTTTAAATGGGACCCTTAAGAGGCCCTGACTGTAAATATCGAGAATCCGCCGACAGTTGCAAAATTTCATAATTTATTTTATTCGACCTAAAAGACCCTTTTGCTGAACTATTTTCAAAAATGGAAATTAAAAGTTCCATCGCGCTTTGCTTTTTCCGAAAAATCCAAAAGTTCAAATTACGCCGAGGCGGCCCCCGACCCCCCGGAAAAACAATGAAAAATTCTGCAACTTCGCTAACTCCGTACGCGACAACGCGTTGAATTCCCAGTTTGCTGTTTTAAACATTGGTAAAAGAACCCTTTTTCTTTTAAAAAATGTAAACTTCATGTAATTTTGTCAAGTTTAAGACAACATAAAAACCCGTTGAAATAACCCACTTCCAATCTTTTGGGTTGAGGTGAAATAAAGGCCAACTTTAAAGGGCTATAAAAATCCTAGTATATAAATTTACGTGTCATATTGTACATCAGGTGAAAGCTTTATCCTCGTAGGTCATTATCTCCAACTGCCGTTTTTGGCCCGCAAAAATTAGCGCATCCAGTTTGAAAAGAGTTCGGGCTATTTTGACCAAAAATTCAATGCAAATTGCTCAGCGGATGTCACGCAAGAGGTCACGGCCAATCCTTCAGTTTGCAAATAATGCATCTTTTTTTCTCTTCTGATTGAAAATGTCAGCAAAGAGCGCCTTGAAGTACTTTAACGACCTTTCATTGTATTTAAGGATCACACAAGCACGCCACACATCATTTTATTAATCTTAGATCTAAGCGAAGATAACGGTCGTCGATCGCGTTGATGTGTAGTCCAATAAATTGACATAAAATTTGATTCACATACACAGCGAAACGTATTACAAAGTTGAAGAGAATAGGGTAGACTTACTAACTGTTGTTATTCTTGCTTTAGAATAACACGATGTAATCCCAGGAGCTCTTACTCAATTTTTCACCGAAAGGGTCAACAAAACAGACTGAGTACAAAACAAAATGATCTATGCAGTTTTTGCTTACCGTAATTCGTTCATACATTTATACTGCTGATAATGCCAATTACTTACGCCTTTTTCTTGCCTGTAGAAGAAAAGAAATGAAGAAAAAGAAACCTATCAAGAGTAAAAGAAAAACTCACGACGTTCTTCACCAAAAACCGTATTCCAAAACGAATGTCACGCAAAAGAGAAGCCCTTTCTGACAACATTATCGCCCCGTTGTTCACCATGGGCTGTTCTTCTTTCAGCGTTTGAGAATTCTTTTTTAACCATGAAAAACAGTTACCATAAGGCATTTGTAGCATCGCGTCGAGTAAATTATTACAAACATGTCAAATTTGGTTTGCGTGATAATTAACTTCACGTGACGTAAGATGTTCGGGTAACTCTCCTCAAAATCCGGTCCTGAAAACATCGCGAAATGGCTATCTCGACCTGAGACGTACAATAAAAAATGATCGTAGTATTGGTCAATGAATTTGACCAGGCTTTCTGATTATCTACAAAACCCCACTGAAAGTAGTCACTTGGCCTCAGCTCTAAACGGCATGATACGTGTAAGATCTCGAATTATCAATGAATCTGAATGACAGCCATTTCTCCTTTCCTCGCCGCCCGCTACGAACGTTTTGCGGGTCTTCGTCTTCTAATAATAATAAAAATAAAACACCGAAAAAAACGAACACCCGCTTCTAAAAAGCACTAACTTGATATATGTGTGACAACATGTAAATTGTGTTTGTGCCTTTGTAAACGGTCTTTTTTTTTTTTTACATAAAGATGGACTGTGCTAAACTTGGTGAGAATAGAGGCTCCAAAGATATATCTTACAGCCCGTTTTACGGAACTGGTTGCAGGGACCCTGGCAACATGTGAATTGTGCCTATTCGTCTTGTTGTATCTTGCTTTTGCTTCGGTCGAGAGTCCCATTTCATGCGAGCTTCCAGCGATTTGAAGGGGATTTTTTGGGGCTCTTCCTTTTTTACTTTAGGTTAGGTTTTGAAGAAAATGAAGAAATTGATCAGATTCATTGATAATTGAAGATCTTGATGTTCCTTACACATGTAAGATCAGTAAGATCAGGATAGCCGTTTTCGAGTTGATTTTCGGTTTTGGGTCTTAGGGCTGATGTGGTCGTTTTCTACCCAACCCCAAATGTTTATTTTCAAGCAATAGGATGGGATAGCATCGAGCAAACTATCCTCTTCGAGCGGAGAGCAACGAGCGCGAGCCAAGACAGAGCGCGTAAGTGGCAGGCTAGGGCGAACCAGGCCGGCCATCTCCGTCTCTTTCTGGTGCTCACTCGCATGTCTCCTCCGCAGAAGCCTGTTTATGTCCTAGAGGCAAGAAAGGCGGGCGAGAGACGATGGGATAAACGTTCACAACACTCCCACCATTTTTTTTTTTGTTTTTAATTATTGCTATTATTACTGGAATACCAAGCGGGAGCCTCTGCGGAGGAGAGAGGCGAGTGGCACCAGAAAGAGAAACGCGAAATGACTGGGGTGCGGTCGCTCCGGTCTAGCGCTCTTTGCTGGCTCGCATCGCTCACCGCTCGAAGAGAATAGCTCGCTTGAGCCTACCCGTTTGTCAAGGTGTAGCTGTACCCTCCGCCTTTTCCGTTTTCCCCTGGGAGAAGGGTTCGGCCACGTACGCTAAACTACCTTTCTTCTACGCTTCTATTCTGAGTTTTTACGCAAACTCCAATACCGATATCTATCAGTGATCAAAACAATTTTATCTTCAATATCATCCTTTCGTCATGAATATGTATTTCGGGGCATTTCGGTTTTTCAAGTGACAAGGATGATCAATTGGTAGCAATTCTTTTGGATCACTTCCATCGCTTGAAGTCTGTCCGGGTTATCCAAAATTTTCAAAAAAGTCCTTCGTCTCTGGTATCCCAGAGCCGATGTACCCGGGTATACTTTGAAACTGGGGTTTACTACCATGCCCAAATAGAAGAAAGGGTTTCGATGGTTGATAAGAAGAAAGTTGACTCACTTCTACTAATTCCACAGTCCCCTTTAGCTGTAGTCTCTGCTGGAACTGAACATCCATCTGTGCAATTGATGTTCTCCAGCCAACTCCGTAGGACGGTTACGTCACGTGATGTTATAACACAAATCAGATTTGACGTCAGTTTGTAATATTTTACTCGACGCAATGGTACTAGTGTCGTTTCGTAACATTGTTGTTCATGGTTAAAAGATAATTCTCAAACGAAAAATCCTGCTGAAAACGTTGAAAAAAAGAAACAACGGTTACCTTACAAAAACGAAACGACAATGTGGCCTGATGTGCAACACTTTTGCGTAACATTCGTCTTGGAATGCGGGTTTTTGGTGAAAAAGGTCAAAAGTTTTTCGTTTACTCTTGATTGGTTTCTTTTTCTTCATTTTTTTTTAACAGGCAAGAAAAATATTTGAGTGATTGACTTAATCATTTATGAACGAATTACGGTAAGCAAGAACCGCAAGGACACACATCTTCATTGATCATTTGTTTTGTCAGTCTGTTTTGTTGACCTTTTCGGTGAAAAATTGAGTAAGATAGGGAGCTCCTGGGATTACATCCGAGGTCACGTTATTCTAAACCAAGAGTAATAACCATCTACACTATTCTCTTCAACTCCGTAATACGTTTCGCTGTGTATGTGAATCAAATTTTATGTCAATTTATTGGACTACACATCAACGCGATCGACGACCGTTATCTTCGCTTAGATCTAAGATTAATTAAACGATATGTGGCGTGCCTGTATGATCGTTAAATATAATAAAAAAGGTTATTGAAGTACTTCAAGGCGCTCTTTGCTGACATTTTCAATCAGAAGAGAAAAAAGATGCATTATTTGCAAACTGAAGGATTGGCCGTGACCTCTTGCGTGACATCCGCTGAGCAATTTGCATTGAATTTTTGGTCAAAATAGCCCGAACTCTTATTAAACTGGATGCGCTAATTTTTGCGGGCCAAAAACAGCAGTTGGAGATAATGACCTACGAGGATAAAGCTTTCACCTGATGTACAATATGACACGTAAATTTATATACTAGGATTGTTATAGGCCTTTAAAGTTGGCCTTTATTTCACCTCAACCCAAAAGATTGGAAGTGGGTTATTTCAACGGGTTTTTATGTTGTCTTAAACTTGACAAAATTACATGAAGTTTACATTTTTTAAAAGACAAAGGGTCCTTTTACCAACATCCAAAATAGCAAACCGGAAATTCAACGCGTTGTCGCGTACGGAGTTAGCGAAGTTGCAGAATTTTTCATTGTTTTTCCGGGGGGTCGGGGGCCGCCTCGGCGTAATTTGAACTTTTGGATTTTTCGGAAAAAGCAAAGCGCGATGGAACTTTTAATTTCCATTTTTGAAAATAGTTCAGCAAAAGGGTCTTTTAGGTAGAATAAAATAAGTTATAAAAATTTTGCAACTGTCGGCGGATTCTCGATATTTACAGTCAGGGCCTCTTAAATATTCAGAATCCACCTTAGAAATCGCCAAAATGTAAGGATGTTTAGAAAAACCTTTTGCAAACGATACTATTATAGCGGGGACGCTTCGTTCGTGCGTCTTCTTTTGTTCATAGAAAAAAGTAGAAGAAACGAGAATTAAATAAAGTATGCAATAGTACAACCTTTAGCTTAAATAGGAACCTTAAAATATTCGGAAACCACCTTAAAAATAGGGAAAATGTGAGGATGTTTTGAAAAGGGAGTTGGCAAATCAACCAAGACCTCATTTACTCTGTGAGATAAATTGTTTCAATAGCCTTCTCTAGAGGCAGGGTAACTGCAGCATTCAGTAAACTGCCTGTGGGACTGGGTTGAGAAGATATCCAGTACATTTTCCCAGTCCCGAAATTCTTAGACTATATTCCTTGATATACGGAAGTTAGTTGGCAATGGAGCACGACCAACTTACATCATGACACAATCAAGGCTACAAAGTGCAGTTATCTATTAATAAGCTAAGGCTGTAAGATCAAATCCAGAATGCACGATCTGGCAGCTACGTACCCAAGACTGGTGTCCTGCAATGGCTGGATGTGATAGCGCTGCTACAAATTCTTCAAGTAAAGAAATAGAGTGCTCTCAACAGTACAACACGAAACCAAAAAAGTGTGCGGACCACTAATTATTCATTCGCCTCCTTTTACACGGCTTATCCAATGAGAAAGCGATGGGAACAAAAGAATGTGAATTTGTGTTTAGCGGCTCAACCAACGATAACCAACCAGGCTGAGTCGAAGAATATATTTATTTCTGAAGGAACTTTACCAGTGATGAGGGGGAAGACCGAAAAATTGCTCTAAAAATTACCCCAAACCGAAAAACCGCGATTCATAGATTTTGATCAAAGCAGAAACCGAATACAAAACCTTCATAACTGAAGATTTATACAACTGATTTATACAGCTCAATTTTCAAAACCCTAGTTTAGACTGACGGGCTTTGCTCACCAAGGAAAAATTATGCAAATTAGGCTAAGGGTAGATTGAATCTACCCATGGCTTATGATTAACTGAAACAGGAGATCACAATTCGCGCCTTCATACTGAGGTGTTACTTAGGAATTCTCGGTAATCATATTTATCTATATCGCAACCACCCTTCCCCCTCAACTGCTACCTGTACGCCTAACAAACCGATCGAACGCACTCTCCTAAGCTCCAATTACTCCTAGTTTTTATCGATTTTATTAATTGTTATCGATTATCGGTTTTATCGATTGAACTAGTATATGTCATTTTTAATTATCGGTTTTTCAGTAAACGTCCACCAAATTTGGTCAACACTAGCTGGTTATAAAGAATTGACCTGTAGATTTGAGCCAATCAGAAACGGAGAAATTCTTTGAACATATTTTTGTAAATTGAGTTATGGTTATGGGATTTCCTGTACTTTGGGCTTAACAGATCACGTTTGCCATCAGCTTAAAGCCCTGCTGTGACCATTTATGATAAAGGAGCTCGTTATCGCGCGAGCTAAAAACTTTGAGCTTGTAGTTTTTTCTCCACAGAGCCTTCTCATTGATTCCTTCGATTACACCTCATTGATAATTCATAAAAAAGATACAAAGGAAACTCATTTTTGCTCATTTTTGCATCGTGGTTTTGCCGTCACAAGTGTCCGTGGTATGACTATGCACCACGGTCGTCGTCACTGGTGGAGATTAAGTAATATCTAGCTTTCGACATAGTGTTTCATCATCAAATGAAACACCTGAAAGTTGGTTAAAAATACTCCGCTGCGGGTCTATTTCAAGTATTTTCAACTCTCTTCTCAGTGCTTCATCTGACGATGAAACACTGCGTCTCATGCTTGATATATCCAACACTGAAAAGCCCGAAACTGTCTCTGATATAAAATGCATGAAGTCAAGATAACAGGCTGTTATCCACGAACGTTTCTTGGTGGGTTTACGACACTGCTCAAACACTTAATAACTGGTCCCTTGAAAAACTAGTTAATTTTGTTTCTACATTTAAAGGATACAAAATAAACAGCATAACTAGGGACCAGCCCGCCAGTGGTATTTGCTGGTAAAGCAGCAAGAGTAATATTCCAAACAGTGATAATTGAACGTCTCTGCGTTTCAGTTAATTCAAAAAAATGGTTTTCCATCAAAACTACTTTTAGTTCCTACTTCAAACAATATAATAAACTCTCGGTTACAAATTGGTGCGACTCATTCCTGTAGAAGTATTGATATTCTTCTATGAGTTCATCTCCATACTTGGGTTATTAAGCTCACCTTCAAGGTCATACTGCATGGTAAATTCGAATGTAAATCACTGTATAAGTATACCAGGCGCCCGTTTCTCCAAAGTCCCTGTAATTATCAGGCTTCGAAAGCTGCCCTGTTTATTTTATTGGAGATTTCAATAATAATTTCAACAAGTTTTCTTTTGGCCCGGAAAGTTACCGAGACGTTCGAGAGAGGGGCCCCAACAAGGCGCTCCGATGGCCCCTTTTAAACTGCAAATGGTAAAGTGTTATTTGATGTGTGGAGGCAGCTAGCGAAGCCCAAAGATTAGAGTCATTTGAGTTTTTTAACCTGACTGTTACATAGGGAGGCCAGGCACTTTATGGCCTAGCCATTCAAGTGCAATGGTATCTGTCTCTTTCTCTCAGTCTTTTTAAGAGACTAATTCTTCCATAAAGAACGGGGATCCATCAACGTTCTCATACTAATTACTTCCAAAATGACAAAAGGAAGACATAAACATTACACACAAGTAAATCATTTCGATTTTATTGCGATTGTAATGAATTAAGTGGTAATGAATTAGCCGTATAAAGCGTTCGAGCTCCCTGTGATTATGTTGAGCTTAAACCACTTATATATCAGTTCTCTAAGAAACTTGCTCTGCCCAAACTAGCCCTTGTCAGCTATGGATAATGTCGAGGGTAAGTATACAGCTATTTCGAGAAAGGTTGTCGGAGAAAGTGCACGCGACAATCCCGAAAGGTATTGTGGGTGGTTTTGAGTTCACTGTTCTTCAAAGAAAGTTGATATAATGACACGAGAGGCCATGGACATATGTTTGCGAGTGCTAAAGGTAAGCAACAAAAGTAGGTTCGACAGCTACAAAGTCAGGAAAAGTATATTGATCATATCCCATGTTACCTTTCGGGATTGTCGCGTGCACATTTTTTCCGACAACCTTTCTCGAAATAGCTGTATGTCTGTATTGAACCACGATGGTATATTTAACAATTATTCCTCGAGCCGGAATTGGCTCTGAGTCAATTAATTAAGAGTTCAGTTTTACTGATGACTCTATACACCGTAGTTACTAAAACCCGGAACGACCTACAACGATCCATAACGATCCACAATGACCCACAACGATCTTCAAACGACCGAGGACGATCTCAAAACGACCCACAACAAAAGAAACCACCCAAGAAAAAAATATCAAAACTTCACTTTTGAATTTTTTTCAAAAATTAAGCTCCGTGTAAGAAGGTCGCATAAATTCATTTACAGCTACAAAAGAGGACTTTATAACCGATTTTGAAGGTCAGGGTTGCCTGAGCAGGGTAATGAACGAGTGCCTCGCTTACATGTTTACCATACTCGGCACCTCCCCTTTCTCTCGCCTACGACTATACCACAGGGAGAACACCGGTTCTCGTCAACTAAACAAGATAACGTGTTCACAACCACTGATTGCATTTTAAAGTAGCTTAATTTACATCCCCTGTACATAATATAGCTCAATTTGAGCCTCTTAGAAATAAAATTTTAAAAAAATTAAAAAACCGGTTCTCGTCTGATCACCGAAGTTAAGCCCTGTCGGGCGGGGTTAATACCTGGATGGGTGACCGCCTGGGAAATACCCTGTGTTGTAGGCTTCTTCTTTTCTTTATTTTTCGAGGAATTTTTTCATCATTTCTGCTGTTTGACCCCCTGCTGGAATGTATCTCTGCTCTCGGTCCCAAAGTTACTCGGAATTGTTGCCTGAAGTAATCAAGTTGGGAGGTAATTTTTTTTTGCTCTGTGACTTCAAATCACCGCTTGTGACATCACTTTTTTCAAATCACAGCTTCCACAAGTCTAAGTTCGTTTTTAAGTGCAACTGCAGGCCGAAAAAAGGCCGCGAAGTCACAGAAACAAGCGAAAAGGACAAATACGATTTGTGGTCGTTGTGGATCGTGGGATCGTTGTGGATCGTTGTGGGTCGTTCCGGGTTTTAGTAGAGAGGTTAAGATTGGGTACCAATACCGATACCAATACCTGAAGTAGGTTACGCGCATGCGTCTTCAGCCTTTGGAATCTCTATCGGTAGTCAACACTACGGAAGTCGCCTCCATATTGGAAGTCTTCACCCCCGACTTCAGGTCTTCTTGCTAAAGGTTAGATGGAATGCCGTTTCGTTTAAAAACACAGCATACATTTATTCTTTAAACATTTTAATCGATATAACGCTTCTGAATCGATAAGAGCGAGTTTATTTTAACACGATATTTAAGGTAAATTCGTCGGTTCATACAGTGTAGATCGTTTGTTGATCTAATTAAGTTGTGTTTGATTTTTGTGTTCAGAAATGTCAAGCGAAACAAGTAATTATCTAAGGCCGCACCTTTGTTATGGATGGCCTCGCAGTATGCTGCTAAGTTTCTGGGACTCATCCAAGGAGCAGTAAAGGTGTTCAGCAGGTGTCTATGCACTGAATAGATGGCATCGAGCACTAGGTTGCTAATGATGGAAATCTCTTGTTTTGCACGGCCAAACAGAGGAATTAGGTTTACATAGCGACAGGGATAAGCCAGGCGGCGTAAAAGCGAACACAATCCTTCAATACTGTCACATGTTGTACCCTGATAGCCTGTTAATTTATTTGGCAATCTGAGGGCTTCTGCAAGTCGAGGTATATCCTCTTTCGAGAATCTAAACATTTCTTCGCACTCAGTTTCGTCAAATTGGTTTAAATCAAATCTGGCGTAGTTTCTGTGCAATATCGGGTCTTTTGATTTATCCAGCAATTCAAACGCCAGCAGAGTTTCTTCTTCACCTAAAATGTCTTCTTCATAGGCTTCAAGGACTAGAGCTTCTTCTAACGAGATGTCTGCGAACGCCATGTTTTATCGGTATCCGTCCTCAACAACTTACAACTTCATTTATGCACGACGGAAACGACTACGGTTGTGGAAGATATTGGTACTGGTATCGGTATTGGTACCCGATCTTAACCTCACTAGTAACTACGTTCTATACACTCTAGATTATCTTTGAGTCCGTTTTTATCTGCTCAAGCGAATCACCCCTTGTAAAGGAATCTGGTGAATTTTTGCTTGAGGAACACGGAATCCTGGGCTTTGGAATCCGGCATACAGCTCAAGCAATCCGAAATCCCACGAACATCCATGATGTGAAATCCAGGATCCAAGACTCTCTTGGATTCCCTTACATGGGGCAAAGGTAAAGCAAACCGATTAAAAAGTTATGAGATATTCAGGATAACATTGAGTATCGTAGAAAACAACAAAAATGGACGGGTTTCCTGTGTTGTCAACCACAGACTCGTACAAAATCTCCGGTCTGGAAGGGTTCTTTGGCGGTGAGACGATCATACCATGGTTGCCTGGACAATATTTCCCAACCAGGACACGGGCAAGGTACATAAAGCGACCCCCTACACTCCCGCCACCTGCATATCTAACTGAGTAAGAAGCATCTCTGGCAAAATACACACAGCGTCCATAGGCAGTTTCTAAAAGAAAAAAAGAAAAGCAACAAAATAGTTAATTGAGTTATTTAACATAGTGGTAGTAGTCATCTTAGCTTTGCGAGGTGGACATGGGGGTTTACGGTATTGCGGTATTGGGCTTTTTTTCATGCGGTATTTCGGTAATTTTGATTTTAACGTGCGGTATTGCGGTATCATCTAGCCTTGCGGTATGCGGTATCTCATCATTTTGGCTGACGGTATTCGGGGAAATATGATTGTTCACGGTATTGCGGTACGGTTGTTTGCGCTTCCCTTTCGATACAATACGCAAAACAAAACACAGTAAGACATAAAGGTCAATAAAAGTTAATATTTAGAAGTCTTTATACATAATAGTAAATGATTACACCATTTGTGGGTCATTTTGTGATAGTTAATGGTCGATAATATTGGTCAATATACAATAAGATTGTTGTTGCATCCAATGACAATGAGTTGTCTCAAGTTACCTTACTAGGCTTCTAAATCTGTGTACGTGTGCCGGTAATTCGAGGTCTTACCCGTTTTCTCACAGTGGCTGAGGTCGCTGAGGTTGAAGACGGCGAGGTCATCATTGACTGTGTGGCAATTTTGTATGAAGAGGGCAAAGGAGGCGAACATTATCGGAAGAAGAATAAGTTTAGATGCCAGGTTTCGAGTACAGAAAAACGGCTTGTAAGTCAAAAGAGAGGATTTGGTAAGTTGGTAAGACTGGCCCACACTTCTGACACTTGACCGGAAAATAGGCGATATGCGTGATGACTTGTTTTGACTACTACTACTACCAGAATCTTTTACGATTTTCCTGTATTGTGCAAGTTAAAGCGTTAAATTTGTTATATAACGCTTTGGAATTAACAAATTTAATACGAAAGGGAAAACTAAATGTATTCAAGTAGTAGTAGTAGTTGTAGACGGTTCACAGTCCCCTACTTTTTCCGTAAGACCGTCGAGATCGAGCGCTTTACGTTACTAGCTTGCGTAGCAAGCGTTTCCGCGCGAGTTCGTCGAGAAAGTTGGGACGTTTTTTCCTCCCGCCCTAACTTTCGCGCTATAACTAGCTTACCGTAAATCCTCTATTTGAAGGGGAGCTTAATAGAGACGGGGGGGGGGGGGGGGGCTTATTTAATTTAAAAACGACGATGGTATCAGTGCCCGATAAAAAACTAGAATACAAAGTGGAAAAGCTCAAGTAAAAGACGTTTTAGGTCATGCAGCCGAGGACTAGGATCAAATCCGATCTTCCATTTGGTAAATAAACCATCCCGGATCAGTCCACACGAAGTTTTACAGTCGTGATTAATTAATACAGTCTATCATTTATTAGCAAAGAATAAATAGGGAGGGGAGGGGGGTCTTAATAGAGAGGGGGGGGCTTAATAGAGGATTTACAGCATAACTCGACTGGGAACGCTTGCCACGCAGGCTATGCGTTTCTGGCGGCCATCTTGGTTTCATATGTACCGAGGGAGCAGCACCGGAGATTATAGGAGGTAACGCAAAGTTTTCCATCTCGACGGTCTCACGCAAAAAAAGGGAATGGCTGGTTATAGTAATAATGACGCCATCAGGCAAATGGCTCTTTAGAAAACCAGTTTAAGATAAGAGAATTGTTATTCCCTGTTAGGACTCTATTTATATTAGGGCTCACACTGCACTGTGTGCTTTTCGTTTTGTATACACCTACCAAAAGGTTGAACGAATGAAGTTTACTTTTCAGTGAAAATTTGCGAAATATTTGCGAACTACCAAAAAAAAAAAAACAGACATCTTTGTGCATAAATTCCTGAGATAATTAAACTCCGCGGCTAGATGGAAGCAACCATAAGTATTCGGAACCGGTTATAAATGTAATTAAAACATGTGGTATCGGTATTTAGTCGATTTTCGACGCGGTATTTCGGTATTTGCCATTTTTTCGTACGGTATTGCGGTATTGGGTATCCCCCAATGTTATGTCGACGTCTACAACAACTAAGTACCCTTCAAACACTCAAAATACTACTTCAAGTTGTAGAATACATAACTAGTCTCTCCTACCTTGGGAATACGTGTCTTGAATCATTTCATTTATAAGGGTGCTTTAAAAGTGCCTATAATTGTACCCGTCGAGTGGGTTCTGAATAGTGCATGTGTATGTAAACATGCAGTGGTACTGCTATACTGACTCATAATAATACACGAGTACACAATGGTTTTCAGCGCGGTTGTAACTTACTATGTGCCCCACAAAAACTCCTGTTGAATCCCTGTGTGTTTATTGCACTTATATTTCCAGCGTCTGTTCCATGAAACAATTGTCGTTCATTGTTTCCTCCATTGTCTTTGTCCATTTTCTGCTTTCGTAACATGTACTGCTTGTAAAGATGAGGATTTTGAATTCGCTCGATTTTCTGGATATGCACTCCACGAGCGGTTAGTTGAATTTGCTCGAGACACTTTGATACTCAGAGGAACCTGGTGCGAGAGTCACAGTATGTACTTCCATATCAGGGCGTGGCATTGGAGCACACGCACTCGGAAAAGAAGTTCCTTTAAGACAAAGAATCAGTGCTTTTAATTTTATTTTGCTTTGGGAAAGTAAAATTACTTGTTTAGGGAGTTTTCAATTGGCCATACTTCCAAGAGAATCTAAGAATACTATGAGATGGAAAATTTCACTGTAGGAAAAAGCCACTTAGGCTGTTATATTCATGATAATTTCCAGTGGTATTATAAAAAAAGATTTACCAGAACTCTTGATTTTAAATTTAGACAGTCAAAAGGATAACCGTTGAGGCCCGTGGGATTTCACCTGGATACCCTTATCATCTTGTGTTGGACTGCCGTAAAAATCAGGGAAGTCAGTGGGGGGCTTGGTCGACTGCATTGAGAAGCGTTGAAGGGAAATATCAGCCAACGGCCCCAGATCTCTGAAGTAGAAAACGGTCTCGCTTCAATTCATTCTATGCTATAAGGATTAAACACTGGTCATGGGCAAATAGGGGCTTTCAAAGATTTAGTATGTGGCTTCTCCCTAACTAGATGCCACCCAGTGTTTCGTTTGATATCCGTAAAAGGATTAGGCGCGATCTGGTAGCTTCATCATTGACTTTGGTGAATTTTCTGTTGTTGGGCATCAAATACAGAAATGATTGTATTAGTTCCCTACTTAAGTAGTGTATTGCATAGTTTATTTCGTAACTTCCCGTGTTTGAAATCCATTTATTATGCACTAACCTTCTTCAGCTCCCTGCTGTCCGCGGCCAGTTTTATTTTTCAAATTAATCATCCGTGTCAAATTTATCACCTTGTAGCAGAGATATTTGTACTGTTGGTTGTTCTTTGATGTACGCCATTTCAAGCTATCCGTTTGCCTTCGGGCTAAACACCATTTTCCTGCCTTGTATTTCATAACTCCATTCTACGCTCTTTGAAACCATCATCGCCTGCTCCTCCTCCTGTATCTTCTTATTTCTCTCGTTAATCTCCTGCCAAATCTCCCCGACCATGCCAGGCACTTCAACTGGGCCACCCTTCACCACAACGCGATCAACATCAACCTCAATTTCAAATTTGACGTCAAGTTCTTTGGCTTTCCTTCTCAGTTTGTTAATCTACTTTGGTGACAGTTTACTGACGGTTTCATTTTCGAGTTTTTGAGTAGTGCAAGCTTCAGAGAAACGTTTCTTCAAAGCGCCTACTGCTTTACCGACGCTTCCTTTATCCTTCCCCACCACTAAGATTTTCACAGGATGGTCAGCTGTTGAACTCGAATTAGTTGTGGTATTTTTTCTTTGCCTAGCAATTCTGGGCCTTTCAGCAACTTCATCATCTGCAGTGGAGTCACTCTCTTGTTCATCCATATCCTACATGGCCTGTCTCTGTTGCGCCAACAAAAATTCCTGAACCATTTGAGCTTGAAAGACCACGACACGCACGTTGCGAAGGTTTTGACAACTTCCTCTCAAGGAGCTGACGTCATGACGGCAGCGGACACTGCTCAGGTAACAACCTGAGCCGAGTCCGCTGCCGTCAGACCAAATGCACCAGTGCCTACACATGGAATTGATATTATTTGAAGGTTGTTTTGATCAGCTAGACGAAGGCCAGCTTCCAAACATGTCTGCAGATGCCGTTTATCTTGGGAGGCTGCAAGTCAAAAATGAAAATAGGTTTGACATTCAATAATGAACAAAAAAGTAATAAAATATTGTTGAATTTTACACTCAAGAGCGGCAAGAAAACTGAAGGTTTGGAATGTTGCATCTTTAGACTACAACTGGCGATAGGAGTAAACGAGATTACAAGTAGCTCGACGCTTTCTATCAGTCCTTTCTTCCCCTACTGTGTCAACTTTCTCGTGGGGTCCAATTTTCAATCCCACTCGAGTATTTCGATCGCCCTACTATCCATGACAATAGCCTCCACCGCAGGCAACTTCTTTTGTAACGGTTACATTGACCGTGAGGAGTCTAAGAGAATATCGCTACATCACAATTCGCCACTTCCGCATTGAGGTGTATTTTGGTAATGTGACGGTGGTTAATTAGAAAAATGCCGTAATCGTCTTTTTCTTTTGAAGATTTTATCATTTTAAGAGCGACTTCGCGTAACTGTCAACTAGACGTGGAAATAGTCAAAAAATGACCTGGCCTCAAACTCAGCCAGAATAAAGCCCTATGGGCCCTAGTTACAAAATCGTTGGTTTAAGTACGATCGAGTGAATAATATTTTTTTAACGAATTTTTTTCTTCCCGAGGCCTAAAATGGACAAAAATCATGCAAAATTAGAGTCATATTCAGTAACTCGTACATCTTGAAATAAAGTTGCCTACTAAAACATAATGACACTTCATATTTTTACTATCTTTCCTCTATAACTTTAACTGATTAGTTCGCGATTTAGTCAACAAGAGATTTTTTAAGAAATTTTTAAAGTTGTTGACTCAAAATTGCTTAGTCAACCGTCAAAATTTCGCACTTTTTCACGGGCTAAAAAAGCGGATTGGTACATGGCTTTGAACACCAAGGCTTGTTTGATCTGAACGAACATTCTTTTTTCTTCAAATCAGCGAAATAAAATTTTTGGGTAAATGAAATCACGAGCGCTGACAAAGCGAAGCAAATGTACATGTTACACTAAAAACGGGCGAAAAACTTGACCTCTGACCGAAGAACAACCAAATGCGAATTATTGTAGGCGTCAAACCTTTAATTATTCGGTAACTTCTCGAAACAATATTGGTCCGAATGTGTATATATTTTTAAAATAAAGCTGAGTTAAAGTATTAAGTGTCAAAATGTCCACAAAGCGGTAAAAAATACAGCAAAAGTCACCAGTAATCGGTTCCGTTTTCTGAATTTTATGAAGCGATTTATGCCATTTAACGAATTGACAATTTTTAATCCAACGATACCCACCTGAGACTGTGTTAGTTTAAAAGTCCATAGAACTTCTCAGAAGATTCCTCGGAAAGACCTCCAGAAGGAAATGAATGAAGAATTTGAACTTATAACTGTAACAATTTCACTTGCTGCTACGGCAATGAACGAAAACAATTGTCGAACTGCCACAGGCAAACCAGTTTTCTGTGCAGTCATGCAAAGCATGTCACGTCACGTAATTCTGCCCCGTGCGTTTGGGAAGGAGGGAAGAAATTCTTCTATACTGTGCGCTAACACATTTATGAAATAAAACTAGCTTAGGACTGTATCTTTTGTAACTAGTTAAAGTAAAGAATAACTTTTCCCCCTGTTTTTGCTCGAGGGGCGCTGTGAACTTCTTTCGAATTACCGAATGCTGTAGAAAGGATATCAAAGGGCACCAAAGCAGTGGTCAGGGTAGTAGCAAGGTATATGGGATCAGGGATCAAAGGTCTCTAAGAGGGTGGGATCAGTGATCACAGCCTTAGGATCAGGGATCACGGCGTTGGGATCAGGATCAGCGCCGTTTTTTATAGGATCAGGGATCAGACTGATAGCTGAGTGTGATAATATTGGATTTTGGATTTTTTTTTGCATCTAGAACAGTTTATTACATGTTATTAGCGCTATCCTCAGATCTGGCTTGTCACGAAGTCGCTGAAAATTTTCTATTTTCCGGCATTCGATTTCATAATTGTCTCTGTTGTCTCGTCTGTGCCCTTGATAACATCATTAATTTGTAACATGGCACACATGGTGATCACGTTGGTCCATTTATAGATGTTGACCTTTTGTCTCACCGTTTTCGGCCGTCGAGAACATTGTGGCAACTTGTTCGCTATATTTGTGTGTATTTCGTTGACAAACCATGAGGGAAAAGAAAAAGAAGGGCGATCGCTCACGTCGAAGGTAAAGTGATTTTAATTTTAACTTACCGCTTTGGTACTTGCTGAAATCTGCAGCATTTTTCGCTAAATTTAATTTCACGAACTATTAACTTTCTAAATCACGCTCCAGGTCACCCTTTGGCTACCAACGAAGTTCGAGGAGGTCATCTAGTAGGTAGACTGTTCACAGTCCTCTATTTTTCCGTAAGATCATCGAGATCGAGCGCTTTGCGTTACGGGCTGCCATCTTGCATGAGTGTCAAAACTACTTAGGGGACGGGGGCGGTTTGGGAGGAAGCGAGAAAAATAGAGGGACTGTTATAACATCACTGCAGTTCGCGTTCAGGAGGCGTGACAGGAATTTTACGCCTTTTACCATTCATTAATTAAGAAATTCCGCTGGTGATGAAAAACATGCCAGACACATTTAGCATGGATTACGCGTGTTTACAAATATTTCCTTTCGAAACAGTGATTTTATAATGTTTCTGGGCCATTCCTCGAAATAAAATCGGCAAACATGCAAGAGAAAACATTTTCCTAATCAAAAAGCCAAAAATCCTTCGTGTGTCTGCGCAAAATGTGCCTTATGGTATGAAAGCGTACGTATTATGGAAACGTCGTCTTGTCAACGACTTGTCAATGTCGGCAACTTAAACTAAACCTGTTGTCAACGCAAATTAATATCTATTGTCTAATGACCAATCAAACGCCCGCGTTGCTGGTACAACGCGCTCCGTGAACGCGAGCTGCAGTGATGTTATTACAGTCCCTCTATTTTTCTCGCTTCCTCCCAAACCGCCCCCGTCCCCTAAGTAGTTTTGACACTTATGCAAGATGGCAGCCCGTAACGTAAGGCGCTCGATCTCGATGATCTTGCGGAAAAATAGAGGACTGTGAACAGTCTATCTAGTAGGTTAGTACAATACTTGATTTTTCCTTAATATCGATTTTTTTTCTTTTTGACAATATTACAATATTAAGACACAAGGACGCAGAGGATCGCTCGAGAATTTCTGAAGAGACCGGCCATAGCTCTGCATACTCTGGCATACTATTATGGTTCATACTGATAACAGATCATGAATTGATCGCATCGGGAGTGATGTATTATCTCTTTGACCTATCATTGAACAGTACCCTTTCTTCAAAGAATATAAACTATATAGATTTTTTAAATACGGGTGAATACTGCGGCGGTTAGGATTTGCTTAGAAATGACGATTTTAACGTCCTGGCATACTGGCGAACCACGCTAAACTCAAAGCCCCAAGGGGGGCTAAAAAACATTTCGGACCAGTAGGGGGAACTAGAGGGAATTCCAGTTATCAGGGTAAAAATTACTGAAATATGGACCGAAGGCAAATTAAATTTAGTTCGAGTTACAGGGCCGTAGCCAGCATGACGCAAGACGAGGCAGTTGCCTCGTCCTGATTTTGCATTGGCCTTTTTTTTTGTTTTTTTGTCTTGGTCCTACAAGTATAAGAGATGGCAATATTATGACATCGCTGTCTCAAAGTTGAAGAACATAAGCAAGAGTGTATCGAAACAGATAATTGATAAGTGAGCGTGATTCTGTATATCATCTAAGAACTAACTTCAAAAAAGTGTTACCTAAGGCTTCTTCTAATTATCTACAGTATAAAATCCATAAACGTTGGCTACTCTCGTGGATTCATTTTATTGTTATAATACGTGTTACAACATTTGAATGCTTTAAAATGCAGATGGTGATTAACTTGGCACCAGTATCGCTAAGCAATAAAAAAGTGAACTTCTACACTTGCCCAAGGCTTTTCTGAAGAAAAATGCCACGGAAAATGCTTACAAGAGCATTTCTGAGCCTCTAGGTTAAAAAATTTTCTGGGGGGGGGGGGCATGCCCCCACACCCCACTAGCGGGTCGCGACTTCGGCGCTCGAAACTTGCCTCTTCTTGTTATGAAGTCTGGCTACGGCCCTGAGTTAGCGTGGATTTAGAGTCAAGCGAGTTAGAGTTATGGAAGTTCTACTTTAAATGCTTCAATAACAGTTCACAGTTCAAACGAAATGTTAACCGGGTCACGTGTCATGTTTGGTGTCGTTCCGAGCTGATTTCTCTGTGATTTAGGCGTCATTTTGCGAGATCATTTCTCTAGTTTAAGCAGGCCGTCGAGAAAGGCAATTATGATCTCGCGAAAGAAGATGGATACAGCAATTAAATTTGGCTTTGTCAGACACCAAATCCACCTCGAATTCCAGAATTTTACACCCTCACTAAGATACACAAGCCGACCCCGGTCGGCAGACTGATAGTATGAGGGTGTGATGGCCCAACAGAGGAATTATCATCATTCTTCGTTGACAAACTTCTTCAGCCTATAGTACAACAACAAAAGTCGTATCTTAAAGATATTACCGACTTTATTAACTACAGAGGAAATACGAAAGTCCCAGAGGACGTCATACTTGTTTCAATGGACGTAACGATCCTTTATACAAATATACCTCAAGAGGAGGGAATACACACGGTATGCAGAGCATACGAAACATTCTAGCTACATAAACAAACCTCCTATCCCTACACAACTACTAGAACAAGCGCTAAGGCTAATTCTTCAAGAAAACTCATTCCAGTTTTATGGAAAAAACTACCTTCAAACACATGGTACAGCCATGGGCACGAAAATGGCAGTCGCCTTTCCTAATTATATTCATGAATAAGGGAGAGACCGAAATCCTTAGCCAAAGCGAACTAAAACCGCTCGTTTTGAAACGTTTTATAGACGACATATTCTCGCTCTGAACTATAAACAGAGACAGAATAGAACAGTTCATTGAACATGCGAACAATCATCATTTACCGCTGAAATTTCCGATAAGGAGACAACATTCCTGGACACCTACATCTACAAAGGCGCAAGATTCGAAAGAGACGCAATCCTTGATTTGCGGACTCATTTTAAACCAACTGAGACATTTCAATATACACATTTTAAATCCTGCCCCTCATGGAAATAAAAAAGGCTTCATTAAAGGAGAGGCCCTAAGACTTCTCAGAACAAACTCTTCTAAAATAATGTTTGAAGAGAAAATTACAAACTTCAAATCACATCTGCTACAAAGACGTTACCCAGAGGATCTCGTTAACACAACCCTTTCAGGGGTTAATTTCAAGGACAGGAAACTATAGCCCTTCAACAGAAACAAAGAGAAACCTACGAATCTTGCCTTTTGTCACGCAATACCAACCATCAGTGCTTGACCTAAGGAAAATTCTCATGAAAAACGGGCATTTAATTGAACAACAACCATTACTAAGCGAAATCTACAAAAATCCGCCCATCATATCGTACAAAAGAGGGAGGCGCTCAAAGACATACTCGTGAGAGCCAAACTATGAAAAAGGCTATTTTAAACACGCGCTGGGGAGTTGTGTAGTTGGTCGAAACTTACCGGAGCTAGACGTCAGCCCAAGCCTTCTTTCCTGGTCTCCATTTATCGGTCGATTGACGAGGAAAAGTTCATTGATATTGAATACCGAACATCGAAAGGTTGACCGTAGCAGCGGAGAACTTGAAATGGATTGTAGGGAAATCACCGAGGAACGCCTTCTTGAATTGCTTCACAATTCGTCCCTGAAAGAGGTCCTGTCTTTTGCAAAGTCACTGGAATTGAAACCAAATGGAGCGTAGCTGGATATAATACTTCAGGTAAAGAATGCAATTTCCAAAGATGAAGCAAAGTTCCAGAAGGCTTTTAGAAAGATCTGGGGCTGCTCTGGAGGATGGGTTTCGGGGACCTGTCCGCATGGCGTTATCTACAACTTAAAGTTTGTCCTGCGGGCAGAAAGCCCGCGTGATTATGTCGGCCTTCTGTTATCCATGGCTCACCAACCTAACATTATCATAAATGATATGGCAAACATGCTAGTCGCACATGGCAACAAGAGGAAGAAAGACATGTTTTATCCCTTTAACGGCATGGTTGCAGAGCCGACGCAGACCAATATCCAGAAAGCGCTGGATGGGAAACTGGAGGTTTCCTTGCCCTGGCTCGACTCGGGAAAAGAAGGCGACCCGGCCATACAGTCTTTTGAAGTTCATCCAGTATCGGGAAGTGCTCAACATTTGTGCCTATTTGACAGATTACACGAAAGGAACGTGAAGAAGGAAGAAGAGGCACTGCGTCGTGTAACTAACATTAAGGAATTGAAAGGGAAGCTTAACACACAGGAAGACGAACAGCTTCAAGCATCATATAATCACGACAGCAGGTATTTGAATCAAATGAAGGCCATTAACCATATCTTCCTCTTTCGCTCCAACATCGACGTTCACAATGAGAAGATTAACGAGCGACTCAAGAAAGGTCTGACATCAGCTTTCAACTACCAAATTAGCCGAGACAAAAATGGCCAAGCGGTAATAGATAAGACAAATCCAAGTAAAGTGAAATTCTCTACAGGAGAGGACGGCGCCCCCATTCCGGGATTGAGAAAGGAACCGCGGAAGGGCCGAGCTCGTACGTTAATCGATCCCGATTTGCATTCCTCTGACGAAAACTGGCCATCTGATCCCTGTAATTACAAGAGCTCTCTCCCCGGCATTAATCTTGCTCCGGATGAAAAAGCTGATGATAAGCCTTCAACTTCTACATCGAAGAGATCTAAAAATATTGAATACTTCGTAAAAACTACAGGAAATCCCGACGCGTATTGGATTGAAGTACTCGGTCTGAAAATTTCAGACAAGCACCTTCTTGAAGACGGCTATTGGCTTAACGACAGATTAATCAATGCAGCCATGTCACTCTTGAGAAACGAGACTTACGAAAAGAACATTGGTGGGCTTGAGGATGTGGTTATCGCAGAGGACCAAGGGTTTCACTGCTCTGACAGTGGCGCCAGATTTGTCCAAATAGTAAATGTCAGAGGAAATCGTTGGGTAACCGTGTCAAACATGCTACATAAATATCCTATTATCTGCATCTACGATAGTTTTCAAGCGCTGAATGTTAAGACGAAAGATAAGGAGATAAGCTACCCCATCAAAGTTGAGCAGGCTGCTTGCCGAATTTCCAGGCAAAGCAAATCCTTCCCGATGGTGGTGGAGAACGTCCAACAGCAGAAAAGAGGTGAAGACTGTGGATTATTTGCAATTGCGTATGCGGCTTTACTATGCATGAATAACGACCCAGTCAAGGCAAACATCAGCCAAGCCATCATGCGACGAGAACTCGTGGAAAGTTTTGAGGACATGGACATCAAACGATTCGTACGAAATGTGACCACAATGGATAACAGCAAGAAACCAGAAGTTATGTACACCTGGACCTGCAAGGTGTATTGTATTTGTCGCATGCCGGACGATGGCAGGAAAATGGTTCGATGCACGAAGTGTAAATCGTGGTACCACTGTGAATGCGTGCTAGGTTATCTTTCCTCTGAAGACTGGAGATGCCCGAACTGTGAAGCCCCGAAGAAAAACGCCCCTGCTGGCAAAGCAACTACATACGACAATGGTCACGTCGCAAGCGACGAGTCCATCTCTAATACAGTCAAACAGGGTAACCCTTCAAACAGAGGGGACGCAGATAGTACAGCAAATCAACAGAACGGAAACTCGTTGAAGTCGAAGAAACGAAACTCAGAAAAAAGTGACCTGAGCTTGAACAATAAAGGGAGTCGCGAAAACCCGATAGATGTTTCAACAGTCGAAGAACGACCATCACCTGCAGAAGACGTAGCATGGATTGCCGAACTGCACCTTACTGTAAAAGAGCGGAACATCCTGTTGAGCAATAGTTGGCTTAACGACTCCATAATTAATGCGGCTATGGTTCTTATTAAAAAAGATTGTTGTCGGAGTGACGTCGGTGGACTGGAGGACGTCGTGATTGGTAGGGATCGCGGTTTTTCCCGCTCAGACCGTGGACAGGGCTTTATCCAGATCATCAACGTCGGGAATAATCATTGGCTGACGCTGTCGAACAGTTTATGTGAACCACCTTACACTAGCGTTTACGACAGTTTCCAGTCAGTAAGCATCAAAAGAATGGAGGGAGAGATGAGGTACCCTATCGTTGTGGATCAAGCAGCATGCCAAATTTCGAAGCATGAGAAGTCGTTAACCATGTTGGTCGAGAATGTCCAGCAGCAGGATAGAACCGAAGATTGCGGCCTGTTTGCTATAGCTTTTGCGGCTATGCTTGCTTTTAATCAAGATCCAGTTCAGGCAGTAATCAACCAAAGTGTAATGCGCCCTGAGCTGTTGGAGAGTTTCGAGGAAATGAACATGAAACTATTCGTGACCAATGTGGTTACCGTAGACGAGAAAAAGAAACCGAAAGCTCTGCATCGTTGGACCCGCGAACTGCATTGCATATGCCGCATGCCTGACGATGGCAGCAACATGGTAGCTTGTTTCAAATGCAAAAAGTGGTACCATGAAGAATGCTCGCAGAGTGATAGCCGTACAAAGGACTGGTTGTGCCGAGAGTGTGACTATACCAGAAGGCAAGATGCCGCCGAAAGAAGACGATTTGCAGCCGCAAGGGAAAAGGTAAATCTAGATGTGTATCGCGAAAAAACAAAAAAGTGTGCAAGAGAGTCAGAAAGGGTACAAGAAGTCTATGCGGCAATTGCAGCGACATACACCCCGTTTCAATTTAAAGAGGCTGTTTCGCATATTGGATGCATGAATAAAGGTGACTGGCTTGAGGTAGAGGAAATTGAAAGATGTAGTGATTGTCTGGGTGTGGCTTTGTCTAGTGGAACAGGAGATGATTTCGATCACTTCATAGTAATATTTCCTGGTGCTTTCGACTCCGATCAACAACTTCTGTCTACTGTCATTCATGAAATGGCGCACGTGTTGGAGTCAGCAAGTGCAACAACCTTCCAACCAGCACATGGACCCAACTTTAAAAAGGCTGGTAGATCCCTTATCCGACACTTGAAAGATAATCCATCCACCCTCCCAAAACCTTACCATGGGATAAAACTAGATGAGGTTTTGATCTTAACCAAATCTAAGGAAACCTCTCCTGGGGTGAAAAAGCAGCTGGATGTCGAGAAAGAGAGCAACGAGCACCAAAAAGATAATTAAGAGGAAAAAGAACAGAGAAAACAAGCAAGTGAAGAAGATGAGAAAGCAAAAAGAAAGAAAGATAGAGCAAGACGAAATGGAAAACGACGAAGAGAATAAGTAGAAGAAGGAAGAGGACAAAAAACGTTTGAGTTTTAAAAAGCCCGTTTTGCACATTGTCTGCATGAATAAAGATCATTGCCTTGAGGTAGAGGAAATTGAAGGATGTACTAAGATGTACTAAGATGTACTTTTCTTTGTCCAGTGGTTTAGGAGATGTTTTTTACTACTTCATAGTAATATTTTCTGGTGCTTTCAAGTATGATGGACGACTTCTGTCTAGTGTGATTCATGAATTGGCTCACGTTTTGGATTCTGCAACTGCAACAACTTTTCATCCACAACATTGAAAAGGTTGACAGATCCCTCCTGCGACACTTTTGATTGAAGGAAGCACAAAGACGAGACGACGAAAAAGAACAAAGACACTAACCAATTACAAAGAAAAGAGAAAGCAGACAGTCCAAAAAAAGGCCGAGAAGAAATGGAAGACGAAGAAGAGGAGGAGTAGGGGAAGGAAAAAGAGAAAGAAAGAGCAGGGGAACGATGAAGCGGGTAGCGAGACTAATGTCATCGATTGTCTCCTCAGTAAAGGGTGGCTTCCCGACATCAATATGTAAAAACATTCAAATTCTACTATCCAGATTAAGTGAACATATTACGTAATGAAACAACAATGAGAAACCAAGTAACTTTTTCCACGAATACATGATATCTTCCAAAGAGAAAACGTCGTCATAGTTACATACTGAACAGTGCTTGAAGAGATTGGGTATATCATTGGCTTTTTATATACCGTATTTATTCGATTAAACGCAGTTATTAGAATTTTCACCTTTTCCAATGCGGCGCTTATTCAAGGGCGCCTTTTATTTGGAAATCACTTTTTTAAATCACGGGCAACAGTTATTGTATATTGTTTGTTAATATTATGTACTCTAAAGGTTCCCATGTGTCTTTCATTTTCCTGAGATAGGATCGTAAATGTCTCGAGGGTGCGGCCTTTATTCTAGGGGGGGGGGGGGGGGGGGCGTTTATTGTTAATCTTGCTCGCTTATGCGACCCTTGATCGAGGGCGGCGTTTAATCGAATAAATATGGTAATAAATAGAACATTGCACTGCCACACTTAAATGAAAGGCTTCGAGTTCTCCCATTTTAATTTAACTATAGTGACCCCAATTCCTATATCACAACCTTTCTGCACAAAACTACTTCTCTTATTAAACAAACAGCCAAAGCTGTTCGCATTGCTATATAGTCACAATCTAAAAAGCACTTACTAGGCACAGGTAATTGATGAAATATGTATTTGCGAGGTTTTTCCTACTCTTTCTGTGTATTTCAGTGCATTCACTTTCCAACAGGCGGGATATTTCCGCGTACTTCTGCAAATTCGCCCCTATATGTAAGGCGCCCCTATATGAAAGGATGTTTGGTAACTTTTTGTATAAACACAGGAAGGCCTTTGCATTATTCATCTAAGGTGTTATTTCAATGGTTTTATATTCTTTGTATGTATTGCAGTGCATCCACTTTCAAACGGGAGGGATATTTCCTGGTTCTTTTGTAACTTTGCCCCTATATGTAAGGCGCCCCTATATGCAGGGATGTTTGGTAACCTTTTGTATCAACACAAGAAGGCCTTTAGATTACCGATAAATTATACATTTTCTATGGTTTTATACTCTTCGTGTGCATTTCAGTGCATCCACTTTCCAACAGGCGGGATATTTCCTCGTACTTCTGTAAATTTTCCCCTATATGTAAGGATGTTTGGTAATTTGCCCTTCTCGCGATTAAGAACTGCCGATGTACGGAGCTAGGAAATTAAAATGAAGTTTCTAACCTGCCGTTTTCTATGTTCATTAATTAATGTATGGAACGTTCTATAAATGGCGAAGAGATTTTTTAAAAAAAGTAACGATGGTGAGTCTCCTTCGCTACAGACGCTCCTTTTGCGTGAATATCAAAGCGTCGGTTTTAGTAATTATACTGTACTCAGTTGAGTGCGTGACTATAACTGTCAACTCGCCCCTACATGCGAGTCGCTCCTGTATGTAACGTGCCCCTATATGCAAGGTAACGTTACCAACCACGGTCCATTTTACGCAAAATTATATAGGGAAACTCGTGGGATCAAGTATTTTTACGGGATCAGGGATCAAAATTTACAGTAATTTTGGGATCAGGGATAAAAAAATTAGGTCAAAAAACGGGATCAGTTTGAAAAAAATATACCTTGCTACTACCCTGCAGTAGTGGATCCAGGGAAAGGGTCCGGGGGGTCCGGACCCCCCCCCCCCCCCACCATCAGACCTGATACTTGTTTGAAACTAAAATTCTTACAACGATAGGATTGCATATCACTGTTCAACTGGCTGAATCTTTTAATGAAACGCGTGTTATATTTTGCCACTAAACTAAATTCCAGGGATATTCAAAAATGTGATTGTCTTTGGGTACCCTCCTATGATCTGTTCGCCTCTGCCCGCAAAGCAGTATTTCCCGCGCCAACGGCGACTGGCTTTCACAGATTGAGAAACACGTAGTCGTCTCTGCCTTCTCAGTGACTAGTGGGAGGGGGTGTGGGGGAAAAGTAATTTGCCACAAAAAGTTTAACAGTCTGAACCAAAATTTTGACCCCTCCCCCCCCAATAAAAAAATGTTTGGTCTCGAAAAAATTTTTTTTGGCCCTTTGGGCCTCAGTTTAGTCTAAATATAAGGGGGGCCCCTCCCCTAGATCCGCCACTGAATTATAAACATAATTGGTGATCACAAAGGTAATCTAGTAAACCTGAGCTGACACAAGTAAAGAAACAAAAATAACGACCAGCTAGCCCTCAGTTGATCAAACGACCGATCATGTTTCCAACGGATTCCGTGTGGAACGAAATTTTTGCAGGAGTTTATTTTTGCGGATTAGCGATTTTCTGTGTTTTGCAGGAACTAATTTTTGCGATTAGGACAGACGGTTTTTTCTTGCTGGGGATTAATTTTTGCGATTTCAGAAAGTACCCAGTACCCAGCATTGATAATATTTTGAATTCGTTCTTATTGAGTACGTGCAATAGAAATACATATTTTCAAGCAATACTAAGTGTGCGTTGGTATTTGTTTCTGAAAAAAAGAGACCAGTTGTATACTGTATTCTTGTGTACAGTAGTGAATTTAAGTTAGAGAATACAGTATTTGCAGGAGTTTATTTTTGCGGATTAGCGATTTTTTGTGTTTTGCAGGAACTAATTTTTGCGATTAGGACAGACGGTTTTTTCTTGCTGGGGATTAATTTTTGCGATTTCAGAAAGTACCCAGTACCCAGCATTGATAATATTTTGAATTCGTTCTTATTGAGTACGTGCAATAGAAATACATATTTTCAAGCAATACTAAGTGTGCGTTGGTATTTGTTTCTGAAATAAAAGAGACCAGTTGTATACTGTATTCTTGTGTAGTGAATTTAAGTTAGAGAATACAGTATTTCCTCTGGAGTAAATTTTTGCGGAAAAAATTGTTGCGGTTATTTTTATTTGCGGGAACTTAATTTTGCAAAGTACTGACAGTCCTGAAATTCAGCCGTGAGTGAAATAGTGAAAATGACAAGAAGACGGAGGGGAAAAAGTAGTAAGAGATCAGTCCACTGGGTTTAAAATTTATTTGTTCTGGAGCGATGAATTTTTTTCAAAAGCACGTTTCATAGCAAAAATTTGCCAAAACTTTAACTGAGAGCCATTGGTAGACACTATGGTATTTTTTCTCGTTCCTTTTTCTCTAGTTTTGTTTGGTCACATGAACCGTGATGTCAGCTTTTTAAGTTAAGATATGTTTAGGCTGTTGTGGACATGTCTCATATTATCTCAGTCGTGACAGATGAAACCTTTATTACACTTGGGTTCAAATGTTATTACGGATGGACCTTTATTACACTTGGGTCCAGTTATTACACTTGTGCCTTCCACAAGTTCCACTGACAAGAAATCCGGACCCCTGAAAGGAATTTTGCCTGAGAGGCAACCAAACATTTAGCCTCCATTGGTAGCATTTTCATGGGAGTCATATTTTCCCATATTTCCTCCCTTACCTGAGACCAAGATATGTGTCAATCATACCAGTCTGTAATAAAGCGAAGGGCAAATCAGAAAATTGAGGCTAACGTTGTTGAGATCAAAGAAAAAATTTACACTTTTCGTTTGTTGGGGAGGGAGGAATTACGAATCCCCTAAAAACACCTGCTCATCAAGTCCAAGATCAAATCGACGGAAGAGGCACCTTTGCCCTCAAGCGAGGGCAAAAATGGAACAGTCCAAAGCTAGTTTTATTTCATAAATGTTTTAGCACACAGTGTGGAAGAATTTTCTTCCCTCCTACGTGACGTGACATGCTTTGCATGACCGAACTGAAAGCTGGTTTGCCTGTGGCAGCTCGACAGTTGTTTTCGTTCATTGCCGTAGCAGCAAGTGAAATTGTTACAGTTATAAGTTCAAATTCTTCATTCATTTCCTTCTGGAGGTCTTTCCGAGGAATCTTCTGAGAAGTTCTATGGACTTTTAAACTAACACAGTCTCAGGTGGGTATCGTTGGATTAAAAATTGTTAATTCGTTAAATGGCATAAATCGCTTCATAAAATTCAGAAAACGGAACCGATTACTCGTGACTTTTGCTGTATTTTTTACCGCTTTGTGGACATTTTGACACTTAATACTTTAACTCAACTTTATTTTAAAAATCTATACACATTTCGGGCCAATATTGTTTCGAGAAGTTACCCAATAATTAAAGTTTGGCGCCTACCATAATTCGCATTTGGTTGTACTTCGGTCAGAGGTCACGTTTTTCGCCCGTTTTTAGTGTAACATGTACATTTGCTTCGCTTTGTCAGCGCTCGTGATTTCATTTACCCAAAAATTTTATTTCGCTGATTTGAAGAAAAAAGAATGTTCGTTCAGATCAAACAAGCCTTGGTGTTCAAAGCCATGTACCAATCCGCTTTTTTAGCCCGTGAAAAAGTGCGAAATTTTGACGGTTGACTAAGCGATTTTGAGTCAACAACTTTAAAAATTTCTTAAAAAAACTCTTGTTGACTAAATCGCGAACTAATCAGTTAAAGTTATAGAGGAAAGATAGTAAAAATATGAAGTGTCATTATGTTTTAGTAGGCAACTTTATTTCAAGATGTACGAGTTACTGAATATGACTCTAATTTTGCATGATTTTTGCCCATTTTAGGCCTCCGGAAGAAAAAAATTCGTTAAAAAAATATTATTCGCTCGATCGTACTTAAACCAACGATTTTGTAACTAGGGCCCATAGGGCTTTATTCTGGCTGAGTTTGAGGCCAGGTCATTTTTTGACTATTTCCACGTCTAGTTGATAGTTACGCGAAGTCGCTCTTAAGGGTCAACAATACGTTGCATGGTATATTGGAGGCCATATTTCCTGCATAACAAACAACATCAAATATAGAAAACTCAACCAATACCTGGAATAATATGGATTATATGGCGTACTGCTAAATTTCCGCTACCAAGTTCTTGTAGTCAGACAGAACTTCGGACAGGATAGGCTAGGCCCTGCCTGGCCATAGGTTGAAAAACATGGCGCTGATTGGAATACAGGGGATGATGCTGCTGTTCTCGTTGGAATGTCTGAAGTATAGGAGCTTGGAACACCACGATTCTAACTTTTTTGATGACGTTGAAACGAGCACTAAAATTACTGAGAGCTTGAAATATTACGCTGGCTGAATCAGCCGCTGACATGTTAAAAGATCCCGTTCCTACCGCTGGAAATGAGATGGACTGAAAACCACGAGCCTCTGCCATACCAAGACACTTTTCCACGCACTGTTGCAAGTGATTTTTGTCGGCGGTATCTGGTATCAAGTGCATGATATGACGGGCCGTTAGATTTCCACCACTGGTAACCACCACTGATCCACCTGTCTGATGTCCCAGTTGATAGCACTCGTCCTGAACAACTTGACCAGCGGCCAGTTTCACCGCCTTGCTCAGCGCCCCCGAGCTATCCATATTCATATCTTTGCTGTTGAGGTTAACAATGACATCTGTTGCCTCGTAGCACAAATCTCCTTGCGAAACTTCCACTCTAACACCGACGGCTGGCCTTGCTGGCTTCTGATGGACTCTTCCTAATCTGGACCGTAGGAACCTTAAAAAGCCACCCATAGTGTGTTCAGGACGAACACTGTACTTGGATTGCAATTTATCAAACTCTAGCGCAAAGGCATTGGTTAGTGCCAGATCTTGCTGAAACCACAGGCAGCCCAAGCGCACTATGTGTGGGTTCGGGCTTCAGAGGTCATTTGGTCGAATTTGGTCGGAGTATACTAGAATTATTAGGGTATTATCTGATGCCAAATAAATGCAAAAATCTTAAAGATATGAAGTCTTCTTGTTTGTCTGTTTGTACTAATAGCCTTTAAGATAACAAAGGTCGATATTTCTTGCATTATTACATGTGATTCGGGCCCTTACTGTTCGAGTCTTATCACATGTATTCGAATCTACAACGCTAAGAAAAAAAATCATGATCACGCGAAATATTGATTCAAAAAGCTCCCTTACCTTCAGTTCATAGCCACTCTGTCCCACAGCCAGTTTAAACGCCGTTTAGTCGACTTTCTTTCCATCGAGTACTGAACACTATAAAAGAAGGGAAGGCTGGAGACCTTCCAACCGACACTCGCCACGCAAAGGCCAATAAATTCCAAACAAAGCGATCGATCACCCTAAAATTCCCACCAGCCAGACCGAAGAGCGTATATCTACCCGTTCGACGAGCGCCAGTTTCTATAAATTCGGCTGCATGAGCCCAAGGAGCGCTGCATTTCGCATCGATTCTGGCCGGCTTCGCTTCCCCATGATGCGCAAGCTGACTGGTATCCTACGAGATTCAAATCTTGGAGCTTAGCGACCGCGTCAGATCGACAAAACGTCACTCTCGCGAGGAAGGGTCGTTACTTTTGCCCTATGGGAAACCGACACCGTCGGGGAACCCGGTGCGTTTAATTTGACCGGAAATAGCTCTCGCGTGTATGACACATGAATCCCAAAGACGTCTCCAACTGTCTATTAGGGAGCTTACGAATCGAAGACTTTTGCACGACGGCGCCGTTGGATTGCGTGACATGCTTACTGCGCATGCCTATCTTGGCACTTGCCGGCGTCGAGCAAAAGTCAACGACGTTGGTAAGAGCGATTTGCCGGCGTCTTGAAAGCAGCAGGACGTGAGGGTAGTTTTCAAAGTTTTCTATCGATAATACACGTGTTTTTGCCAGAAAAATCAAGTTATTATATTAGTAACATGTTCTTTACGAATGTCTTTGACTTTTTTGTCTGTTTTCAGTCAACTCTACCTTCCTCAGCTATGGCAACTCACAGTGAAAGCGCTGGCGAAGGCACGCAAAGGTATGAAAGAAAAGTTGATTGCTGTATGGACATCTTTCTTTTTAATCACACTGCACCAAAGTATAAGGCATTTTCTAGTGCTCATTGAATTTGAAGGAAACGAAAAGTTGTGTATCTTGTTTTTTTTTTTTGGAACCGTCACATCAACAGTAAGAAACAGAGCCTCGTTGGCTATAGCTGGTAAGTTTATACACTTCGCTGAACAAAAAAAAATTCTTGCTCTCCCAGCTTTCAAAACAGTTTCAAATTAAATGAAAAGTTTATTTTTACTCCTTTTCTGTTGTTAAGAGTGATCTTACAGCTAGCTTGAAACACGCAAACTTGTCTTGGCTTACACGGCGGCTTTGTTTGCTTTTCTGCTTGCTATGCGAACTGATTTTTTTTTTTCTTGTTCTATCGTGTTATTTTCTTAAGCTTGTGAGACAAACAACCAGCCAGTGTGATCTCATGGATAAATAGCTGGTGGTAAAAAGTTAACTTAACAGATAGCTTCAGAGTAAGTTAGTGATTTAATTATTCAGTAAGTTATATTTATATAGTTTTATAATCTTTTCACAGAATGCCTAAAATGAAGTGGTCAGTTAAACATGACACCATATTTGGTCGCGAACTCCTTAGTTGGGAGCTATGGAAGTACCGTTCAGGCACCAGAGAGCGAGGAAACTGTTTACTAGACGAAATACGCAAACTTTTGAATAACATCAAAGAGCCCAAATTTTGCGTTTCGCAAAAGGGTTTGAGGGACCGCTTGAAAATCCTGGAAAGGGATTCCAAGGCCAGGAAGAGAGAGGCCGAGAGGGGCTCGGGAATTTCCCCGGAATACCGAGAAATAGATCAAATAATGGAAGACTATATGGAGAGAAGAGAGGGGGAAGAGAAGACCAAGGAATCCCGCACTGATGTGGATCGAAACAAGACAGATCAAGATAAAGCAACAGGCGAGGAAATGAGGGAGAGGGCCATGGAGAGGCTAGCTCAGACTAAGAAGAGAAATGGCAAAGATGAACCGCGAAAAAAGCGCCAAAAAAGTAGTGACACTCTTGACTAACTAAGGGAGGCAGCGGAGAGGAACTCTCAGTTAAGGCAAGATGAGCTAGACATGAAGAGGAAGCAAGACGAAGCTACAGCTGCTACCCAGCAAGACTTGTTCACTCAGCTGCGAGACCAGCAGCAGTTACAAATGCAACAGCAGCAACAGCAGTTTATGCATATGATGCAAATGATGCTTAACAGCCAGCAAGCGCAAACACAAGCAGTCATTGAACTCTTTAAAAAAGGACCGTAGTTATGATCAGAGTAGTTATTTTTCAGTTTTCTTGTAAACATGCAACTTATGTTTTCGTTGTTGTTTTTGGTTTTGTAATATAGCATAAACAAGCATCCTTAGCATTCCATGTTGATTTTCATCACTTTATTGTGGCACGCGTGTTAACACTACTATTGGCTTGACATGTGTTCTTTTTTGAACTCGAGTTCTATTGCATTTCAAATTAAACCTTCAAGCGACTAGAGTGTTTATGTTGTATAACTGGAGTATCACAAGAGTCTAACAACATTATATCAAATGAAGTATTCCTCTAGAGTTGGCGGATTAACACCAAAATACTCTGATGTAACAGAGCCATATAAAATGCTTCGTGCATTCTGCATTAACGCACATGTTACGTACATCTTTCCCACAGCACTCAATCCGATTTTCAGATTCTTTTTAAAATCTAAGAACTTAAAATAATTGACAATATCCCCAAATATCCACTCGACGGAAGAGCGAACTGTGCTCATTGAGGTGTTAAAATCTTGTTGAGCTGGGGTCAAGACTGCGCCTTTATAGGGCCTTTGTAGGTGTGCACGTATCG
Organism: Porites divaricata; assembly: GCA_038088405.1. Taxonomy (NCBI): domain Eukaryota; kingdom Metazoa; phylum Cnidaria; class Anthozoa; order Scleractinia; family Poritidae; genus Porites; species Porites divaricata. The sequence continues at coordinate 47,261,503 of JBBMOI010000001.1, forward strand.
GATAGGCGGGGTCACCGTAGACACAGAGAGGAAGGCCAGTTACGGGGCAGTTGGAAAACCTCTGCAGTTCTTGCAAGAATCCGAAGGCAGCTAGCATGAAACTGTCATGGCGTCTTCCCTCAATTGGGCCAAACAGATTCCCCACTAATCCATTAGGCAAAGCGACGGCCTAAAACTTAATGGAGTGGACACGTTTATGGCCATTGTAGATAGATCGCTGGTTTTCGTTAGGCCTACAAACTGGACGTACAGTTCCATCTATGAATCCCCAGCAGTTATCTAGGGCAGCTCCTGCTTGTTGGATAGCATTAGCATACTGGCGAAGCTTGGGAGGGGATATCAAATCATGATTATATCGTGTAAGCAGATGATGCCAGCGATCATAAATCAAGTCCATTGTGTGGTTATTTATGATAGAAATCTCAGGAACCTGTCTGGCAAAATGATAAACCAAATCTCCATATCGGCAAGGGTAGGCATAGCGCTTAAGATACATGCATAATGCAGGTTCCGAAGCTACTACTAAACCATTGTAAGTGGTTATCTCGTCAGGTAACTGCAGCTGCTCCGCAAGTTTATAAATGTCATCTCTGTAGAAACAAAACTCGACCCTGCATTCGTCGTTTGTTTTCTCGTCCAAATCGAACCTTTCGTAGTTCCAATACGGAAACTCTGGGTTTTTTTACTTATGAGCGTCGTATAAAAGCACAAATTCTTGTTCGTTTAAAAAGTTGTTTCGATAAGCGTAAGCAATACAAGCTCTTGTTTCTCTGAAGTTAGGCATCTTGGCTTGAACAACCCGGCTTATGATCATGAAGAGAAAAAAAACAAACTTCAGAAATGGCGGGAAAATGTGCAGCGAGCGCACCAACGTCGCCATCTTTACTTAAAATCGTAAATTCAAATTTCTAGATGACGGCGACGCAGGACTATGACGTGGCCCAACGGCGCCGTCATGCGAACGTCGTCGATTCGTAAGCTCCCTATTCTCCGATTTTGGATTTAAATCTTGCCAATAACGGTTAAAAAATCAGTTCGTTGCAGTCAGTTGTTTGGGTCAGGAGTTATATTCAATTTCGATATTTCCTTTCGTATTTTAACAACAGTTCTTTTTAGAGCTACCCTAATTTTTTTTTGCTTTTACACGTACCTTACCTTGTTTGTTAGTAAAAATCGCGTGTATTTCGGTGCCTGCCAGTGTGACAGTCCGCTAGCGTAGAAGAAAGTCTGTCGATAACGATGTTATCAAAAGTGGCCAGACAGGAGGAGGATTTTCCTCCGAAGAAGAAAAGAAAATCTCTTGGCTATTCAGAAGAGTGGAAAATATGGTAAGTGAAACAAATTGTAACATATAAGCAGTTACAAGGAAAATCTATATTTTATAAAATAAACATAAATCAGAGAATTGCAAGGTTGACGACAATGTTGCTTACACGGTAGTCGTACTTCTCCTCCTGGGTTGATGGCTCATTATGAGTATGAAGAAGGCGCTTTCACCCCGTGTCAAGACATTGTCAGCGACGCTGATCGATATAAAGAGAACGTCAATGCCTCGGCCTCTGGTATTTATAGCTTGGGCTCTATTATCCAAGATGTCTGGGGTGCTAAGGTACAGAAAGTAAGAAGAGGACCCCGCAATAATCAATAAAACGTCTACTTAAATTTACAGAGAAGGCAAATAGCCAACATTTCAACGGAAACTAACAGCGCCGCACGCAGTTCTCTGTTGGACGAAGTGTCCGACTTAAAAGTACCCAAAGATTGGAAAATGGTGGAAAACAACCAAAATTGCATCTCAATTGTGCGGCTTGAGAACTGGGCGATAAACAATGTCAGAGCGTCAACGGAAATTGTTTTGACCAGGTCAGCCGCTTCAACTGACGCGTTAATTGAAGTGAAAGCGCATGGTTGTAAAAGTGACCTGGCTTCCATTCTTGGCTTTCATTCTCTGCCGATGAAAGAACGCATTGGCCTTGCAATAGATTGTGTTGAGAAGTCGTCCTTCTGTACAGGAATTTCTCTGCCAAATGAAGATTCCCTCCAAGTCTTTGTGCCTCACATAAAGACATCCTACAGAACACTGGAACAGGATACCGAAAGCGAGGTCAACAAAGCTTTCTCCCTCAAATGCTTAGTCTTTTCCCTTCCTAGGTCGAAGTGTTCAGAGTGCAGGCAGCTATTAAAGTTGCACAACACAAAAATGCAATGCAGGGAAAAACGAGTCGGCATTCACCCAAAATGCAATAAATGGTACTTGAGAAAGGAGGAGGTGGTTCTTCAGGTGCACCAGGAGCAGAAGAGAAGGATCAATGCAGAAAAAAGGGAACAGTATTGGAGGGAGAAGTTTAAAAACGAGTCGGTTGAAGTTCAGAATGATGACAACAGTGATCTAACCTGTATTTTCCAAGGTGTTGCAAAAGAGAAAGTACCAGAAAAAAGGGCCTGCCTTTGGGAACAACAGAAGAGAATTATGCATACCAAGAGCAAGCGTGGTTACAGGTGGCACCCCAAGTAAGTAGGACATTTTTGTTTGAGCACATATGCTCACACCAGGACGGAAATTGTCCTTTTAATCTAGACGCTTATATTCCAGTTTCCTGAGGATTATTTTGTCTTTAAGTTGATGCTCGAACGCTCTAAAATGAAGAGTACAGAAGAAGAACAACAACAAAAAAAACACCGGGACTAAAATTTAACACCGGGTTTGTGTTAATCGGCCTTTGAAGAACTGGGCCTAGGTGTCCACCAGAGATTGCTTAGTCCATTCTAAACAAGACGCTGTGGTAGCGTATATTTGGGCGTGGTTTTACAAACATACTGTTTACCGTCAAAGGAAGACTGTGCACTGTACTGTTCAATGCAAAAATCTATACCCCAATCTGCCTGTTTTCTTTTCTACTTGTAACTAAATGTTCTTTTTGAGAGGTTCCATCTCAATACTGAAATGAACTATACCTGTTTCCTCGCAAACTTTTTCCTTTCACTGCTTTCAGTTTTGCATGAGCATAGTACAAAGTGTATTTCATCTTGTAGTCTTTGACAATTTAACTTACTTCATGTAACTTTACAAATTTCTTCAACTTTTAACAAGTCTTACTTCACCTAACTTTCATCATAGTAAAAGGTAAATCCTTTACTCTACTTCTTTGCTGAACCACACAGCATATACAGTATGTTCCAGTCCACGACAAAAATCCTGTCACTTTATGACAATGTTTTAAAGCACATCTTTAACACAGATTTGCTCTCAGCCAAATTCCAACATAGCACACCAATGTTTACAGCGCAAACAGTAAGGTTTATCTCAGCTCCACTGATACTCTCACTTTTAGGAAGATCAACTGGCATAATATGTCTTTTCACCCCCATCACATTGTACAGTGTATTCCCAGTACTAGCAAGGGCGGATAAAGTTCCTTAAGTCCAGTATCCACATAGATTAATAACAGAGTAACTCATTGCATAAATTGCTATAGCACAGCACTGCTTACAAGAACATTGTAAAAGCTATTAACATATTAACATTTGATATACTACAGTATCCAACACTGCTTGTACAAAGATCAACTTCAAAGTTGACAATATGTACACCCTTATAAGCTCATTATATGTCCTCATTCCTACATGTATCCGCATATAGACTCTGAAAATATTGTACTAATTTCTACATGGATGGTATTTCCAACAATACACATGTACCTTGACTATGACTGCTACCATACATATCTCTAGCATGAGAATCAACACCAATAATTCCCACAGTTAAAATGAATGAGTTGTAGTTCAGAGCCAAGAGTTTTTTAAATGCTTTACCCAGTGACTTTCACTGTATTCAAGCTAGAAAAATCGCCCAAATGCTGTAACAATTTCTGGCAATTCTGTTAACATTAACATAGATTAGAACTATTCTTGGTTTGCAACCACGTGACAAGGCGGCCATATTGGGGGTCAATACATTAGAAATTTTGCGCGAAAAATTTACATGAAAATAGAGTTTAGTTCCTCTTGTTCCCAGAGGAGAAATATGCTTTTGGTTCTTGACCACCAACATGGCCGCCGTAACGTCACGTGCAAACGAGCAATAGATTGTCTTGCAAGCTATGACAGACTAGAATATCATTGATAACCAACAATCATTATTTCAATCATATCATCGACTGAAGCAATCCTTCTTTATTAATAGTACTGTAAATTAAAGCGTACAAACGCATTGCAACACATTGTCGTTCCGCATTTCCCCCCAATACTACAACGTTTCCTTGACAGTACGGAGCATGAATCGTTTTTGTAGCGTCGACATAAAATGAAGGTTCTGGATTTTTCTCGACATCAGTTGAAAGCTTAAATTGGCCAAAATAAACCCGGTGAACCAGAGGGTACTTAAAACCCTATTTTGATACCTCACCCCATCTAAATAGCCTCTTCTTTTTTGCTTAGACGACAGATAAACCTTCCCATGTTTTCGAACAAATTTTGGACTTGCACTTAGTAAAAACCTCACACTCTTACAGTTACTTAGAAGTGTACCGGTTTAAGTAAAAGCTATTTCTATTTTTAAAGTAACAATGAATTTTAGATGACAATGGTGTATTTTTCGGAATTCCCTTCCATACAGAAGAGAAAGTCTCACTATCCGTGTTTTCTTTAAGAAAGATTTTAATTTCTTCATCGGTAGTCCACTAGGTGCACGACCGCGTCGTGAAAATTGATTAACCTTATTAAACCAACTGGATTGTAAGTTTTGTTATAAATAAATTTCCCACGACGAGATCTCAATTCAACTTCTTTTATTTCCTCCACAAAACAATTTTCCTCCCGTACAATTTACTCATTACCTTTTCTTGTCGTCACCTCACTGGAATCAAAACGCTCAAAACAAAACTTGCTGATAATGCAAAATCCCGACGCCCGGCACATTACCGTACCTTACCGCATCACAATATACACATGAAAAATACAAGGCACATGTATATTAACAGTCACTCTGCTAAACAAAACTGACCGAATAAGAAGAATTGTTACCGCTATCAGTAGTTCCCAAACAAGCCTGAGTCCCTTTTGGTTTCAATTGTTGACAGTCTTCTCAGTCTCAGCTTCCTTCATCGGAAGAGATTTTTATCAAAGGCAACTCCTTGTGTTCCGCATTGTGAAAATCAAAACATTATTGTCACACTAATTACCAGCTACACAAATCTTGCGACTCTCAAACCTGATACACATGCTCCTGTTCAAACTCGATTTTTCACGTACACTCTTCAGTGATATTCCGATTGTCATTGCGTCTATGAGGTCCATGCATGTGGTCTTTGAATGTCTTGACAATTTCCTTGATTTTTCTTTGAGTTCGCGGACCAGCCCATTATGAAAACACTCGGTGTTATTTTAGTGTGGGCCTACCGCGAACAGTGTGTGCATTTGTAAGTTTAACCCTCGATAACATACTTCAACATTTTATCCAAACTGCTTCTTCCTGCTGCTTTCAAATTATACCATTCTGCGCGTAGTTTCACATTACAATCTGTCAGTTTTGGCCAATGAAACATTATCGGTTAATCTTTGTTGTGAAATTGGCAACATTATTTACATATTTTTGGCGCCGTACGAACATGTTTTGATCACGTTTTGTCTAAGTTTTGACACGCCGGGATTTTTTAGGTCATATTTCGGCCAAATATTTGGCCGCATTTTTTTCGATCGCCATATTGGTCGCGTGGGGGTCTGAGACAGAGTCTACAAGGAGCAAAGTATGCAGGCCCCCTATGAATTATGGTTAATCGCCAGCGCGGTAAATTTGGACGAACCGAATAGAACAACTCAAGAGCTTCATTTTGGTACCAAACTTTGCATTGTGCAGATAATATTGTGTGTTTCCGTCGGTCGAGAATCAACGTATGTCATTGTCTTGAGAAGCAAAGTGTATTTTGTAGGCGATCTTTGAAAGATTTAAACTCTAGAACGACAAGACAAGGAGAGGCAAGAAACCAAGCTTCGGATCCATGCATCAAGTGGTAAGAACTTGCTCGATTCAGAATTTTCGATTTTCTTCTCGCTTCCCTGTAATTGTACATTTTCTAAGCCTAATTTCGCTGGAATTCGCGGAATTTCGACTTCACAAAGCGAAGTGACTCTTACTTTTCTTGCAGAATGCGAAAGAAGGCGCTTGGCCTCGGACGTCGGCCAGATGGCTCCAAGAAAAGGATTTAAAAAACGCTTCCCTCTGAATGATTATTTACAAATCAAACGACAGCAAGACGTCCTTCTTGTCAGTGCCATTGCCCGTGATCGAGAGTTTGCGAAAAAGGCGAGGAAGTTAAAGCGACTGGAGTCGAAGGTAAATAACACGTAAGATCAAATATCAAATTCGCCTTACTGCTCACGTACATCTCTTTCAATGTTATTGGGAGAATCTAGTCCTTAATCAAGCCCATGAAAAATGTATTTTAGCTCTAAATACGTCTCTTTGTGCTAAAGTTTTCGCAGATTATCACGAAATATACTGTTGTTGTGATGATTTTGTGTGAAACTCAGGTTACATTATTGTATTTTTTAGGCAAAATTGTTCATTGATAAAGAAAATCAAGATGTTCAGGAGAAGGTCAGTTTTTACGAATTTTTTGTGTTTTAATTTATATTCCTGGCATGTTTTGGTGATTGAATTTATATGTCATGGCTTTAAAACTTTGAAATTCGGTAATGAAGAAATATGTATCTAATAAAATAATTAATATATAATCCATTAAAAGTAGCAATTGAACTTGGGCTGAAGATGGGCATTTTATTTCTTTTCTTAGATTTCTGTTGGTGACCACCTGATAAATAGAAGGAAAAGCTCTCCAACTAGTTTGGGGGCTGATGGAAAGATATCTGGTCCTAGCCGAAGTGCCCGGCGAAGAAAAAGCCAGACAGTCAGTGCTGCTAAAATGCGGCATGGTGCAACTGAAGAAAATATGGCACCTGCTTATGCAGGGCTCCTTGCAGTTTTAAATGAGACTGCTCCCATAGGAATGTTAACTGATGCATTAATGAAATGTGCTAAGATTACAGAAAATGTGATTCCCCAAATTGTAAAGCAGAAGATACTAGAGTTTGAGAAAAGTCATACCAATTTTGTAAGGAGTGTTAATATTTTGTACAGGGGTGGAATTGCAAGTAAGCAGAAGTATAACTCCATAAGGTCATCATTGACAATGTGCTTAGATGAAACTGGGGTTAGTAAAGTTCACATTCAGTTCATGAAAAACATTCCAGTACCTAGACTTTTTACATATACAGAATTATTGCGTAAAATTAATCAAGTTGACATTGGTGAATTAACTGATGTGAGGGAAACACTTTGTAATGGGATTGACGAGGAATGTAAATTCAATGGAAAGTATCGGAACCTTCTCCAGCTATTGTTTAAAATGGCACAGTTTTACCTCAGTGCAAACACTAAAAGAAGGGATAAGCTTAACTGGTTTGGAAAGCAAGAGGGGTCTTTCAAAGTGGCAATAGGTGGGGATGGGGCACCCTTTGGAAAGGATGACCAGGCCTTGGCTTGGCTGGTCAGTTTTTTAAATTGTGGGCAACGTGTGTGTAGCTCTGCAGAAAATTTCCTGTTGTTCGGGGCAAACTGCTCTGAAGACTGTGAACCTGTTCGCAGATATGTGACAATGCTAGGAGATCAAATGAGAAGAATAGAAGGAAATTTGTATTCTATACAAGTTGATGGTAAGGAGAAGATTGTGTCCTTTCAGTTTGAGCTGCTTCCAAATGACATGAAATATCTGGCTTTCCTTGCAGGAGAACTAAGTATATCTGCATGTTACTTTTCTCCATTTGCAGATATCAGAAAGGTAGATGTCAACAAACCTCAAGGAAGCTTTGGCTCAAAACCTGACAACACATGGCATCCATGGAAGTACAGTGAAAGGGTAAGAGTAGTTGCTGCTGTTGAAAAGAAGAAAGCAGAGCTGAGTAAGTCAACACTTAAACCAGCCACTAAACGTGAGAGAATAACATCTTTCATTGCACAGCAAAAGTCCCGACAAGAGTTTCCCCCACTTGTGGGTAAGTTTATTGAGAGAGCCAAAGCAGAACCTCTTCATTTGAAGAATAATGCTTGGCAACAGTGGAATATGTCTGTGTTGAAATATTCTTTGTCACGCAGTAACCTTGGCAACTGTCAGACGGTTTTTGATGTTCCCCCAAACAGCTGCTTTGGTAAGTATTATCACTGTGTCAGGTTCATTGTCAAGGCATCAAGGTTGGCAAAAAAGATCAGAAAGTGGTTTGCAGATGACAAAATGAGGGATAAGGACTTACAATACCGCTTCACAGGTAAAGAGTCACGTCTTTTTTGTCATAACTTCATGTCTATTATTGACAGCCTCAAAACAGATGCAGATCAGAAATGTCACACATTTCAGTTGCATGTTTTTGCCTACACAGCTATGAATCTAAGGGATTCAGTCTCTCTTTTCAGTAGGGTTACATTATCAAGTGACCAGGTTCAAAGTCTTAAGAGGCAGTCTCCCTAAAACCGGTCCACTGCGTTTCGGGTAGGAAAATCGATTTCCTTTAAACTTTGCCCATGAATATATCTTAGTCTAAAAGTAATTGAAACCGCATTAGTTTTTGAAAATATTTCAAAATAATCTTTTTCGGGAGGAAAATCACTTCAGCACCCGACGGCCAAATTTTTGCAGTGACAAAGAGTAAAAATAGCGTATATTACCGAGTTCACCACTTCAAAGTTCTGCACTTTCAACGATTGTTTTCACTTCCTAGGGTTAAATTGGTCCTTAAATGATGTAAAACACACAATTTTGGTCCTTCAAAAGCAACTTATGTCTACTAAATATTTTTTGGTTTACACCCACTTTGCCGTAGGCGGGAAAGGGCTCAAAAATGCATATTTTCATCCTAGCACTGTGAAAAATCCCCACATCTTCTAAACAAAATGTCTTCTCAGACCAACAAAGGGAATGTCCAAAAGCATAGAAACATAAAAATATGTTGTGATTTTAACGATTTATCAGCACAGCCGATCGACGAAATATTCCTATTTTCTGTTATGACTGTTTACAATGCACGATGGAAGGTCTTAATCCAAAGCCGCAATAACACAATAATTCATTAGATGTATCAAATATTTTAAACTTTTTGTGACTTTTGACACAATAGAACATCATTTAGGAAAGGAAAGCCTTTAAGCCGAACGCATTAATACTAAAAGTGTACCTGTTTACAGCGCTTGATCCGATCGAGTCGTCTTCGCTGTGTACACAAAACTGACATCACATGAGGGCGCTTGTCACGCATTCCTATATCTGGAATCGTTACGCCGCGAAAACATTTTTCAGGCTAGTCTGACTAAAATTGAAAGGCAGGAAATTGTCTTATCAATAGAGTATTATATTATATTTATTGCTGTTTTCGTTGACAAGCTACAAAATCAAGAATCATGCATGCGTAAGTGCCTAGTGCATTAACAATAGTAACTTTTTAGTTTTCCAGGAACAGCCTCCTGTCCATTTAGGTTAGCATTTATAAAACAATTGGTTGTCGCTATGAGCTTTCACTTTGTTTTGTTTTATGTGTGTCGTTTATGTTTGTATTTATTATTTTTTTAAAATATATTTCATATTTCTGGTAGCCCGTGGAATTACACCGACGAGTACCTGTTTTCAGGTCTTATCAAGCTCCCCGACTCAGGGTGGGGCTGGGGATAGAGCTGGAGTGTGCTTGCTGGCAGAAGGCCCGCTAGACTGTTCACAGTCCTCTATTTTTCCGTAAAATCGTCGGGATCAAGCACATAACAGGTGGCCATCTTGGTGTCAAATGTACCGGGTTTAGCCTGGGGATGACTATGAAATCTTTCTTTTGGGCAGCGGACCCAAGAAGGCCGCACATCTGGACGATTTTTCGGAAAGATACGGGACAGTGAACAGTCTAGTTGCCCGCAAGCAAACATCCCCCTTGCTATTATTCTAGAAAAAATACTGTATCTTTGAAATTAGGTTACCCTGCATTTATAAGTGGCATGGTGGTTTACCTCGTTTAGCGCTTTCGATTTTGACTCTATTCGTTCTTTTTCTGATTTGACTAATATCTTGTACACTAGCTAATAATCGCTAGTACTTTTAGCCAGGGCTAGAAGCGCAGCTGTCGTTTATATACTCAAAATTGTACCCCAGAAAAAAAAAAAAATTAAAACGGTGTAATGCTAACCGGTGACAGCAACGAGATATGCAAAAAGCAAAAAAAAAAATCTATAGGGCTTAAAAGCGAAATAAAACCGACTTTGCACGTGCAGCACATTTTTTTGTACATTTCTTTGCCATTGTTTTTCACGACTTCAACGTACCCGAAACTTCCTATTTGCATTTTTTATGGAGGAAAAATCGTATATGTTCCTAAATCAGGAATTCGATCTTGCCTACGTTTCACTTTTTTTTTTATTTCACTACTTAACTGCTCATTTTAACCTTGCTGGCCGCTAACATTTGTCATTTTTCTCACTCGCAGCTTTGAATTTTCATGTGTTTTTCTTCCGTAATGAACTTCGTCTCCTTTCTTTTTTTTGTTTTTTGTTTTTTTTTTGGAATGTCTTTCGCTCTAGCTCTTTCTCTGTTATCAGCGTCAGTGTACTGGTACGCACGATCACGTGATTACCAAATTTTCGCGCATCTACAGGTTATCATTTTTTCTTTCGCACGCTCGAGAGCTTTGCTAATACTCATTCTCTATTACAAAAAGTGGTTAATTATTAATAATGCCTTATTTTCAAATTCTTGTACCGTTATTGCCGAAATGCCCATATCAAGCTAGCGATTTTCCTGAAGGGCAGTAAATTCACAGTGAGCCCGCGGAAGAAAAATAGTAATAGTAGGGTACAAACTCACCGAGGTAGAGCCGTTTTTCTTCTTCTTCTCGCGTCTTTTCCAACAATCTTTTTCACTACACAAGAGCACTCTACAATCATTTCAGTTATCTTTTGAAGAAGATCAGATTTCGAGGTTCTTGTGCCAAATGGAAACTCAAAAAGCTTGTAACGATTTTACCTAGTAAGCGAATTGCTTTTGAAGGAGAAAGGGTTGATTCCCGTGAGCCATCTCGCAAAGATTGTACTCATCATACATCAGAGGACGTCTGGCAGCAATTGTTTCCATCACAGCTTCGCTGCCATTTCCTTTCTCCAGGTTCCCTATCGTCTTAGTATGTATAGTCTTTTTTTCTTTTTTTCAAATGATTTTGTTAGAAACATATTGCGACAAAAATCGTTAAATCTGTACTTTTGAGCCACTCGGCTTTGGTAAACATTCGTGCGCGATCTGCGTTGTGAGCTTTCTGCCCCTCAAGGGGCACCTTTTCAGTCAAAAATCTCACAAAAGGATAATGGGTTGGACGATCAGGGAGGAGTCTCCCAGTATAACACTTTGTTGTATACCCCACCCCCTTCCGATAGGGCGGAAAGCTAAGTTCGCTAATTAGACATATTGTTGTTGTTGTTTTCTTTTGTTTTTGCAATTCTCGTTGCCGTCGCAGGTTAGCATCACACGATTTTATTTTTTGTTGGAGTACAACTTGAAGTATATCAACGAGAGCTGCGCTTTTAGCCCTGTCTAAATCTCTATATTAGTGAGTTGGAAAGAAATCAGAAGCTCTAAACGAGGTAAACCACCATTCCAGTTCACAGTCCATTATTTTTCCGTAAAATCGTCGGGATCAAGCATATTCTCTAACAGGTGGCCATCTTGATTTCAAATGTATAATAACTTGGTTTCGAATGTAGAATAATAGCAAGGGGGATGTTTGCTTGCGAGCAACTAGACTATTGTTAACCCGAGGGGGGGTACTTCCTTATAAGAGGCTACTGGGGATGTGCCACTGGGGATGTGCCGCTGGATGGGGTCGCATTTTCACGACTGGATTGACTATAATGGGGTCAAATTTTCAACAGAGTTACTAGTCAAAGAATGGGGTCGCACATTTTCGGATCTTTTAAAGTAAAACAGTTCTTCATATTTACGGTTAGCAAACGTACCAGAATGTTTGTACAGCAGGCGACAAGTAAAGTGTTCTTCATTCAATCTGAAAAATGGGTCAATACATAAAAATAGGTAGTGACTAATTTGGGATCTTGAAAATTATATATTTACTCAAAAGTGGCTAAGAGGGGGTCTATAATTGGCCACAGAATAGACTATAATGGGGTAGGGGCTCTGAGAGGCCAGCGGCGCATTCTCAGCAAACTTTAACCCCAGTATCCCCGGGTTGTTAATGCACTATAGGCACTTATGCATGCACGATTCTTGAATTTGTAGCTTGTCAACGAAACAACAATAAATATAATAGAATACTCTATTGATAAGATTATTCCCTGCCTTTTAACTTTAGTCAGACTAGCGTAAAAAATGTTTTCGCAGCGTAACGATTCCAGATATACATGTAGGAATGCGTGACAAGCGCCCTCATGTGATGTCAGTTTTGTGTACACAGCGGAAACGACTCGATCGGATCAAGCGCTGTAAACAGGTACACTTTTAGTATTAATGCGTTCGGCTTAAAGGGTTTCCTTTCCTTAATGATGTTCTATTGTGTCAAAAGTCACAAAAAGTTTAAAATACTTGGTACATTTAATGAATTATTGTGTTAATGCGGCTTTGGATTAAGACCTTCCATCGTGCATTGTAAACAGTCATACTGGCAGAAAATAGGCATATTTCGTTGATCGGCTGTGCTGATAAATCTTTAAAATCACAATATATTTTTATGTTTCTATGTTTTTGGACTTTCCCTTTGTTGGTCTGAAAAGACATTTTGTTTAGAATACGTGGGGATTTTGCACAGTGCTAGGATGAAAATATGCATTTTTCAGACCTTTCCCGCCTACGGCAAAGCGGGTGTAAATCAAAAATATTTAGTAGACATGAGTTGCTTTTGAAGGACCAAAATTGTGTGTTTTACATCATTTAAGGACCAATTTAATCCTAGGAAGTGAAAACAATCGTTGAAAGTGCAAGACTTTGAAGTGGTGAACTCGGCAATATGCGCTATTTTTACTCTTTGTCACTGCAAAACGTTGGCCGCCTGGTACTGAAGTGATTTTCCTCCCGAAAAAGATTATTTTGAAATATTTTCAAAAACTAATGCGGTTTCAATTACTTTTGGACTAAGATATATTCATGGGCAAAGTTTAAAGGAAATCGATTTTCCGACCCGAAACGCAGTGGATCGGTTTTAGGGAGACTCTCTCTTAAACAGGTTTGTTCCAACTTCTTCAGAGCTACTGCACTCTTCCTATCATGTACCCCTACCTCCTGGACAATTGGCCATGTAGTACCAGTTCATGCCAAGCAAATCCAGGAGACCCTAGGTATGGGCTTAGGAATCAATACCATGGAGGGAAGGGAGGCTAAGCACATTTCTCTTGCCAATTTTACAAAAAACACTCAGTTTAACAACAGATGGAGTCAGGTTTTTAGGCATGACTACATATCACTGTTTTGGTTGCGGGAGAACGGGTGCGATGACACTGTCTACAAACACACTTCAGGTGTTTATATACCTAAGAGGTGCTCCACTGATGAGTTTTGCCATTGTGGCTTACCCAAAAATGCTGATGTTGAGAAATGTAATTTTTGTTCTGACCATTTTCACAAGTTAGTGTCTGACTCCGTGATTCAAGGAAAAATAACAAATGAAGCAAAAGCAGCTATAAAATAGGCTGAACAGAACATTTGTAAACACTTATCAAGGTACAACATAAGATAAATATCTATTACAAATATATATTTTGTATGAATTATCAATATATATATATATTCTTTAGTATATACCTTTATGAGTGATTCATGAGAAAATCACAAATGAAGCGAAAGCAGCTATAAAATACAGTGTACATGTAAGCTGAACAGAAGTTTTGCAAAAATGCCTCTGAGATACAAGATAATTATTACAAGATACTTAAATTTTGAGTGAAGCAAAAGAAATCTAATTATTTATATGAATGATCAATATTACCATAAAATATTTCCTTATATATTTTGAACTGATACAATGGAAAACATAATCTTTATGATTATATTATCATTACATAAAAATATAAATAATATAAATAATATATATTTAAAAATATAAATATAAATAATATAAATAATATATATAAATAATAAATAATATATAAAATAATATATAAAATAATAAATAAAAAAATAAATAAAATAATATATAAAATAATATATAAAATAATATATATAAAATATAAATAATATAAATAATATATATATTCTATATAAAAATATATATTCTATATTTCGACATGTAGGCACAGACGTAAATACATTTTAAGATATAGCCTAAAATAAGTTCTTTCGAAACAAGTAGCGCGCGCAAATGTTCTTTAGACACGCGCACAATTTTAACAGTTGGATAGTTTTGTGCGTCTTACGAAGTCATACATATAACGTAGCCAAACAAGGGACCAACCATTGTAAGTTTAACTGAGGAGTGGGTGGTAACACCTACGAAACAAGTTTGTATTAAACTTATGGTCATCAGAGTTGAGTGATTTTACTTTACGGATTATACCGCTCCTTCACTGTAGAGCACTTTATTGGATCACCGGTGAATCTTCAACTTGGATAATATTCTATATTTATATATATATATATACCAGTTGATGCGTACGCACGCCTATCGGCAGAGTGCTCAATAGCTTTCTAAGGACTAGAGCGTAGTATAATCTAGTTTGTCTGGTGTCAACTTGAGATTCGACGTGGCATTTTATTACTATTTAGTTTCGTACCGCACTACATGTACGGCACTCCTCAGATAAATTTGCCAACAAAAAGTTCGTTACAACATACGTTACGACTACAAACGCGCGCGCAGAATTTGAATCAAAAAAAAAAACTATTGCGTGCCTACGGGAGTTCTAAAGCTGCTAAGAAGGAATTTGCGTGCGTGCCTGCAGGAAGTCACAAGTTCATTACGCTTGTTCAAGCTCGCCAGATCGGCTCTGCAAATAATAAAATACTTTTCCCACAGGCACAAATTGCAGCGATTAGAAGCGGGATTAAAAGGCGCGGCTTGCTTTAAGACCAGATACTCGAACCATAAGTCTTCTTTCAGAGACCCAAACAAGAGACTCAGTACAGAGCTTAGTAAGCACATCTGGCACTTGAAGGACGCTAAGATTGGATTTAGCTTAACGTGGAAGATCTTAAAGCAAGCCGCGCCTTTTAATCCCGCTTCTAATCGCTGCAATTTGTGCCTGTGGGAAAAGTATTTTATTATTTGCAGAGCCGATCTGGCGAGCTTGAACAAGCGTAATGAACTTGTGACTTCCTGCAGGCACGCACGCAAATTCCTTCTTAGCAGCTTTAGAACTCCCGTAGGCACGCAATAGTTTTTTTTTTTTTGATTCAAATTCTGCGCGCGCGTTTGTAGTCGTAACGTATGTTGTAACGAACTTTTTGTTGGCAAATTTATCTGAGGAGTGCCGTACATGTAGTGCGGTACGAAACTAAATAGTAATAAAATGCCACGTCGAATCTCAAGTTGACACCAGACAAACTAGATTATATATATATATATATATATTGCTTAGCGAGTGATTCAAGGGAAAGTTAATTATCTGTATTAGTTTTCGTTAATATGAAAATATATTTCTTTATTATATATCATTAATATATTTCTCTACTTCTATATTATATGTGATTTATATATTGTATTGATTCAAGGAAAAGCAAGTGATATGTAACAATTATTTGGCATGAATATCAAGGATTTTATTACTACAGAATAACCTTTCTTGCCAGGGATTTCATGACTGTAATGAGATCAGGCCTGAAAGTTATAGAAAAATATTATAAGGCAGCAAATTAAAAGTGTTGAAACTATTTTTGTGATTGTTGTTATTATATTTATACATGTTGAGGCCAGTCATGTTCATTCCAATAGCCATAATTGAAATCTATGACCATGAGTTCCTTCTTGTAGGAATATTTCATCCCAAATTGTTTTTCTTCATCGATTATCGCTTCCACACGCTTGTTTCCTTTAATTTTTCTTTTCAAGAAGGTGACTTGAGTAAGATTCTGATCGGTACAATCAGAAAAAACCTTTCTCACTCGGTTGTGCGAAGTGAAGGCAAACACGCAGTTCTTGGGTGTTTTAATTGTTATTACCCCGAACTTTGTTCGGGAAACGATCGTTTCAAAAACATCAAAAAGCTCCCTGGGTAGCTTTTCTTCCACAATTACCTGCCAAGGGTGTTTGACAGAGCATCGGGGAGACATTCGTCGCCGAAATTGCTTGAGCCAATCCATTGTTTGCCTTTGTAGCATTGGGAACAAGTTTCCGACGATGTGCTTAAATCCAACGCGTGTATTGAAATGACGAATGCATATAGGCCCCAACAAACTTCTCACATCCTCAAGTGCATCTTTAATTTTCTCCATTTCATCAACTTTACATGAAAGTTCTGCTTCTGCGATCGCAAGTGCTCCTCGAACAGTATTAGAAAATACTCCACTTACGTCCGCCATCTTTGTTTAGTAAAAGAGGCTAGTTGAAGTCGACCGCTGACGCATAACTTGAGCCTGTCGCTTTGGCCGGATTCGGGCCAAAAAATCCCCGGCGTGTTGAGGTTTTTCGTGGGAACGTATTCTATTTTTAAACTCTGCATGTGTCAACATGGTAGAAAAGTTTTTTTTTTTATGATTCGGCCAGAGAGTGTTGAGGATTTTAAAAAAAACTACATTTTGCATGATTTGCACTTACATGATTCCGAAGGTATGTTTTATGGATTTTGGTCTACTTTACGAAAACGATCAAGGAGAATATGTCTTCGCTTGTTTACTTGCCTTGTTTACCTTAGCACATATTGCGTGCCTATTGCACATTTGAAAGTGAAAGAATGATCATTCTTTCACTTTCATCTATAACCGCAGTTAAAAAAATGAATTATTTCATTACTTCCCATTATTGCACATTTGTGATAAAATAAACAAGTTTGCATTACTCTATTTGGGGCCCCGCCCAAATAAAAAGGGGTCAACCATTGTACAAATACTAATACCATTCCCCCCCCCCCCCCCCCCCATCCAAAAATCATCTAAAGCAAGAAAGGCTAAATGGTTATTACAGCCAAAATTTATTATTTTTTCTTACCGAAAGGTACTAAATCATGCACGTTACTTTACTTTCAGGACATGTACTGCAAAAACCCCCACGTGTTAGATCCTCTTAGGAAATTTATTGTACTTCCCGGCAATTGAACGATCAGGTAACTTATTCAAATGCTTGCTGCTACTATGTGTTGCAATAAAATAATTGCGTCAGATATCAAACCATCTTCTACCACTGGCCCTAATTGTGTCATAGTACAAAACCAGAATATTTACATTTATATTTGTAGTCATACATGTATGGCACAATTGAGTCTAATCTGTCAATCGGATTCAGAGACCTATAGTTCTTGCACTCAATCATACCCAAAAAGCTTATTTGTTGCATACTAGTGTATAATAAACCCTTCAATTTCAAATAAAACAAACAATGTTTTTGCCTTTATAGATTATACAAGAATAAAATTGAAGAAAAGCCAGGGTGGAATGACCAGGTGTTGAGGTGGTGCTTGGAAGCGGTCCAGGAGAGGGGTCTGAGGACAGAGGACTACTGGGGTGGCTTCTTGATTGATGAAATGAAAATACAGGTTTGTGTTATTCTTGAGGATCGATTAGCAAATGAAGGCATGTCCTAAAACCTAAAACTTTCAACTGAGCTTGAGTAATGATTGCCTCCAAACTAGCTACAATCCTTAATTCAGTACGATTTAAAAAGTATAATCATTCATTTTATGTTCTTCATCCATCTTTTTTTCATCGATATATTAATGATTGGAACTCTTTGCCTTCTGAAGTAATGTCATCTCCTAGCCTTCAGTCTTTTAAAGTTTCACTAATTAAGTACCTTCGCTCATAATTTTACCTTAAAATACTAGGCATAGTGTCTTTAATATAAGTTTATGCATTATTATTAGTCATCTAGGCTTATAATTTATAGCCTAATTTATAGTCTTTTAATTACATGTTTATATATTAATTAATTAATTAACTTTTTTCTTTCTTTTTTTCTTTTTGGAGGGTATGTCTTAGCATGGGAATTTGGTTTCCCCCTACTGCCGTCCTGTTAACCATTTTTGCATCTTTGTTTGATTGTATATATTAGTATTAGTTCATTTGTATCAGTTATGTATGGTTACGAACTGTGATTAAAGATTAAAGATTAAAGATCTTGAACTACACAAGTGGTCATATCAAAATCAATGCTCAAATACATCAGACAAGGACCAACCTTGCCTAGTATAATGAATAGGAGTTACAGTATATGAGAGACCTGTGTTTGAGACCAACACTATTTTACAGTGCCAAATGTTGACAGTGAGAATCACCAAAATTCACTAAATATGTGTGTTGTAGGTGGCTTGACTGAACATACCAAATTTTGGCCCAAGACTGATGTGATGAACCTACTGGGCAAATTCTCTTGTTTCTAAAAATAAAACAAAACATGAAGGCATGAGAAAACTATGTTCATTTATTGACCGATTCAATCAGTCTCACAGGAATTAGAGATTCATTCCATCTTTTTTTCTTGTTTTTCTTTCTCTGTCTTCTGTTATACAAAGGATATACTGGTGCATTATGGACGGAGCTGACACAAATAGGCAGTTTATAAAGGTTCACTTCAACGGGAGAGATCCTGTAACTGACAAATTCATAACCAGTAATATACACACCGGAACACCAATGGTCTTTATCATGGACCCAAAGGTAATTATACTTTTTTTACTTAATATTCTTAACATGCATGCATGTTAAAGGTCCATGTTCACCCTAGATGCATTGCGCGCCCTGTAGTCAAGAAAAAAACATTTCGCGTAGTTGAAAATAGCTGCCTCCAGTGTGTAGAGTTAATCCTTGTTAATCTTCCACAGTTCGCAAAATTTGGTTTAAAAGAAAGTCTAAACAGGTGCTTTTGGTATTTTTCTTTACATCTTTCTGAATATTTTGGTCTGGTATCGAGCCTTTTTGTTTCTGTGAGTGTTTGTTTCACTGCAGTACTTTCGATGGCGGCGCCATTGAAACGTACGGTTGGAAGACCGCATCGACTGGGGTCGCCAAAGTACATTCGTCTCCGTGGATCCGTTTTTTTAATCTCTGGAGAGATGGGAAAGAAGCTCTTGGCTGCAAGTTCTACAGACAGCGTGTTTGCCGAGTTCCTTCTACATCGAATGTTGATGTTCAATTGTAAACAAAGGTCCCGTTGAAATCAGTTGAAAGCAATACAAGCGAGTCAATCTAACATGAACAATGCTTTATTTAATTTAACCTATGAAGCGAGTGATATCCTTAACGTAAACTGATCGTCTGGCGTATCGCTCTAAAGTAGCGAGAACTATTATTAGCAAACCAGTCCTTGGCCAAACCTAAAGAAACTGTAACACAGCGATTACAGCGACAAGACTGTAAGCAGTGCTGATTCGACGCTTTGCAAACACAACTTCTCGCTTATTCTTTCGAGAACACATACTCAAGCCTCCAAAGAATTAACACACAATAATAGATTGAGGAATCAAAACATTTCACAGTCGAAACGGGCTTCAGGAAAATCTCACCTGGTGCTTAGATATTTCGTAATTTTATGACCTTCATTGCGTTCATCGGACTCGACAAAGCATCCATACGCATTCACTACCAAGTTTAAATTTTGAACTGCTTTCTCCGGTGACATTTAACGAAGTCGGCGATATATCTTCCTCCATTTGGAAAAGAATTAAAGTCTTACTGGCCTCTTTGATACTGTCTCTGTTAAGCTTCGGTCAAGCTTGAAAAAAGTTTTAAAATCTCCCTCGCAGTCGTTTTTAGTATGGTCACGCAACGCTCCTCAAAAGTGGAAGCCAATCAAAACACTACATTTGACAAAAGAATCGTTTCAAAACAAAAACGCAAGCGCGCAAAGCCGTTTGGGTGAACATGGGCCTTTAAGAATGTCTTGTTGCCAGTGAAGTGGAAAACCACATCAGGGAGACTGCACTTTAGAGTGAATATATCTTAAGTTAGCATCAATGATACTTTGTTTACCTTGTTTATTCAGCAAATTAAAAACAATGACAGGTTTTTTTTTTATTATTTAATCTTCATTCAGCACAACATAAAGAAAATCAGAAACAACATCGAGAAAAGTAATGAAAGTGGAAAGCCGCGGTGCCTAAATCTCAATGGCAAAAAGCTGGTGTGGCAGCAATTCAAAGATGCGTTTGAATGGGACCAAAATTCATTCAGTCTACCACTGCATGAGAAATTAAGCCCTCAGCATTTCGAACTGGACCCAGCATCCAAAATGAGGAACCACCTTGCTGAAGATGTCCTGGATGAAAAAATGCTGTTTCTGATGCAGGTGAAATGTGACTTCATTAACAGATAGGAGTTATAGCTTGGTAACCTTACCTAACCCAAACATTTCCTGGTTCATTTACACAGTGTAATGGCAAACAGTCATAATGGAACAGAAGTATTTTTTTGATTTTTCTCAACTAATTAAGTCCACTTTTGGACTAAGATGATCCTTGATAAAATGCTAGCTTGTATCATCTTAACTGTCAACAAACTACCAACAATTTGCAAAATTTTTCCTTCAAAGGTTATCCTGCCCAGATGATATAACCTTTTTACTTAAGGGTTTGACACCTATTAATCATGGCCCTGTGTTAATAATTTTTGTTTTATTTGTCTTGATCACAGAAATATCAAGAGGATCTGACGAGTAGAAACAATGACAGTTCCCATCTTGATGGGCCTATCTCCTTACTCATGCACACGTCAAAGCTTATTGAACTATTCAACAGAAAAGAAAGCATAACTTCTACATCTGATCGCGGCCTGAAAGATCTGGATCATTTTCATACGTTCATGATGGAATGGAGGGGAAAGACCCTTGAAAATAACAATCACTTTGTCTCAACCAAACTCTGGTTTGATGTGCAGTCCATGTGTCTGGGATTTAGATCCATGGTGGCCATAAAAACTGCCCAATTCCCAGCAGCAGTAATCAAGCCAGCCCTTGTTAACCAAGATGGTGTGGAAAACCATTTCTGCCAAATACGGTCATGCAATGGGCAGAACAACAACCCAACGTATCTACAGCAGGAGTCAGCACAAAACTCTATACGCTTTGGGCAAACTACTATAAGCCGTAAGAGCAACGTTGGCAAAGCAAGTGACAACTCACTGGTTCCTTGCTCCTTGCCTAGTGGAAAAATTAATACATAATGCAGCTAATTTCTACATTATTGTTAGAAAGAACAAAGAAATCAAATTTAATTTATTGTTAAAACCGTCCATAGCTGAGTCACTTTGAGCGCCATCCCCCATTTGTGTGTCTCAGTTATGAAAATATTTGTATAAATAAATATCATTGCCATTTTCATAATTTAGCCACACAATTTCGAAAAGGAAGAAGGTTTTAACTCAGAAAAGGCCTATTCTTTTGTACTGCTAGGTGTGCGCATAATCTATTGTTACACTTTGCACACTATCATATAAAACGGCAAAAACTTCAGGGAATAAACCCTCAGCTGAGGTGTCTGGTATAAGTCGTAACAATATGCATGTAAAAGATTTTTTATTCTAGAAAAATGTATATCCATAGTGCCAGGTACAATATATTGCTTTTTTTTACCTGACAATCTGATCCTAATCCTTACACTTCCAGTTGAGTCATCAGCATGTGATGCAATGACCTGGTACTGTCGATCATCCACTGCTGAAGTAAATGGCATCGACCTCTTACTTTGTATGCACCCAACAAGCTTTGAGGCCAGTGCCACTTTGGTTTCACTGCGTCTGAAGGACAACTCATAAGCCTCACAAAGGCGTATCAACTGCTCTTTCATATAAACTCGTGCGAAGACTTTTTCGTCGTGGTATTTGTTAATGAACTGGACAAGGCCGCTGTGGGAAGCTGTTTTCCCCTCTGTTCGGTCTTTGAGAATTTCCTAAAAATATTCGAATAGGCCCCCAAAAAACTAACTAAAGCCTCCCTAAAAACTAGATATTAATACTTTTAACTATCAAATGCAGATTTCACTTCTGTGTGTTTCCTAAATAATGATCAGCTATGATCATAGAAAAGACTAGCTACTTAAAAATTGTAAATAAAACTTGGACTTGTTAGCTAGTCTTGTCTCTCAAATTAATTTCACAAGGGAAGGTTGGTTTGATATAAAACCTATGGGCAACTTAAACACATTCTGCAGTCAGTTTTCTTTCTGTGTGAAAACTTGTACTGCTTGTATATATTTGAGCATACTATAGGAATTACTTGACCGAAACTAGAGCACTAGAGTTAAGCTTTTTGAATGGTTGTGATGTGCTTTTCAAAATAAAAGAAACTACCTGCCTATTTTTGAGCAGTACACGTAGAGAACCGTGATTTCAGCTATCCAAATCGTCAAACACGACTAAAAAGCGCGCGATGGAGTTACGGTCGTTTCACCGATCATGTAAGCAATGCGAAAAGAAATACTGGTTCCCAGGCCGTACAACAAAATAGAATACTCACTTTAAAAGGTACGCTGTCGGCTTTTTCCTGGGACTTTTTCTGACGCTGAAGCACTCTTTTTCGCAACTCGGCGCTCTTTTTAAGCTGATAACTGCTCCTGAAATCTCGCAAGTATTGGGCCGTCCCCATATTAAAGTAACGTTCGATTAGAGAAAGGTAAACGGTTACAAGAAGCGCCTATCAAAAGTGCAGTACAGATGTCATTAAAACCTGATGTAAAACCGACTCTTCGACAAATTAATATTCAGAAGCATGCGTTACTTTGTATGATATCATTACCTCTTTTCCTCTGGCGTCTTCTTCACCACGCTTGGAAATTTTTGCTTCAATTCGGGCCAACTTTTTTCGGGACCGTGCGAAGACTGGTTCCTAACAAAGACAAATTCAAGATGGCGACGTGAAGCCAGACGAACTACGGCTGATTATAACGGCATTGAAGAGCCGTGAAAACATTAGGAATTGCAATTTCAAACCAATAAATGAAATGAACACAAGTTAAACTATTCATACAGTAATATTTCAGCTCAGTAGACATCATGTCATTTAGAGCAGCAGCTCTGTTATGTATATCGATTGTCGTCCTAATTATCGATCTCTTTAGTAACAACTAAGTTTCAAAATGCCTTCTTTAAGAACTTCGCTTCGATAAGTTTAACTTACCTTCATTAAGAAATTTGAAGGGACACCTTTCTTGTTTGGTGGGGGTGTTTTAATGTCAAAGAAGAGACCTCAAATACACTTGAACGTGGCTGAACTGGTGTTGTTTGACGATGACATGATGTATTATTGTAACTTCCCACTTTTCAACGAACAAAATTCCTCGCTGTTTATTATTATCTGCCACGAAGGTTAGCATTTTGTCTTGACAATTCACGAAGTAGAAATCGCTTTACTGAGAATGGGACAACCTCGGAGCGGAGGAGTGATTTTCTTGCTTCTCGCAAGTCATCCAAAACCTGTTAGTTCATCCATTAACAAGCGTGATGTGAACCTGATTGACCTAAAAATGGTATTTTTTGTAAGAAAAATTCACGTGCGTAAGCTCCAAACTTAAGCAACTAAAGCATCAAAACAAAGGATAAATACCTTCTTCATGTTTTCCTCGTTTCCGTTTTTGAGATATGGGCACCAAACAGCAGATATAAAACCTTTTCCAAAGCTTACTTCAGCCAGACTTTTCTCTCAAGAACCTCGCAAGAAACTCTCTCTTCGCCGACATAAAGCTAGTCTCAAAATATTCGAAGACAAGGCATGCAAGGTACCGATAAAAAGCTCTTTCTTCGTAGCTTTTATCGCGCTCGTCAAAACATTGTTTATTAGTACCAGTTCTCTCTCACATGGCGATAAAGCCTGACCGATTGTCGCTCTTGGCGGGCTGGCGATATGGCCGCGCAGAATTTCAAAGAAGAGGACTGGGGAAACGGGGACACGAAACTTGGCCAAAATTGGCACAAAAATTTCCAAGCGTGTCACTGAAACATTCATGCCATTTCACTTTAAGGTCCTCGCTAGAAGAGAGCTTTTGGTAGGCTACCTCCACCATGTTGCATCCCTCTCTGCGCATTGCCTGATCATTTAACAAGAGTACTCTGTTGCTCTCAAGAGCCATAAAGAATCTGTAGACAGCATCTTTGATATGGATCAGACCCCTTTGTCTGTACTGCCTCCCCTCTGTCACCTGTAGTGTTTCCTTACAGGTGCTCTCCTTCTCAAGAATTGCCACTGAGGTAACAAGCGATTCTTCGATAAGTTCACAGATGCTATGGTGTCTTCTCACCGATTTCATTGTCTCAGCATTCTCAGAATACAGATTAGCCCTCACATACTTCCTTGACTTCTCAAACACCTTACGAACGGCCCAACCGCCAACATGCCGAACTTTAGCCTGCCCAGCTGCGGACATCTGATTTACGTCAAACTCTATCACTTCTTCTTGACAGTCTCTTTTTGTGAGTTGCAGCAAATGATCGAGAAATCGGAAAAATATTGCACTACCCAGGTCAACAGCAACCGACCTTTGAGCTGCCGTGCAGGCGGAAGAGTTGAAGAGACAACGTGTATACAGGGAGAACTCTGGTGAAATAAAGAGTTCTTGAAGTTTAGCCGTGGCCGTTGTGAAATCCCCTCTACTAACTTTGATAGAAAGGTATCAGCGTGTTCAGTGATGTGATTCTCCATACCCAAAAACGAATGAAACCATATTAAATCAACAAAGGACTTAACATTTGCGGATAAAGCGGGCACCAGCAGAGCGTCTACCGCCCGGTTAACTATTTGACTGAATACTGTGCAGGGTGCACTCACCCTCAATTCCTGTAAAAGAGCTATTAGATTGAAGTAACCAGCTGGAGGAGTGGAAAGTTGCGACTCGTGCGACTCAAGTCTTTGGAAAATCTCAGCGACTGTTAAGTTTTCTTATAACCAGTCGTGCTCAAAGTATGCTCGTACCATCCCGTCATCCACGTTTATTGGAAAATCGAAATAATCTTCCGCTATATCTCGTTCCTCGTCTCCCGTGTTTCTTCTGTCATTGACCTCAAAAAAACTTTCCCCAATTGCCGTCTTTTACAACAACAGAGGGTTGAAACACAGTTTCCAGTCTCTCTAGTACACTGGGCAATTACTTTCTTATCAGCGGGTAAGACCTGAGCACGCTTAAAGTCTATCACTTGGAGGGTGTCTTGAGATCTCACTCGAGACATGGCAACATAAACTAATCCCGGCACAAACTCCATGGAGGAGTGCAAAACAACCGCTGGAAGCTCTAAGCCTTGGGATTTGTGGCATGTTACAGCATACGCCAGTATTACGGGAAATTGAGTGACACTTCCGATGATCTCACCCTGGCGATTTCTTTGATTCCAGGTCACTCTTTCAATCAAAACGGTGCCGACTTTTTCGAACTCAATCAAAAGCTTGTCATCTACAACTTTCTTCAACGTACCCATACTTCCATTCTTCAGGTCTTCGGACTTGTTCCATACAAGCATGATCTTGTAGTTGCTTTTTAAGAATAAAGATCTTTCGCCCGGCCAGTTCATCTTTTCTCCTTTGCCTTCAAACACGGCATCGAAACGTGTGTAGTCGCCTTCGAGTTCTTCTACGCGAGAACGATTGAACATCAGGACCGTATTTTTCTTGAAGAAAATATGGGTGGCGATTTGAGCGAGCTGGCTATCAAGGTTCCTTGATAAAGTTCCGATGAATGTTTCAGCCTTTGGAGCAAATCCCAAGCCTTACCTCCGACACAGCCTTTAGGAACTGTTTGTTACTTTCCGATTGACGTAACAATTTAGTGAGCTGGAATCTATGTGGCACTGCGTGCTTAAACACGTTTGACGTAAACATAAAATTGCCAGAGTCGAAAGTGTTTGGAACGGGCCGTAATTGCAAAAATTCTCCCACGATAATCATTTGCTTTCCTCCAAATGGTACCTTGTCATCCCCCGTTACTTTGTTAGCGACAGCGTGATGTAATGCGTTGGCAAGCTCCAACATTCGCGCACTTGACATGCTTGCCTCATCCCAGATGATAACATCCACTTGATGAAGCCTTTCCCGAACTCTCTTGTCACTAACGGCACGGGCTATAAGGCTTTCAGAAGGCATGTCTGCAGCACCAAGACCATAGAAGGAGTGAGCTGTTGCAGCGATGCCACGCTCATAAACTTGACCGGCAATACCACTCGAGCAAACCAAAGCTACCTTTTCCCCACGCTGCTTGCAATCGTCTCGTATTGTGTTAACCACCCAAGATTTTCTAGCTCCAGCTTGGCCAGTAATCAAAAGGTTATGACCAGTCCTTGCAAACTGAAATATTTCAGCTTGTTCTTCCGTCAAGTTCGATGTCATCGGAACCGTATACTATATGATTCCAATAAAATTTATTCCAAGCCAATACACAAATTTGCAAGAAAATGTTTTTAAAACTCACTGACCCAGACGCTTGAATAAACAAATGTTCGCTTCAACCGCTTTTACGAATCCTCGATTTGAGACTGTTTAAAGAAAATCCACTCTAAAATCGCACGGCTTCTCGCGGTAAAACGACCACATGGCCGGATTTTATATTAAGGACAGTTGGGGACGTCTTTGGGTTTCATGTGTCATACACGCGAGAGCTATCTCCGGTCAAATTAAACGCACCGGGTCCCCCGACGGTGTCGGTTTCCCATAGGGCAAAAGTAACGACCCTTCCCCGCAAGAGTGACGTTTTGTCGATCTGACGCGGTCGCTAAGCTCCAAGATTTGAATCTCGTAGGATACCAGTCAGCTTGCGCATCATGGCGAAGCGAAGCCGGCCAGAATCGATGCGAAATGCAGCGCTCCTTGGGCTCATGCAGCCGAATTTAGAAACTGGCGCTCGTCGAACGGGTAGATATACGCTCTTCGGTCTGGCTGGTGGGAATTTTAGGGTGATCGATCGCTTTGTTTGGAATTTATTGGCCTTCGCGTGGCGAGTGTCGGTTGGAAGGTCTCCAGCCTTCCCTTCTTTTATAGTGTTCAGTACTCGATGGAAAGAAAGTCGACTAAACGGCGTTTAGACCTGCTGTGGGACAGAGTGGCTATGAACTGAAGGTAAGGGAGCTTTTTGAATCAATATTTCGCGTGATCATGATTTTTTTTTCTTAGCGTTGTAGATTCGAATACATGTGATAAGACTCGAACAGTAAGGGCCCGAATCACATGTAATAATGCAAGAAATATCGACCTTTGTTATCTTAAAGGCTATTAGTACAAACAGACAAACAAGAAGACTTCATATCTCTAAGATTTTTGCATTTGTTTGGCATCAGATAATACCCTAATAATTCTAGTATACTCCGACCAAATTCGACCAAATGACCTCTGAAGCCCGAACCCACACATAGTGCGCTTGGGCTACCTGTGCTGAAACACGACAAATCGAATATCTTTCACCACAGATGACGGATTATTTTTAACAAAAGTTGATGGTTTCTTCCAACATGATCCTGGAAGCTACGTCTTGAGGAAAGTGGAGGTTTCCAGTGCCTATGACTGGAAACACTATTGATGCTCCTCCGAGTTCATCCGCCTTCTGAAGACACATTTGAATAGTGCCTCGTAAGACCTTAAATAAAACATGAACCATGACTGCACGATTGACAATAATTGGTTTTGTACGAATAAACTAGCTGAAAAAACCCTTAAGGAGTTGATTGATTAACGTTATCTCAACTGTCTATTCGCCATTTTAGAAACGAGAAGGGGACTGTACTGGAACAACGCAATTGTTACTAAGGACGCACCGGTCAACTATTGGCCAATTTTTTCTCTGTCCCTGAAGTCTTTGCGAAAGTTAACTAGGCCCAGTTTCCTTCGCGTTTTGTAACTGGTAAATAGTGGAAATCTAGTTCTATGCTGGCGTGAAATTGTCAAATGTGATACGTGTCAAAGGCCAAAGTTTTCTTTGACACGTTTCACAAAGGGTTTACCCGTGAAATTTGAGGGCTCATGATTCGTGTCAGCTGTGTGGCTTTTTCGGATAGGATGCCTGATAATGCTCATTAGAATAAGTTGGTGTTCCAATTATCCCTTACCTGCTCCCCAGTTCCACCATGCCACTTGGAACAGTTTGTATGGATCACGTGATTACAGGCCAGGTTATATCCAGGAGTAACTGCGATGTCACCAGCGTTTAGAGTTACAAGGTTTTGCCTCATTGCCTGCCCACCCGCATTGACGATCGCCTGGGAGCATGCACCTTGTAAACTGACCAGAATGTCGGCCTGCAACTAAAGTCAAACAAAAGAAAGTCAGTCATAAAAGCTAAAAAGCTCCACGATATCATTTAAGGTTGGGCATGTCTTTACTCTAGCCTTGCACTACCATGCTAGCAATAACAGCGACGTAAGCATGCATGTTTAATTAGGTAGACTGGATAGCTTCTATCTGTTGCGATGGAAGGCTAGTGATTACTTAAGGGTTTGGTTAAAAGCATGGCTGGACGTCACACCGCGGACGTTTTAGCTAAAAACAATACAATAAACGTTACTGCCATGTTTGGGATAAATAGATGTGTGTCGCTCTGAAGGGTACAATTGTAATTTCATGCAAATTAGTCTGGGATAGCGTTAGTACAAAACTCAGGGAATTTTGCCCTAGAATAGGATATCAGTATTGGAAAATTGATGAGTGGTGTAAGGAATCAGGCGTTTCTAGTTCATACTAGTAAGTCTGCATGGGACAGGTTGGGGATTAACAAAAAGTAGGACAGGAACGTTACAGATGCTCGTCGAGTGAAAAAGGCTACGGACTCCAGGATTCAACGGCAAACCCCACACAAAAAAGTATTATTTTAAGAAAACCCACTCCGTTTTCGGGTAGCATGGTTACGTGTAAAATGTTGATAAATGGCTTGCTTTAGTCTATGAAGACTATAATGGATCATAAATGGGTAGTCGATTTTATACTGACAGCGAATGAAATAATGTAGGATGAGGGGGCTATTCTTAAATACTTGATAGCTAATTACTCCTTCGCAACAATCTGAGAATCCATGCAAGTAGGATAAACTGGGCATATTAATAATTTTTCATAAATACCGACTATACGTAGGGCTGTTTTCTCACACTACACGTAGATCGACCAAAACAGAAGCGCAGCAAACGACACAGAAAATCATTGCAAAGCGAAGAGAACATTTTTCACTCATATGATGTACTAAAGGTTTTGTTATTGCATGTGATTTGCTTAAAATTTTCAGCAGAACAAAGCTTTCAACGTAGCAAGAATAAGAAGACAAGTTGTTTATTTCACAGCCAAGGATAATTCGTTGCTTTTTTTATCTCAAACAGCCCAGGGAAATAATCTATAGTTTATACTAGTATTTAGACACCGAACAGACCTGTTGTGCCACGATGTTTCCTAGCGTCCACGAAATTTTGTGCCCACTTCCCATGACAAGAGTGGAAGAGCCAGCGCTGCTAGCTGCAGCCGCCATATCCTCTTCCTCACTATCATCGTCGTCATCGTCGTTTGATGAATCAGATTTTTTGTACACGTCAAATTGTTTATGGACCTGGATAACACATGCGTGATCTTTCGCCTCAGTTGCCACAAGCCTAAGTCCTGGCTGTTTCACGTTGAAAATCTCACGTTCGGTACTATCTGCGAGAGCTTGCAGCTTCCTTCTCGCTCGTTTTATCCCCTCTTTGTTTCCCCCAATGACAAATTCATCATCACCTCTTCCTGTTTGAATCTTGACCTCATAGTCCTTAAGTTGAACTTCAATTGAAGACAAGTCATCTTGACGAAGCTCAGAGAGATATTTTCGGACTAACTTTGAAGAACATTTCATTTGCTCTTCTCGGATACAGTTATCATCTAGGTACGTAGTTAGCGTTTTCATTGCTTCATGCACATCTCCTCTGAACCCAGATACATAGGTGTCATTCCAGTTGTTCCGATACACCCGGACAGTTGAGATGGTGTTGAGTTGCTCACATAGTTGGCCCCATTCTGTGGTTTTTGAAAGATGCTGACTGTTGGCATCCACTCGAACTTTTTCTTCCGATGTCATCTTACTAACAAGACTGGCAGCCTTGTCTGAATGCGCAGCTGACGTGCCTATAATCCGAGCCTCGCTATCGATCACGAAAACAGCCTCCACGTTGTTTTTCTCCAATTCACATTTGACTTTCTACAGCCCTTCATCTAAAGACAAAATTTCCAAAATGTTTTTTGACACGCTTAATTTCTTTTCAACCATGCCCGAATATTGTTTGTGGAATTTCATGGTCGCTTCCAGGAACTGTGGTTGTGGGCCTTCAAAGTAGATTTCCTCCGCTTCAGTGTCTATTTTTATCTCCAGTTCTTTGTTTTTTTCTTGAAGTTTTTCCACAAAGCGGATCTTTTTTAACAAACTTAAGTTAAATGTTCTACAGGAACTACTTCCGTTTTCTTCAAATATAAATTTTTCTGGTTTCCTTCCGGTATATGTCCTCTAATTTTGCTTTTAATTTTTTTTCAAATCTTCTGTATCTGAACTCAGGAAAACAATTCTTACCATGAAAGAATTATCGATAATTTTAACCAGCGGAGGTTCAACACCGAAACAGGCGCGAATGTCTGCTAACTGAGCTTTCACGGCTTCCCAGAAATCCTTGTTCACTTGAACAATCTTGCTTTGTAAATTTCGGAAGCCATGTTTGTACTTCCTCAATACATTCAGACTGCCACAAATCACTTTTATCTTGTCCGCGGTACAATAGAATGTTCTGCTAGCAATTAAACACCTTGTCTTCATCTTTATGAAACTGTACAGTAAACCGTTCCAGACTTTACTAAACGTATCATTACTTATCCCTTCGACTTTGTATCATTATAACAACAAGGTTACAAAAAGCAGGATCTGAACAGTGTAGTCCAGTAGGAATGGGCCCTTGGGGCAGGCAATGTTTAACTTTAATATTCTAATATCAAGACAGTACTTTGATTATAATATGCAAGACTTTATTAACAACGGTAAGTGTATTGCGTTTAATATATGCACATACCAGTCCACGACAAGATGTGCCTCGCCAACAACAATCGCTCGAATTCGATATTGAAATTCTTACTCTTTTTAGCAATTTTAGGACTTGTTTGCTTTCCAGACCAGGGCAAGATTTTGGTAAGATTTTCAAGTTCCTCTAAAGAACTAACAGAATCTTCCTTGATATCTTGGCAATCCGAAGCCACACGATCGGCTTTCAGGATGCACGTCCTGAGCCCTGTTTCTTTTATCAGCGCATTTAGAGGCGATATACAATGACTAGATTGAATTACGGTCAAAAAGTCAGCAAACGGTGCAAAGGTTTGGTAAATCAAACATTCTCCAAACCCCGTTGGCAGAACAGCCTTTCCATCTTGTTTATCAAGCAAAACGAACTTGAAAACGGCCAAATGTTTTTCTTTTAAGGTGATATTTTCTTTACCGACTGCTTTCAAGGCGTATAGTGGTGAAGAGGACGCCATGTTTGGTTTTACGGCTACACATGCGCAATTCAACCGGAAGTCCGATATTATCGGACTTTCAATCGGATCTTTCCAGGGTCGCTGTTTCCCGACTGCTGGTCAAGGGGAACGAAGGCGCTGGGTACTAGGGTGGAAGATTTTACTTCCGTTTAAGAAATGAGGCATGCGCAGAACAACCGGAACCGCAGGATTTCTGCGGTCGAGATTTGATGTCCCCAGAGTCTTCCTGGCGTTGCCCCGCTGACCAAAAAGCCTGAAGACTCTGGGTACGAGATTGCTTTTATGGTTGACGATTTCGCTGCCGTTAGCGTCGTCGTTCCTTAAGCTCCCTATTGATAACATGGCGCCCGGTTGGCCCCTTATAAATTGCAAATGGTAAAGTGTTATTGATGTAATATATCAAAAAAGAGTGCGAGGGTTACATCAGGGGTTCCAAACACCGAGAAACAGATGAAAGCACGAGGCCGCAGGCCGAGTGCTTTTATTGTTACGAGGTGTTTGGAACCCCTGATGAAACCCGAAGCACCAGTTTTTGAGATGACTTCTCTAAGGAAACAATAAAAAAATATGCAGTGATACATTTTTTTGTATTGTCCTCCCCAAATGGAAGAACAATAATTTATGCAGTGATGCAATCTTGCCATATTACGTGACAATACTTCAACATGCATTAATTGTTTTTGCGTAGTTGGTGTCTGACCATGAGTGAAGGTGGAGAGGCAAGATTTAGGTAGCCGAAAACGCTTTACGAAAGTAACCTAGTTACTGGCTTAGAAAGTTTGCCATGGAGGTGGCCAAGAATTCGGGGGAGAGATATCCACCGAAGACCGTTTATGGAATAATTTGTGGTATCCGACGCTATCAAGGTTATATCAAATGATATTCAGGTTATTTTTGGAATGTATATTATTGAAAAATGCTCATTAAGATGCAAGTTTTTGATCTGAGATCAAAACCCGTAAGATTTTCATCTGAGTGTTCATTGGGTATCAAGGTTCTTGCATGTGACCCAAATATGCCTCATTTGTTGGCTGTTGCCCTTATGAATAATTAATGACTTTGAGAAGCACGAAGGCAGCGTTGCAGGAAAGATTTGAGAGTCAATCAACTCTTCGGTCATGCTTGTAAATAAATAGCCCACTGATTTGCCTCTTCTGTTACACAGGGGTCCCAGGCGCTTATTGTTAGTCATTCCAGCACAATTTTAAATCAAAATAACTAGGGCAAGAAATTCTGTATTGAACCACAATAACTCTAGAACTACACTGTACGAACGGCCGTGTGACTCTATCATGAGATAACATGTTCAGTTGTGCCTTATGTAACCTGGATTTGCGTCGCTTGATTTCCACAAAGTATTTCGATAAAAAAGAAAACAGTGTAGAACTTTCTGACATTTTAAAGATTAAAACTTCTCGGCAATCAAACATGAATGAAGAAAAAAAGTGGTTCAACGAACTAGCTCAGACGGAGAGCCGGGGCATTTTGGAAATTTATCAGAACCTGATTAAGATGGCTCCCTAGAGTATTTACTAATAACCCTAACTATAGCATACGTTACAGAAGGAAATCTAGTTACTTTGTGTTTGCGATTTTGTTCACGAGGTTCACCCTTAAGGTTACCCATATAAGAGGGCTCCTTTATCAAGCTTCATTTTCTGGATTAAGGCCGTTACCATGGCAATATTGCATCCTTAAACAGGTTGTAATTTTGTCATTTTTGATCATTTTTTCTTAATATTTCTTATTCCCCTCGGTGAAATGTCCTTAAACTTTGCCACTTTATATTAACGATATTGCTTAACACTTTAAAGTGGAAAAAACATGGGGTCGTTAAGACGGTCTTGCCAATATTTTGAAATTTGTCATTTTTCTTAATAGAGGAATTTAGCTCTTACAGATTTT